>JAZHFQ010000484.1:3000000-3301751 GCA_038387885.1 Spodoptera picta
CTGATAACCGCCTACTAATTAGGAGATGATTTACTCGCGCAATGTGGGTGCAAAAACACCGATAACACGTTTGCTCCGACATTCACGCTACTCATAATCAATACGTCATTGGCGAAATTAGGAAAATCCAGCATTGCGTACCTAATTAGGAAATGATAGTCATTTCCTGTCGATATAAACTATATAAAATCTTTAATCGTGTAGTACATTTTTCATTGAATATTATTAATTTTGATATTAAACCAACGTCATAATTGTTTAATTGATTGATTGATTGATTGAGATTTATTTTATTCTAGGTTAGATATGAGAATAGCAATTAAACTTGCATTGTGATAAGATTTTTACACCAGTAGGGGGCGCTAGTGTAGTTCAAGGTTTTGACACCAATCGAAATTCAAGTTTTTGGTCAATTTTAATTAGATACAGACTGTAAGGTTATCTAGTACCGGGTGATGAAAGTAAAATTCTTTATAGTTACGTAATTTAAATAATTATGACTACACGGCGGCGCGGTAGCTGGGCAACCGGCTGCCGCGCAACGTGTCGCAGGTTCGATTCCCGCACGGAACAACTCTTTGTGTGATCCACAGATTGTTGTTCTGGGTCTGGGTGTCATGTGTGTGTGAACTTGTATGTTTGTAAACGCACACACGACACAGGAGAAATTACTAGAGAGTGGCAATGTATTTTATAAAAAAAATATATTAAAGAAAAAGTAGTGATTACAGATTGAACAAAAATCTATATTTAATAATATAATGCCCGAATACTGAAACGTTAGGTACTCAATTTTAAGTCGCACTTAAGCATAGTTCTGTCTCTACAAATTCTTTGTAAAATGACAGAGACAGCATGATACGTCTTAAAATTGAGCTGATGTTTCAGTATTCCAGCATATGTGGGTTTTTCAAGGGTCCATTGTATAGATAGTTGAGTCATAATCGTTAATTTATTCGTTGTCTACGCAACAGTTGTATACTTTTATCTTTATTATTTTGATGACGACAAGCAACACGGATAAACATAGTTTAGTATAATCCATTAGATAGCACCCGTCATTTACAATTTTAGAAATGCAATAATGATGAAAATATTATAAGATACAAGGACACTAATATGTCATTGTATTGAAAGATATAACTATTTACTTTTGTATTAGGCCAACTATAAAGCATTGCCTGCCAATAGAAAACTGTTGAAGGCAAATCCTTCGCTAACGTCGGTCACCGGTGACCCAATGACGTTTAACGTGTTAATTATTTGAAAATATATTACTGAAATCTAAAAATAAAGCGTAAAATATACCTTTCAGAGATTATAAATTAAGTAGATTTAGTAATCATTCATCAATAGCCTATAAGTGCCCACTGCTGAGCAAAGCCTCTTCTCGCACAGAGAAGGTTTGAGCATTAATCACCACGCTTGCTCATTGCGGGTTGGCGATTTCAAACTTATAATTAGAAATTATAAGTCCAGGTTTCCTCACGATGACAACATCGTGAAGGACAACCTTCACCGTTTGTCAGTGGTGTCTAAATAATCTTAGAAAGTACATATAACTCGGAAAAAGTCACATTGGTACTTGCTGTTGGTAGGTTTCGAACCTGCACCCTCATGCAAGAGAACCTCCGGGCCACCGCGACGACAAACCATTTCACCACGACCATCAAGTCACCACTTTAGGGAATGTAATTAGTGGGATTAGATAGCCTGGATAATTGAAATGAATATATAAGACGTGTTCACTTAAACTGCATATATTTGCGACTGGCTTACGTGGCAGGCGCAGCCGCCTCTAAGCATGCGCACATACATAGCGTATTCATTATTCCTGCGCACATTTCTGTACATATATGTTGTCCCTATACATACAATATTGTCGCGGAGAACCTAACGGGTAACCGGGGCTCCGGCTCGACGTGCAGGAGAAGGAACGGGGTGGTTTTTAGTCAGTAAGAGTCTGACACTCCCTCCCGCCTCACCCAGGCGGGAAAAGTCATTCGATGATTTTCCCCCCTTAAAAAAAAAAATACATACAATATTAATCATACATGGTTTACCATGAGGCATACAAGACTTATTGTATACAGCTTATATTAAATTTCTTACAAAAAAAGTTAAATACTAAGGGAGGGGGTTAAATATAAGGTCTAGCTGGACGGGAATGCCTGGCATTAAGCCCACCATGTACATTAGAGCATGTATAAAGCCTTTTAAAATAAAGTAAAATAAAAAAAATATGGAGACTACGTCTTAAAATCTAAGCCACGTGCGTTCCTAAAACAAATTAAATGCATCTATAATTAAAGTTCATAATCGTGTAAGTAATACGAGATATCGTTTCGTCACAGAACCACGAGTATTTTATCAATTTAATCTGATATAAATAATTCAAATTATCAATAGTGAACGGTGGCTATTGCCTGATTATAAAAGGTCAGAACACTTGATATCAGTAAATAATTATTTTACGAAGAATTTAAAATTAAGTAGCTTGGATTATAATTGTGTTCATTTTGAATATACCTCTAAATATGTCATCTAGATTATGTAGTTGATTTTGGATTTGAATCGCATTATTTTTGTGGTTCTGTTTTTAAAGCCGATTGTGTATTAAATTCTCCTAAATCTATATATATATATATAAATGAAACCCGTTTCCCGTTGTCACGCCATAACTTGAGAACGGCTAGACGGATTTGGCTGATCTATTTTGTTGTGTTTGTTATTGTCAGGAGAAGGTTCTTACGACAGAAAAAATCCTGGGACTGCGCGTACGAAGTCACGGGCAGAAAATAGTTTTAAAATAAATATACATATATAAAGTTAAAACTTTTAAAATAAATAAACATATATAAAAGTTATAAATAACTTTTACACACTTACTTGTAATATTCCTCAGATGCCAAAATCCTTGTTACATTCGAGTACCATGGAATAGGTTCATTCCCATCCAAGCATTGCTTGCCATCATAGGGTGCAAAGCCGGTTTGTACACAGATATCTCCAATACTAATACATTGCCTCAGATAGTAGGTGAGGTCTGTAGCTGCTCCTGTGTTATTTTCTCTACAATGGCTGTCATAGTCTCCACTGTAACATGCTGGTGACAAAAACACATACTTATTATTACCTCTAGAATTACATCATTGCAAAGTGAGACCCGAGACCCCTTGCCCGGCAGTCACATTTGCGACCACTTGGCCAACGAGGCAGACATTAAAATTTAATTGTAAAATATGTATACTACTCAAAACGAAATAAGGGCCATCATCGTTTTCATATTTTTGTCTTATAGTAACTCGAGAGTTGACTACAAAAAAGTAAACAAAAATAAATTATTTATAAGTTTTGTGACTTTGTATGTCTAAACAATCCTAAATAACTTTTACCAGAAACTTATTAATGCTTTTGGATAAAATCCTAAAAATATGGTGGCTTTCATTTTGTTTTCAGTAGTATATTTAGATTCAGCACACAGGTTATAATATATAGCAAGTTAACATTCTATGTGGTTTCACTTTTTGGTTTTTCGTTTTTTGTTGAGGGGGAAAATCATCCAATGATTTCGTTCTCATCTCTTCGAGCCGGAGCCCCGGCAACCCACCAGTTAGGCATTCCGCGGCTCCGTATCGGGCATCAGCCCGACTGGATCCCATCTGTGGTCTGATGGCCCTTTTTTTTAAGTGGGGAAAATCATCGAATGACTGCTCCCGCCTGAGTGAGGCGGAAGGTGAGGAACGCGCAAAACGCGACGCGCCGTACGCTCGGGATTGGTTCTGATCGAGCGGCGAGCTTTCCTTGCTCGCCGTCCGCAGACCCGCACTTACGGTAGCCGGAAATCATCGCACGATTTCCGACGCCTGGAATGTCTCCCGCTACGGCTGGTTTGTGGTTTCACTTGGAACCACATTTTTATCAGTCATATACGGACATTTTTATCCATACAATAAATCAAAGTTTATCCATCTACTTCTTACTTAATAACCCAAGTATCGACAGATAATAACTTCGATATTCAATAGCAAAAAGAAAAATAGATCAAAAATCTTACCATCACTATTGTAGTCGTTATCACAGGAACCCCAATCAAGGAATCCGGCGATGGACACGATAGTGTAGAACAAGGTCCAGGCGACGATAATCATGTAGTAAATGGAAATGATGGAAATCACGACCAGGGTGCAGTAACCCAAGCCAGTGAAGAAGGGCGAAATGGCACTGAAAGCCTGCAAGGGACCGATACCAGTGTACTGGCCTATATACAGCTCCAGGTAGAAAAGAGGCAATCCAATGATGAGTAACATGAGGAAGAATGGGATGAGGAAAGCGCCTGGAACAAAGAAAGGAAGTTAAATGTTATGCAGAATTTACTTTTGTATAATAATTATGGTTAGGGACTTTACGAGCAGTTTATCATTTTACACTAATAAAACAAGTTAATTTGAATTTAAACTAGATTTAGTTTAAATGTGATGTTAACACAAATTGGATATAATATATTTGAAGACAAGATAGATATAAAAACAATGAGAACATTATTAAACAATCACACTTTATTGATAATGCAATCACGGTTGCAAAACGTGACATTTCTTTCACAGAAAGGCATCGGCTTATCAACCATTACCCTAATTTATTATCCAAAAATCGAAATATGAAAAATTCGTTACGATTCCCCGAACGCCATACGATTTTAAAGAAATTCAAACAAGCGTCGAGGGTAGTCGATAAACACAAGTACGTTCTATAAAAAAATATGAATAAAAATTTAAAAAATCATGCTAATCTGGCAACTAGCGCCTTAATGTTCCATAAATAATATATTATCTAGTAAAATTCCGGTTCTAAGTCCCGGAACGAGTAGATGCTGGCTGACAGGAAAGCCTTATTGACCGATAGGGATTCAATAAATAATTCATATTGATTCAGAGCAATTTGTTTTTTGTTTGGCTCTTCACTTTTATTATTATTCTTTCAACCTTCGCTGACGTGTTGGGGGGGGGGGGTGAAATATACTTTCTTGTTTGTATTTTTTACTTATAGCTGTTTGCTTGTTGTTATTTGTCGTGGAAGTTCTCGAAGAGAATCATTTGGTTTTCAGTGTGAAAGTGTTTCTGTGTGATAATGTACTGAACATCTATTTCTAGGTTATATTTAGTCGGCTAGAACACGCCAAACTCTTAATATCAGTCCAATAGTTTAGTAGCCCATTCTATATCATATTTCCATTTGGTTCCACCAAATTGATTTTGAGTCGGAAAGAAATGTAGGATTGTAACTAACCGCCTCCATTCCTATAGCAGAGGTAAGGGAATCTCCAGACATTACCCAAACCCACAGCGTATCCAAGACAGGCTAGAATAAACTCCAAGGGTCGTCCCCAAGACGCTCTCTCAGGAGTATCACTGCCTGTGGCTGCTTTTCCATTCGGTTCAGCCTGAAATGAAATGTAAAATATTAGTTTGAAACGACGAGGAACTTTAAAAGCATTATTCCCGAAAATAATTAAACCGCGATAAGTAGTAGAGGAGGCATTGACCCAGACACTTCGCTAACCTTGAAGTCTAATAATCTAAAGATTATGAGCTCTGTGATTACATCGCTAGACCGAAATTCCAAAGTCTATAAAACACGTATGAAGTATCTCATTACTTATCATTAATACTTCGATTGCTGAAGTACCGAAAGTTTGCAGAATAGGGTAGGATAAAGAACTCCGATCATTCCACTGTTCCTTGGTAAACATAAAGTATGTGGGCAAGAAGTTGGCTGTTAGTTCCGAGAATAATACCGACTCCTGCATAATATTATTTGAAAAGCGGAAAAGCGTATCGAAGGAAAACTCGGGCGACTCCATTGAAGCTCTCGTCACAATCCGACGCATTTACATTTTAATGAGAACGATTATTCCCTTGTTTGAAGGGATTAAGTTTTGGAACACTTCCCGATTTTCGCGTCCGCACAAAGTTTACGTAATTACTTTATTAGCGATTACAGGACTAAGACACCGGTTTAGGAATACATTAGCCGGGAGTTTACAAGTGAAGCAGTTTCGCTGCCATTATTGGATCACCGAGTGAACAGGTTCAAACTTGCTCTCAGTATTAATGGGAACCTATTGGCGTTTAATCGAATTTGTTACAGAGCTGTTTCTTGCATCATTTTTGTTATTTTAGGATAGAAGGTAACTTTATCGTCACGTGTTTCTTACGTTCTATTGAAAAGTTAGAATAGTTGCTTAGATGAGCGCTGACACAAACAATCGAAAGACCTGTTTGTTTAGATTTTAAGGGTAGGTATCGATAGTTTTTTTTAATAAGAGACTTGTATTGGGCTTGTTGTTGATCGAGCTTAGGGACTAATTTATATCACACTGTTCACTACGCAATTAAATTAATTGTAATCAATTTGACACTATTTTCGGGAGTCTCTGCTTAAATGTAAATTCTGTGTGTCACCATAAATTTCACATTTATGTAATAGGGACAAGAAATTTACAAATTCATATCATTTTTGTTTTGACTGTCTTGATTTTTATACTTTTCATTGTATGAGTGGATAACTCTTTGTATCATTTTAGTATAAGACAAGAAGTTAAATAAATAATTGTATTTTTACGAAAATGTTGACAGTTCAACTCCATATCAATCTCGTTGTTGGTTATATTTTCATTATCTATAGCACATTAACTATTGCCAAATTAATTGATAAACGGGCGCTAATAATGTATTAATACGTTTGAAACATCTAATGCCGCTAGTTATCACGACCTGAAATTACATTATTATCAATTCAATCAATTCTCAATTCTTATCTGATTAAAGTACCTACATTATCTTTTATTCTAAATCATCATTATGATGTATGTCTACCAAAACAATTACCTTTTTGTGTTTCTATGTCAAAATATTGATTTACCTGTTTTGACTAAAAAAAATTTAAATTTTTGACATTGATACATACACACATACTGTAATTTCTCATTTTAGTTGGTGTTGAGTAGATGGATTCGAAACCTACCGACGGCAAATACCAATTTGACAAGTTATATTATAACTCGGAAACACACACGAGTATTGTGAACTTTCTAAGACTATTTAGACACCACTGACAAACGATGAAGAAATATATCGTGAGGAATCCTAGGCTTGAATAATAATTTCTAGTTCTAATAAGTTTGAAATCGCCAACCCAGATTGAGCGAGCGTGATGATTACTACTCAAACCTTCTTCGTGTGAGAAGAAGGCTTTGGTCAACAGTGGCCACTTAAATAAGGCTGCAGATGTTATATGAGTGTAGATGGGAGGACGATGTTCAATAGTAAACGTTTTCTGGCTGATATGATATGATAATAATGATGAAACACATAGTGCCTAAATATTTTTATCTCAATGTAATAAAAACTTGTCTCAAATTTATCGCACATCTGTTTCGTTCATATACTGAGTCATCGGGAGATGTGCCGATAAACCAACGGAGGTATTTACCTGTTACTGTATTATATTACTCAATTTGATGATCTTATCAACACTTTGAGAATTCGATACAAAACAACGTCACATTTTACACAATTGGTATCTATATAATTTTCAGATCGTTATGTATGATATAGGTATCATTTTTTTAGATGACAAAGAAACATGAATTAAACAGATGAATCAAAAACATAGTTCTTTTCGGGAAGTCGGTCAAACTACAAAAATAAATCGGCATGAGCATGAAAATAGTGAATCATTTTTTTTGCTAAAGTCTCAAGAATATAGTAGGACATCTATAAGACATGTTAATGTTAGATATAATAAACATTAAATCTGTCATAACTACGAGATCTGAATCACGTGTGTCAATAAAATTATCGTGCAAAATCGTTATCTAGAGGTATACTATGAAACGTGATTTTTATGCTTAGAGGTAGATTACATTTTGTATCGATAAAATTGTCATTACCTACATTATTGTTTCAAAATCGATAACTTTCTTTACGAGCATCGTGAAGACAGCCTTTTAAATTGTATATTTCTTGATAAAACATATGTATTAGATCGTTGATTTCCTTGTACGGTAATTGTAAACAATATGACCTTAGTAACGACAAAGTACATTAATTTTGTTTTCAATCTCATTGTATGACAATGATTTCTTTTTCAAGTTATTAAAAATGTGAGTTATAACTGACTACTTTAATGAAATACTGTGATCAAAACATGTAAATGCAACTAGGTTAATGAAATATGATCGCGATAAATACTTTTTATCGACCGGTTTTATAGGTGTTGGTTATATTTTTTTATGCTAGGTAACACATAACATAACATCACGCCTTTTATCCCCGAAGGAGTAGGCAGAGGTGCATATTACAACGTAACACCCACTTGTCACTATTTATGTTATGAGTCCCATGTAATAGGGGTCAGCCTATTGCCATATACCGGGCACATTTCCAGACTCCGTGCTACTACTGAGAATTTTAAAAACCCAGTAATACTTTGCCCTATCCTGGAATCGAACCCGAGACCCCTTGCCCGGCACTCGGCCAACGAGGCAGTCGAGTCAAGTTTTCATAGTTCAAAGTTTTCATTAGTAAATGATTTTTTTGCAAAATGGTCTATTAGTTATATTGTACTGTGGCATAAAGTGTACCTCTGCCTACCCCTTCGGGGATAAAAGGCGTGATGTTATGTTATGTTACTTTACTTTTCCGAGATTATTTTCCAGATCAAGGTCTATTCAACGTAGAACACCCAGTTTCCACATGAGTGAAGCCAAGACCGCAAAGAGTTTTTGCACGAGAGCATCTACAAACTTAAACTAATAACGCCGGCCATCATGACACATTTTATTACATTTTGTATATATTCAAATGTTATCGAGCACACGTAGATTTGCAGCCGAATCGTTGATAACTGATAATGGCCCACGACATTTGTAAATCACTTTACTATGATAAGTGATAAAATACCGATTATCCATTGGAGTTTATATAGGCTATCATACGATCTTTTTATCTGGGTTTTGGACATTAGAATACCAATTTTTTATTGTTACGCTGTCCTTGTATTATGTGCTCTTGAAGTCTTTGTCATGATCATTATTACAATAATATGATCCACATAACATAATATCACGCCTTTTATCCCCGAAGAGGTAGGTGCACATTATGCCACTGTTCAATGTAACAACCCACTTTTCACTATTTATGTTATGAGTCCCATGTAATAGGGGGTGATTATATAGAATATGATCCATTATAATATAATCCTTGCTACAGTATCATGTTCTTCTCCTCTTCAGCTTGGAATGAGAAACTAGCTGACCTGAGCTACAGATTGATGAGCAATTCAATTGTAAGTTTTTAAATTTTTCAAAAAGAGAATAGCATTTTTTTAATCTTATACAACGTTCTTAAACTGTGTTAATTAATTTTTAACTTATATTTTTAGCTAGAAGATGTTTACTGCTAAACCTAGAACTTCTCAAGTACTTCCTGATTAGCCTTACGAGTTGTTCAATTCATTTTCGACCTTATATGTATGTAATTAGACCTAAATATCAAATTGGAATGATGAAACAACGGTTTGATATATGTAAAACGCAGAATGAAAGATTACCTACAGTAAGTCAAATTGTAACCGAATTCTTTAGATAATAAGTACCTCTAGAATTGCAATCAAGTCACGTTTTTGTTTATAGATAAGGAAATATTTTGACTGATTACGTTAATTTACGGATGTAAACAGTAAATAAATTATTTTGAAAAATTAACACTTTGACTTAAAGAGAAAAGGTTTATCACAAAACAAGCATTGTAAAAATTATTTTTAAGAGATAGTGTGTACAAATATTTATAACCTCTGTCAGAATTGTCTATTTAGATCTGATAAAGGTCATCCTTGCATTTCATATCAGACACAAAATATTATGTTTATGTATATCTCAAAATAGCCTCGATGGCCGAGTGGTCGCAAATGCGACTGCCGGACAAAGAGTCTCTCGGGTTCGGTAACCAAGTCGGGCAAAGTATTACTGGAGTCTTGAAAAGTGCCCGGTATATGGCAATAGGCTCACCCCCTATTATATGGGACTCATAACATAAATAATGAAAAGTGGTTGTTACTGTGTGGGCTAAAAGGCGTGATGCTGTGTATGTATCTCAAAAAAGGCGTGATGCTGTGTATGTATCTCAAAAAAGGCGTGATGCTGTGTATGTATCTCAAAAAAGGCGTGATGCTGTGTATGTATCTCAAAAAAGGCGTGATGCTGTGTATTTATCTCAAAATAGCTATAGATGCGTATAAAAGTATTTTCCTTAATAGTATTATTACGCGATTACTTTTAATATTTTAATATTTGGAAGGTATTTAAATTGCTACATAATCATTCCGAATAAATTAGATTCTACCAAAAAATCGTATTTTGATTAAGAACAAGAAAGTATGGATGTTAGGTCAGGACCTCTTTTAGATAAAAGAGTAACTTATGTCACACATTACATTTTTATGGGATTATTCTAAAGTTTTATAGTGACTCAACATTTAAAAATATATATCAATGTTTTTTTCGCAAACAGAATGAAAATATTGTTCCAATTTACTAATTTTCCAAACAAAAAAAGGCTGACATATTTCAAGAAGAAAAAAACAAATATAAACAAGAATATTATACATCACCGAATTTTGGAAACTTGCCTTATTCGTAGTATAGTCACTACTAGCCATTTTCAGTTTAGTTAATTAACTTTTTATATTATTAGCTGAACATATGACCGGGTACCGAACACCACACCACACTAGAAGAGTTCTAAGGCGATTGTGTCGCCTTGTACTGTGAATACCGACTGGAAAGTGAATAAAATAGTGAGTTTTATCATAAGATTCATATCGTATTGAACTGATAAAGTCGATAGTAAAATTATTTTTGCAGAGAAATCAGTATGCTCATATATATATAGAGACCGTTTAGGTATATTATATTATATAAATAACACAAAAAAGGTCTTTGCCCTTCAGTGGGACGACCACGGCTGAAAAAATGTACAAATAGATCGGCATGTATTTTTTTTTAAATCATGTAATAAGGTTGACTTTTAGAGAATGCCATTAGACATTAAGTCCGCCATTGTATACAATTGAAAGAAGTGTAAATAAATAAACAAAATAATATTTTCCATTTATATATTACATACATACATACAATAATATTTTACATTTGTACGATGTAATTTTAAATAACGAAGTTATTAAATTTGTACGTTATCTTTCTTCAACATTCAATCATTTACTTCTTATAATTAAGTTAATATTCTGTTTGCCGTAATTACTACACTCACTGAATTTGACCTAGGGAATTCTCTAGACCACACATCCAGTTGTTCGTTATGGTATGCACCAAGTGTACCTAATACAACTCAAGTTAAATAGGTGTAACCTAGGTTTCTGTTCAGGCATGGTACAGATAATGTTTCGGGTATTGACAGGAGGCCTGCCTCTCTGGAGCGTTTTATAATATAAGCAATAGATGTCGTTCGCTGTATATAATTAAATACTGACTACTCTTTATGATAACATACATTCATTATCCAAATCAGGTTACGACGACGAAACCTAAGTCGTTAATCTCATAAATAAGAATACAAGCTTAACTTGTACCACTTATAAATTTTATCTTAATAATCTTTGAATTTCGTCTATTTCTACACAAGAATGAAAAACGATAATTATATTTCTTCAATGACAGTTAGGAAAATATGGACTCGGCGGCTCCTACTACTCGAGACACGGCCGACGAATCCACAACTCCTGAATATGGTTTTTTATGGCATAAGCTGGCAAACAAGGAGACGGATTACCTGATGGTAAGTACCCGGCGTCGCCCATGGACGCATGGAACACCAAGGCATGACAAGTGCGTTACCGGCCTTTTGGGAATTGGAAATTTCAGGATTGAGGATTCGGGGATTGGGGAGATTGGGGAGGGGGGCAAATGGGCCTCCGGTAACCTCACTCACACGACGAAACACAACGCAAGCATTGTTTCACGTCGGTTTTCTGTGAGGCCGTGGTATCACTCCAGTCGAACCGGCCCATTCGTACCGTAGCATAGGTCTCCCACACTTGAAAATTAGTCTGGTCCATGGAAGAGCGAAACATATTATGTCGAGAGTGATTTGAGTGGCGTGTTGTGTGTATTTTTGTGTCGCAGCTCTGCTGCATAAGCCTTTATTTGCAAGCAGGAGGGTGGTGCTGCATCATATTTAGTTTCAGATCTGGACCTATCACAGTTGGCAATTGATTGTTGAAATTTTTTTCCTTCAGCGGATTTAAAACTAAATTCTTTCCTAGTTGTCACTGAAGCATGGATTTCCGCAAACTAACGCCTGATTCTATTCTATACATTATATAAACAAAAAATAAAAACTTCATCGTCATTAATAGCCCACAGGTTTCTGTACATATAAGAGTTTCTCTACGCTTGGCAGGAGGGCTAGATATCGCAAAAACAAAGGTCTAATTTTGAATTCCTTTAATCGGAATTGAAAAGATTATAATTATTAGTAGTACCTACATATATAATCTCACGCCTGCCGCCTATGATATTACGTACCATATTATTATATGTATAGTAGTTATAATAATGTATTTCTAACTGTACCTGTCACAAAATTTATTGTTTATAGCATAGGATACCTTCGGACCACAGGAGAAACAAGTTAAGAAAATACTCTCATATCTTAGTGTACCTTCTGCGCATTATTCTTTCTCTGACATAATGCCGAATATCAGATAATCGAGAACTTATCTCAGATAAAAAAATAATAAAGTGAATAGTGAATCAATATTATAATACTATCTTATCTTCAGACATAGTGTATACACAGGAAACCTCTTGTGAAAGTATCATTATACATACCTTATTTATTTTTGATTGGTCGCCCGATGTAATTGGATTTTATTTGTGTAAATAATGAATTACTATAATATCAATATTTTATTGTTTTCATTTCATTCAGTAATTTCAGGGCGAGCTAAAAATTCGTTTATAGTACATTTATTATTTATCTATTTTGTATTTACAAAACTATTGAATTTTGTTTGCTCCAAAACAAACAAGAACGAAATAATACTATACTATACGCAAAAAAAGTATCCTCAAATGTAAACAAAACACCGAAAGTTTTAAGATACAGTAACCAAAAATTAATGAGGCAAGAAACAGCCCTGTAACAAATTCGATTAAACGTCAATAGGTTCCCATTAATACTGAGAGCAAGTTTGTACCTGTTCACTCGGTGATCCAATAATGGCAGCGAATCTGCTTCACTTGTAAACTCCCGGCTAATGTATTCCTAAACCAGTGTCTTAGTTCTGTAATCGCTAATAAAGTAATTACGTAAACTTTGTGCGGACGCGAAAATCGGGAAGTGTTCCAAAACTTAATCCCTTCAAACAAGGGAATAATCGTTCTCATTAAAATGTAAATGCGTCGGATTGTGACGAGAGCTTCAATGGAGTCGCCCGAGTTTTCCTTCGATACGCTTTTCCGCTTTTCAAATAATATTATGCAGGAGTCGGTATTATTCTCGGAACTAATGGCCAACTTCTTGCCCACATACTTTATGTTTATCAAGGAACAGCGGAATACCTACTTGGAGTTATTTTCTTCTTCATTACAGTTCGACGTTTTGCGATAACTCTATAATGTAACTGAAGTACTAATAACTCAGAGTGAGGTTTATTTTTTATACCTTAGCTAGACTGGCTAACGAACACGTGGATGACCTGATGGTAAGCAATCAATTGCTGCTTCTTCTGACATACCACATCCTACATTAGAGAAGTTACAAGTGCCTTGCTGACCTCTTGACGATTGAGGATTTGTATATTGGGGATGGGGGCAGGACTTTGCGGTTGGGAGAACTAGAACAGATCTATTATAGAGGACTCGTAGCCCCACATGGGTGATGATGGTGGCCACCGGGTTGGTTTTAGTGAGGTAGGAATACCACACTCCCTGGTTTTATTCTCCCTAAAAAAGTTAGACGACATTTGAAGGTTTACTCCGTTATAAAAAAAATAATTTTTATGAATGTTTGGTGATTGTTTCACAAAAGTTTTTTTCTTTCGATATCTCTAAAATTGCAATAGTAACAAGTTATGTCACGACGTCAATAAATATATCAAAGGACAAAAGCTGTTGCTTAAAGGACATTTTGGACGGGAGTTCATCAGAGGTCACGCTAGTTAGTGTATCTGGAACCGTGTGTTCTGTGTTGTCGTATCATTGCTTAGTTTGCCCACAAAACTTTGGTAATTATGAATTTGATGCAGTACAGTCTGCACTGGTATTGTTGTGTGGAATGTTGTCTTGTTGGGTTTCGAGTTGTGATATTTGGTGTTGAAATGAAAATAGTTGATAACGTATTTTTATTTCTGTTGACGATCGTTTTTTTTAATATGTCTTCCTTGCGTTTTTACTGCGAAATTGTTTAGTCGTCTTTTTGTGACAAGAAGAAGAAATACAATAAGCGCTAAACCACAGAATTCAATAGCCAGTGGAAATGGACGTCTTGTCGCCTAATAGTGAAGGTGATGATATAAGTTACTGGTTCGCTATTCTTCTGACTTCTGAGCAAGTAGTTCGATTACTGGACTGAGCAAAGTGTTAATGAGGTTCATTTAAAATCTCTCGTTTATATCAGTGCTATAAATGAGAGATTTATGGACAGTTTATGGCAGAAGATTCACTCCATATCACACAGGTCTCACAATAGACAAAAATGACTGTTAAAATATTTATGGGCATTTGTCCTATCCATATGAGTATTAATACCAACAAAATAACACCATGTAACACAAGTAGAACCACAACAAAAACGGCTTATATTTGCAAGAACCCTGCTATTACGAGTAACGTCAATCACCCCTCACTCTGTAGTAGAAGGGATACGCGAAAAACACGGTACACAGAATAACATTATGACAATGTCAATTATTGTTACACTGCCAATTTCATCTCAAAAGCTCCTATCATATTACTCGTGTAGTATTTTATTTCTAATTATTGATTTAAAGATTGTTTTTGTTATGGATTTTGTGTTAAGTTTTGAAGTCGAAAAAACTGCCTCGTTGGCCGAGTGGTCGCAAGTGCGACTGCCGGGCAAGGGGTCTCGGGTTCGATTCCCGGGTCGGGCAAAGTAATTACTGGGTTTAAAAAATTCTCAGTAGTAGCACGGAGTCTGGAAATGTGCCCGGTATATGGCAATAGGCTCACCCCCTATTACATGGGACTCGTAACATAAATAGTGAAAAGTGGGTGTTACATTGTACTGTGGCATTAAGTGCCGTAATGTGCACCTCTGCCTACCCCTTCGGGGATAAAAAGGCGTGATGTTATGTTATGTTATGTTATGTTTTGAAGTCGAAGTGAAAGTGTGGTTTCGACAGAGTAGACAT
The DNA here is from genome assembly GCA_038387885.1 of Spodoptera picta. NCBI lineage: Eukaryota > Metazoa > Arthropoda > Insecta > Lepidoptera > Noctuidae > Spodoptera > Spodoptera picta. Next base: position 3,015,457 of record JAZHFQ010000484.1, read on the forward strand.
TGAGGTAAGTGTGAAACTATCGTTTTTTCTTCTCCTCTTATAATAACTTCTGATTCACTTCGTTGCGGGAACCAAGACAGTTATATGCCCCTGGGACGCACCGGACTTAATTAATCTGATGTTTTCATGGTTGTATCTACTGTAGATCCTGGCTAACAGGAGTTGCAGTTTTGGGAGTTTGTGGTGGGCTTGTCCAAATAAAAGAGTAGACATTGGTCACTACCTTGGCTCTTCCCGAGGATATTGTAAGACAACCGATAAGTTATCAGACAATAGAAATACACTAACATAATATTTAGAATGTGTTTATAACAGGATTTTTAAAATGAGTTGTCACATGGGCTGCGCCTATGGATTACCATCTGAATCTATAGTGAAGAGTGATCATTATCTTTCTTCTAACTTTGCATTCTGTTTTTTTAAACGTTTCCCCACGCTATAATTTTCTCCTGTGTCGTGGGTGCGTTTACAAAGACACAAGTGCATATACATGATACTTAGTAGACCCGGAACAGCAACCTGTGGATCACACAAAGAGTTGTTCCATGCGGGAATCGAACCCGCGCTACGTTGTTCGGCAGCCGGTTGTCCAGCCTCTGCACCAACCGTGCCGTCCACTTATGCGGGCAATACCTACATGTTAATAGAACATTACTTCTGTTTTTCCTTAAGACGTACTCTTTTTACCATTTAACATTCATTGATCTCATAGGTGTTTAATGAGTAATGTGATTATATAAAGTAGGATAAATATAATACCTCTCACTGCCTCTGTGGTCGCAAATGCAACTGCTAGACAAAGTGTTTTGGGTTCAATTCCCGGGTCGGGTTTTTACAGAAAATATCTCAGTAATAGCATGGAGTCTAGATTTGTGCCCGGTATATGGGAATAGGCTCACCCCCTATTACATGGGACTCATAACAAAAAATAGTGAAAATTGGGTGTTACATTGTACAGTGGCATTAAGTGCCGTAATGTACACCTCTGCCTACTCTCTTTCGGAGATACAACGCCTGATGTTATGTAAAGTTAATAAATATAACAATAAAATTATCCTAATTTTTATTATGTGGTCTACAAACTTCAAAAGTTTTATTAAATTAATCTTACAATCCATATATTGATTCAAGTGAAATTGGTTACGAATTTCCTAAGACCTAGAGTTATAATGTAATTGTATTAGCATAAACTTTGTTCTTGTTTTAACTAAAAACTTTAAGCTAAAGTTAGGAATACTGAGATTTCAAGACGAAATTTTTAATAAGTTATGGTTCCTATTAGTAATTTATAAATTACAATTTATCAAATCCAAACTCTTGAATTTTTATTTTCGATTACAAGTAAATAAATTGAACTTAGGTAACAAGTTTCCTCAAAATATAAGAGACGCTGTTGTCATATTAGATGAATATATATTAGCGTCATATTTTTGTCAAAATTATCATTTAATGTGTGGGAGAGCCATGCTTCGGCACAAATGAGCCGGCGCTCGACCGGAGTGATACCACGGCCTCACAGAAAACCGCTGAACCAACGCTTGCGTTGTGTTTCGTTGGGTGAGTGAGGTTACCGGAGGCCCAATTACACTCCTCCCCTTTCTCAATCTCCCTTATCCCTGAATCCCCAACGACCCTCAAACTCCTAATCCCCAACGACCCTCAAACTCCTAATCCCCAAAAGGCCGGTAACGCACTTGTAACGCCTCTGGTGTTCCAGATGTCCATGGGCGACGCCGACTGCTTACCATCAGGTGATACGTCTGCTCGTTTACCGGCTTACGTCATAAAAAAATTGCATGGACTTTTAATCAACTCGTCTGGTATAACAGACTCCAGGAACCCTTCTGATAATCAAGACGAAATAATGTATTTAAATCTTCTTAGGCGTTGTCAATACATATGTATATTTACATTAATAACTATAATTCTTTTATCAACTACGTTTATAATGACTACAGCCGCCTCTTTTTTCACTTTTCTGAAAACTGCATTGAAATCGGTTCTGCCGATTGCAGTTTTTAATAAATATCGTGATCTATAAGAATTCTGAGTAGTGATTTTATTAAAATATTGCCTAATCCCAATACAAACGTACATACATACAAGTAAAATTGAGAACTCACTTTTTGGAACTGTGTTCAAACATAAACCATCCAATTTTACGCAGAATAGTAATAGTTAGTATCCATCGACGACACCGTCACATGCACAAACGCAACAAAAAACAATATACCATTCCATACAACTCCGCCCTCACAACAAAGTCAAGCTAAATGCATTTATAAAACCTCCTACCAGCTGCAAACAGCAATAAAAGGAAATTATGAACGAAGCTTACAACTGTTCCTTCTATCATCTCGTCCCGTTTTTGTGTTAAACTTGCAAAATAGCAAGCCATTTCTCAGTCGACCTTAGAAACAACGGACGAACGTAATGCAGAAATATGTAAAGCCATTAGTATGAAAAAAATGGTATAGTTAAGGATCTTGAGACAAATTGAAAATATCCTATGCTATGGGCTATCGATAAAAGATGCTTTAATTTACATAACGAGGGTTATTCTGCTTTATTTTTTTCAATGACTTTAAGTGCTCTGTGCTGATGCTTGATAATTATGAAGTGTCCAATTCCTATTGTGTGCTTTTAATGGTTTTGTCAAGTTGTTTACTTACAGCAAAAATGAGGTGGTTCTGCGATTTTATATAATAAGACTCTTTTGTTTGATATGCGTTTCATTGCATTGTAAAGATTATTCAATTACTTATAGGATACTAAAATAAAAAATATCATAAGCTGAATCAAAATTTAATTATGCCATAGACAACGTGTAGCGCGCAACTAATCTTCATCCGCGATGCGTCACCTCACCACGTGGTATCTACCGGCCGCTACCAATGTTTTTGATTGGGATTTACTGTCGTGCCTCCCAGTCCTCCCACCACAGGATTAATATCAAAGCCTCACATGTCCATCAGGCCAGGTAATCTGACACAAAAATCAAAAAAGTTCTATATCGGTAGATTTGCAAGCTTTTCCGTGGGACAGGATTTATGTACTTTAATGCAAAAGTATTAGGTCTTCTATCAAAGAACATAACATCACGCCTTTTTATCCCCGAAGGGGTAGGCAGAGGTGCACATTTCGGCACTTAATGACAATGTAACACCCACTTTTCACTATTGATGTTATGAGTCCCATATAATAGGGGATGAGCCTATTGCCATATACCGGGCACATTTCCAGACTCCGTGCTACTACTGAGATTTAAAAAAAACCCAGTAATAATCAAAGAAATGTGATAGAATACTAGAACTTGATATCCAGTATAGGTGAGTAAAATACCCAAACAAAAATTCTGGCTTTGGGTTTATCCTGTTTGATGACTGATCACAAAAAATGATATTGTTATCTGTATAAGTATACAACTATTCATACAAAGTCATCACAGATTTAACCATGACGTATAAGCGATGAATGTTAATAAATCATACATAATTAAATTCACGCTGAAAATTCACGTTCATGTTTAAACGTACAATTTATACTTTTATCGCAGTTAGATAATGAAACGGTTAGACTACCTGTGTGGGGAATTTTATATCTATGAAATATTGATTTATTATAATCATGTATGTTATTCCCTGCAATGATTAATCAGTATTTGGATATTCGAAAGTGCGATAATTGGTCACAACGTAATATTTCATATCCGTATAAACTAGGATGTAAAGTCAAAGTCAAAGTCAAAGCATTTATTTCAATTAAACCATAGTTTGGTACTTTTGAAACGTCAACAAATACAAAATAAATAATAGTCTGTCAGTCAGTCCGTCAGTGAAATTAGGTGAAGCTAGGTGCTCATTCCAAAACGTAGATTCGAATGGAGAAGAACGAGCAAGAAACTCCATTCGTTACTCTTTTTAAAAAAGTATGTTCTACAATGTCTCTGATACATATTTCAATACTGTACGCATATGTAAGAACAATGCAAAGATACGCTTGACGCATTATACTAATAACTTAATAAAAAAAATAAAAATCTTAAGTCTAACATGGTGCTCACATTTCTATGGAGAAATAGTGCTTCTATACAAGAAAAAGGAAACTCTTTGTTTCAATAAAGAAAGAAATGCTCGATGCCATAGGGAAACTAGATTGTCTACATTAGAATTAAAGTATTAAATTATGTATTAAATTATTAAATATAATAATATTACCTACTATTGGAATTTAACTACTGACTACATTTAAGTATTGTCCAGTGGAGCCGAACCAACATGCTGCCAAGCATTCTTATCTTCAAGATAATCTGTCAGTGTGTAGTAAGCTTGATTACATAATTCGCGCTTAATATATGTTTTAAATTTACTTTCATTGAGATCTAGAGGTAGTATGCTATTTGGCATTTTATTATAGTATTTAATACCTAACCCCATAAAGGATTTCTGTACTTTGGACAGTCTGAATTGCGGTATAGCTAACTTATTTTTGCCTCTCGTATTAAAATTGTGTCTATCGCTTCTTTTTTCAAACAATTGCCTATTTTTCCTTACATACATTATATTTTCATATATACCTCTATATTGACAGGGCACCGTTAAAATATTTATCGTTTTAAACAATTCTCTCAGCGATTCGCAACGGCATAAGTTATATATTGCTCGGATAGTCCGCTTTTGTAGAATAAATACCTATTGATTCTATTTCTGCAGCTCGACCCCACAACAAAATTCCGTACGACATAATGCTGTGGAAATAACTAAAATAGACAAGCCTAGCTGTATCTACGTCCGTGAGCTGTCTAATCTGTCTAACTGCAAAAGCAGCTGAGTTCAATATCCCCGAAAGCGCCTTTATATGCGGACCCCATTGTAGCCTATTGTCTAACGTAATGCCTAAAAATACTGTCTCGTCGACAAATTCTAACTTTTGACCGTTCAAAACAATATTACAATCATTACTACGCACGTTTGGTAAACTGAATTTAATACATTTTGTTTTTTTTTCATTAAGTGCTAGATTATTAATGGTAAACCAATTATGCACTTGAAGAATGGAGCTGTTTACGTCGTCAAGATTATTTGTACGTCGATCTATTTTAAAAATTAATGATGTATCATCTGCAAAAAGCACAATTCTTGGTTCATTTTTAAATATAAATGGCAAATCATTTATATAGACTAAAAAGAGAAAGGGACCCAATATTGAACCTTGAGGAACGCCCATATTCATTCAGAGCCCTGTGAGTTAATACCGTTAACATGAACCTTTAACTGTCTTTCTTCTAAATAGGATTTCATAAGACGGAGCGCAGAGTTTCTTATCCCGTAGTGATCTAATTTCAGCAAAAGTGTTTCGTGGTCAACGCAATCAAATGCTTTTGAGAGGACACAAAAGACACCAATAGCATCCTGTGCTTCCTCCCAAGCACCAAATATTTCCTTAATCAAAGTGACACCGGCATCAGTTGTGCCGTTGCTCAACTGATGCCTAACTGATGATAACCTTTAGTGAAACCTTATTGTTGTTGGTGAAAGATGGAATGTTTATTAAAATTATGAAGCATCCGAGACAGCATCAACTTTTCAAAGACTTTGCTGAGAACCGGCAAAACAGACACTGGCCTATAGTTGTTAGGTTCTTTAGTGTCACCACTTTTAAATAGTGTGATAACCTTACTATATTTCATTAGGTCAGGGAAAACACCGTCATCTATACATTTATTGAAAATCACAGCCAGATATGGCGCTACAGTTTGGATAAGTGACTTGCAAACCATTACCGATAAGCCCCAAAGATCCTCCGTTGATTTAGTCTTGATTTCTTTAAAAACTTTTATAATTTCTAGAGGATTCGTATATCGAAAACTAAAGTCGTATTGACATGATTCTATGTTGTTCTTAAGCAAAGTTACAGAGAGGTTTGCTGATGACTTTAAATGTTCAGTTGTTTTAATAGGAATACTAGTAAAAAAATTTTCAAACTCCTGGGCTACATCTACGTTTGATGAAATCTGTCCCCTTTCGGTATTTAAATTAAATTTTGAGTTTCTTAATCTTTTCCTACCGGTCTCGTTGTGTATAACTTTCCAAGTAGTTTTTATCTTATCATCAGACGATTTTATTTTATTACTAATATAAAGACGTTTCGCGACTCTGCATACTATTCTAAAGGTTTTTGAATAAGATGTTACATACTGGTGAAATTGGGGGTCATTTTTGTACGGTTTCATTCCATAAAGTTCAAAAAGTCTGTCCCTACTCTTACGAATACCTACAGTTGCCCAATCGTTCGCAAATATTGTTAAATTCCTTGTTTAACATCTCAAAGAAATCGTTGTAGAATTTATTCAGATTACTAGTATCAAATACTTTCATGCATAATTTAGTAGTTAAAGAATTGCTCAATTTCTCCAGATTTTTAACGAGATTTGTCTATATCTTATTTGAATTTTTAGGTAGGTAAATAAGAGCTATACGCAACCATTAGTCCACAGTGGTCGGATGGCAAGCTATTTATAATATGGTTTTCTTTGTAGTCACAATTAGGTACAGAAAACATTATCAATACAGGTGGCGGTAGAGGATGTTATCCTTGTTGGTTCTAAAAAAACATTTTTCAAATTAAATGATCCAAATAAATTTAACAATTCCATACTACTGGTACTATTTTCTAATAAATTAATATTAAAATCGCCACATATAATTACTGATTTGTGACTAGAACAAACCTTTCTTAAAACATCCTCCATGACAGAATCAAATACTGTAAGATTCTGATAGTTAGGTGGCCTATACACACAGACAATAACATGTCTATCCAGCTCAACACAGGACAACTCAATGGTGTGTTCAACTGACAGTGCTACAATGTCTTTCCTTCCTTTTGATTTAATACTATTTTTTACTAATATTAAGGACCCACCATGTAACATATGTTTTCTACTGAAATTACTAACTACATTGTAATTATCTAAATTTAAAGATATTAGTTGGTCCTCCTTAAACCAATGTTCTGATAGACAAATTACATCAAATTTAGTCTTTTCCAGAAACATTTCTAATTCAAAGACTTTTGATGAGCAGCCCTGAATGTTAATATAAAATAATTGTAGATTGTGCTGCCCCTGTGTATAATTGTTCTGTGCTTTTTCCTTGCCAGAATATACCTTATTATTTATATGATTTATGAAGGTATGTTCTGTTGTCTTAAAATCTAGTTTAAACTTAAATTAAAATGTGCCTCTGTGCTGTTAGACACTCTAGACAACACAGATTCGTCCTTAAAACTTTTTTCTGTTATACAAGTTATAACAGTGTTAATATTATATGCTATCAGCATAGCAATTTTTTGTCGACATTTATTTGAAAGGTTTTACACCTTTCTTTGTAAAAACAAAAGTACTAATAAATTTATTAGTGTCAAAAAATAAAAGTCTGTCATTGCGACATGTCATTTGGTGTAGTGTATTATTTAGTACACCTATGTATTTGTTCTTAGAACATGATAAACTATTAGAATATGGGAAGGCACACAAAATTATCTTCCCTGTGTTCAAGTTCAACAAGGTGTCTACACCATTCACAATGCCCCCTCTTGTTATTCCTAAGCTGTTACCTAACATTAAAACTAAAACTGACTTTTCATTTAAATCTGCATGAGTTATTTGTTTAATAATATTTTTATAACTCATGTTGTGGTAACTGTTGTTTATAAAACTTTGATTAAGAAGACCATACAGCATTTGGCCAAATCCAGAACCTAACTCATCACTGTAGACATGTGTTTTATAATTTTGTGTATCTTTTAGTTGGGTATTTACTGCAACTTGAGTAGGTAGCAAAAGTGAAGCCTCCGGGGTCTGAGGCTGATTCACACAACTGCATTCTAGGTTATTTGTTAAGGATTCATACCTTTCTGCGTTGTTCTTCACCAAATCCACTGGGTCCATCCACCGTCAACTGTTGTTGGGAATATTTGTATTTCTCAAATATCTGTCTCAACATACCTTCCTTTGTCATTAAATCATTATGAAGGCTTGTTATGTTTGAGTCATACATTAATCTACAGCGGTCAAGCTCTGTGGTGCAAGATTGAAGATCTCGAATTAAATTAATTTTATCTTTTCTTAGCCTCAGGTTCACTTTTCTTAATTTATGTTTTTTAAGTGATTTCTGAGTTCGTTTAATTAACTTATTAATTTTAATATACTTTTTTAATTTATTGTGTGATTTGAAGGGGCATATGTGTACAGTGTCGTCACCAGTCAGATCAATTGTCACTGGCTCTGGTACCTCACAGTGTAACCTACTACCTACTAACTCATCGAACAATGTATGAGTGTGTGTATTTTGTTCTTCAAATTTCTTTATTTGCGAGGAAGAGATTATCCTATGGGCATCGCACAATTCAGACTCTAATTTGGCAATTCTGTTTAAGGCTGATAAGTGTGTATCACTACACTCCTGGAACGTAGAGACGGTGTACTGCAGCTGGTTGTGTTGGTCGAGTATGTCCATATACTGGACATGTAATTCAGCCAGTTCGTTCTTGAGGGATGTGTTCTTATCAATTATGTTCTTAACTTCGATTTCACTATCCTCTCGTTCTTGTAGTAGTTGGCTGCATAGCTGTTTTGAGGTCTCCAGTTCCTTTAGAGTCAGCCGCAGTTTGTCTTCTAGGTCCTTTACGGTGGTAGCCCTGCGTGCCATCATGTTGCTGGTGTATAGCTCAGTTCCTGAAATGTGAAACAGAAGCTAAGTGTTGGAAATAATTTATGAAAATAATACTTGTATGTATGGACAATGAAGGTAGACCGAAAATAAAAATATTTTAGATAAAAAGGTAAATTTAAGTAAGAGGATTAATAAATGGAATGGAAACGGATTAAAACTATTATGATTACAGAGTAATAGAAAGAAATATTACAACAAAAACTAGTAATGAGTACTTAGTATGAAATGTCAGAAAAACAAAATAAAGTTCAGTGGGTAGACTAGTACCTAGTAGATATATTGAGATTTCAGTATGGTAGTGGTCTAATGTGTTAATGTGAAGACAGTTATGTAGTGTTTTTACTTGTCTGGGCTATGTTTTAGTCGATCGATTCTGCTTCCACTTATTGTCAAGCAAAAGGAGACATAAACGGTGCCGGTGTGTACGGGACGTTACTCAAAGACTTGAGTAGAGTAGACTTGTAAGCGGTGTTTGTATTCCAATTATAGTCACACTGTACACCGTTAGCTATGTTATAACAATAATAAATGGAAGAAAAATACATACTCCCCCGGTGTGTTGTGATTTTAAATCCACCGTAGTCGTTGTTCCTTTGACAGGTTGTCAGACGATATCACAAATAACATTTATTTGTACAATTACACCGTAGAAGTTCATGAATTACACTGTTATAACACTTAATTACTATATTTTACTAAATTACAATAAATTATTACGATTTAACCGTTAAATTTATTAAATTTTAAAAATCCATAGTAAATACATAGGGTATTGCCAAATCTAGCTCATGTTTAATACTGACCCCAACCTACTTAGATTAGATTAGTTCACTGTACCTCTTTCAAGTGACATGCAAAGAAATAACTGTCTGAAAAAATTATTTCATTTTTTTTTTTCGATTGTTAAAGAAGAGTGTTAGTTAAACATAGACTTAATAACTAACTTAATCTGTTGAACATATGAAATGACTGCATGGCTTTAAATGAATTGAGGATTGCTTATTACGTGAAACTTTTGTGTAATGAGCACACGTGTCCATTTAGTGCCTGATAGAGAAATTGCTCAGCGTTAGCATGGTCTGCTGAAACAAAAACTATAATACGGTATTTGACAAATAGTCAAATTCAATACTTTTATCGAAATGTCAAAAACGATATTGTTCTATGAATTTTGTACGATAAACTAACTTATGACGTCATCATATTTTCAAGTCAAATAGCACATTAATTTCTGAAAAAATTGCTCGAATAAATCGAAAATTAAGTATATCGTCAAATCAATGAATGAGAGTGTAATTACTTTTGAAAATTGTAATAAAAAAATCAAAAGTAATTTATTTTTGACCCAGAAAACTACCCAATTCTCATTTACAGGTGTTATAAAAATTATGCATACTATTTTAACACGGCCTCAAACGAAAACTGATAATATTATATGTATATGTAAAACAAATAATACCGAAAAAGATAATATAAACCATTGTACAATCCGTTTTGATGTCTATCTTAATCACTACAAGTATTTGATTATTGCCATTAAAATCACAAAATACTCATAAACAGCAATATAATATCCGCCCAGACATAGTGTCATAATTACTCACCTTATACCTCTAATTACCACTTGCAAAGTAATTTTTTGTTTATAAAGTGGCATTTTATCAGTTCCGATTCTAACACCAAGTAAACTTTATCATTATTTGATAGTTAAATAGGTTTTTTGTATATCAATTATACTTAGGTATCTATTTGTAAAGAAACTTTTTTAAGGGAGAGATAATGATTCAATGACTTCTCCCGCCTTGGGTGAGCAAAGAGAGAATGTCAAACTCTTAGTGACTAAAAACCATCCCGTTCCTACTCTTGCTTAGAGCTAGAGCCTCGATTACTCGTCCGGTTGTCCGAATAAACTTAGAAATGTCATATACTAGGCTGATACAATTTATGTCGTCATCATCAGCCAAAAGCCACAGCACCTCAAAATGGTTTCTCCCTAATTCGAAACTTGTGGTTCCTTGCGTCTCTGTAGCTGCGTATTTCTATACACGATCTCGATTCGAACGCTTTCAGGGCCCATCGACCATCGGTAGGTACTGAGCTTGACTTATAACAAATTATTGTTTAAAATCACCACCCAATCTCTTTGGGCAAAGTAAAAACACGGAGACTGGTGATATGACATTCATTCACCTTTTTTCTACCTCATAGCTTCTAAAAGATCCTATTGCTGAATCCTATTCTTTCAAAACTTTCAATATTTTTAATCATTATCTATGACGTAGATCGACTTAGATTTTTGATGATGACATATTAGCACTGAGTCTTCACCAGAGTAACCCTTTCTTTGAAGAATGCATAATCGTGAAACTGATGTCGTTTACCGTTAGTATCGGACTGTGGTTAACAAAATACCTTGAAGACTGTGGTTAACAAAATACCCAGAATACCTATAAGTGCTGCCTTGTAGCCAATTTGCAGAAATAAATTCACTTGTTTCAATTGTTTCACCTCAATGTCAATATATGTATCAACGATCCACTTTTACCATCTTCTACTCTTAATAGCTAGAACTAACGCAATATAACATTGATAGCTTGAATACGAATTTATTATTCTTGTATGCCAAGTCTCCGTGAACACAGTTTCCCAAGAAGTCACTACGTAATTCTGTGATTAGATTCAGAGAACCTACCTCTACAAAGCCAAGTAATGTGTATTATTTAGTTGTGTGTCAACGCGAGAGTACAAATAGTTACCGTCAACTGTTTACTTGTGGAGGGAAGCAACATCAACGTGTGTAGCATGAAGGTATTAATTAATGAAACCGACTCAGTGTTGCTGGTACATGTGTAAGTCGTGGGAAATTAGCGGCGAAGACGTGTCTGGTTACTGAAGCAGTTGAGGTTAGTTGGTAATGTGACTCGTGGGGACCAGAACCGGAATAAATATGATTGGGTTATTCGATTTTAAAGTTCTCTATTAAGTATGGTGTTTGAACTTTATGCCGTTCGTTGATTCGTTTGGACAAATATCTTCCTGCTACTTCAAAGTCATGTTTCATGTAGTAAGCTTACAATCCTCCCAAATTAGCACCTAAAAAAAACTACATAAAATGATGTTAAAAATCATTGCTCTAATAAATTTCCTAGTGACCCAGTTACCATTTTCGATAATAGTTTGTACTGATGTCATTAGATTACGTACAAAACAAACTATAAAAGTTCCTAACTTGTACCCCACGCTAGCGCAGGGAGGGGAGCATAACGCATAAATCTTGGCCGCAGCTCTTTCGTAGCTTCCGGCCGCGCCATGTTCGCGCCCTAGCACCTCCCACGTAGCCGTCGGTGAAATTAACAATACTTTAACATTTAATTAAAATATTATGAAGTTTCTCTCAACTGTGAATAATAAACACTAAATTATCACATGAACTTCATTGTTTCTAGGCTTTGCTGAATTTATTTCAGCTATTAATCTTTTTAAACTTTTGGCAACATGCAAGCCAGTTTACTCCAACAGATTTGTGAGCTTGATGGAGTTGTTCTAAGTATTGGGTGCCTAATAGCATCATTCTATCATTCTTTTATGGATGGAAATTGAGCTTATTACCAAAGTAATTGTTCCTATGATTATAAAAAGCTAAATAAAGTAAATGCAACGTCGATTAGAAAATACATAAACTAAATTTTTATATAATAGTAGGTTGTTCATTAAGATGTAGGCAGATAGACTAACAAAGAGAACGAAAGTCATCAAAATAATGTAGAAGTTCATCTTGAAGTAGTAATTTTTTGTAAAACCGGAAGCCACGATAAGACAAAAGCGACCATAATAATTTAATAATAAAATACATATGAACCAATATATAATGATATAGGGGCACCAAGTTACCGACCAGTACCATGACTATCACTTAATACTATGACTTTAGCAAAGCAATAATATTTGTCGATATTCGACAGTGACGAAGTAAATTTTTTGTATGCCAAATTTTAGTTCCATACGTTACCGCTAGAGGCGCTGTCAAATTATCCTAAAAATCCGAAAAATTACGTCGTTGCTATCGAGTTTCGACAAAAACTATTATTTTAAATTCATTGTAAGGGGCCAGTTCACGTAGTTAGAACTTACCACACAATTTTAAACTAACTTTATCAACTACGGGAATATACTGTATTGATTAGGTAGTTAAGTAACTAAGTTAAAAGCCTGGTTGGATTATACTTAGCCCAGATTAAAACTTCCGTTATATGTTTTTCCTGTAAAAGTTTGCAAAAAAGGTCTTTGGAGTGCGATTAAAAATAATTGGTTTGGTTTGAATTGGTAATTGAAATGAAATGAAGATTTTGAGAGTAACTATTTCTTTTTCATTGAAGTTTGAGTATTTTGCACTAACAGTTAGGCGAGTGGCACGAGTATTTTTCAAATTACGTGAAGTGTATTAGGACTTCATAGAATTCTCTGACATATTATGCCGAGCTTGGATATACGCTTACTTGCAATTAATATAAAATGCCATGAGCCATAGCCTAACAAGTAGTACGTACGTCTTATAAAATTACCTTTTTAAATAAAATTTCAAAGCGGTTTTTATAAAAGTATACCAGATAACCAGATACCTTGAAACAATACCCTCTTTCGAACAGTACCGTCGGTAAGTGGTTGATTTTTCAGTGAAAATCAATTGATTCTGTAATCCCTTACCACTTGAGTCTTGTGGAGTGTCCTCACGTTGATTAAATACATTTTACTCAAATGTCCGGACCTGTAATAACTTTTATAGCTGACACTACATTGTTGGTAATGGATGCCAGTATTAACTAAAAATCGCGGGTTACTCACGTAAAGATTGAGGAAAGCTCTACTAGTTTCGAACCACAGAGGGAGTTCTTCCTCATCAACAGCGTGTGCGATCGCGGTCAATGCCAGTCTTGGCTTCTTGATCTTGTTACAAAAATTGCATTTTTGATATTTTATTATATTATGTAGTTAGTAAGTAATTAGTAGAATAGTTTGAAGCTTTACTTCGTAGGGTGAGTGCAACAATAACTGTTAAACTGATTTTTATTTTGATTGTTGTTGGGTAAGAACTGTTAAGCATTTGATTTTGAAATTGTCATAACATAACACAACATTAAGATAACATAACATCACGCCTTTTATCCCCGAAGAGGTGCACATTATGTCACTGTACAATGTAACACCCACTTTTCACTATTTATGTTATGAGGTCCATGTAATAGAGATAGGTAGTTGAGTTTGAGGTCTACCAATAAAATATGAAGATTTAATACTTTAAAAATAGTCACATATTCTTTGTCAGTAAGGGTTATCTACATACATAATATCTCTTTTATCATCATAGACCATCCCAGTTATCGATTTACAAAATAAAGGCAAAGTATTTTTCCCATCAAACTCTTCGATTTATTTCAAGTGATTTAAAGGCTATAAAAGCATTTATTCTGGCTCTAATGCAATAGAACATTCATTGCTATCGCTATTATTTTCTCTTATCATTGTCTGCGAGTATCGACTAGCGAACTTCGATGGTCCGTTTCATTGCTAGTGTTGTTCTGTTGTCGATAAATAAATTGTAAATTTGTAGACTAACTTGTAACTAACAAAGTTCAAACACTTGAACTTTGTTCTAGGACAGATTCAGTTCATGACGTGGTGATTCTTTTAATTATTAGAGGTACTTATGAATGAAAACAACATGTGTGAATTAGTATTACATTTTTCTACCGGAGAATTCTCTCTAGCTATTAGATTTTTGTAAACCTTCAATCTAAACAAATCACTTCAAAAAAATTACACCAATATCAGTGTTGTAAAACTTGAAGCAGTGTTAAAATGTTGACGCATTTACTATGACACACTCAACAACTCTGTAAAACAATGCGACGCCAATCGATATCTCAATTCCCCAACACTATAAATTGGTACTGTTGAAATAATTCAAGTGCGCAACAATAGGGATCGGAACTATGTCGCATTCGAGATAAGTACCGGAATCAGGCTTGTTATTTCCCTTGTCATTGTATTGTTCGATGTCGACTATAATATCCTATGACAGCAAAGCAACTTCACCCTTGTTACATTCTTCAAGTAGCTATGCAGATATTTTTTCCATTACTTACAAACTCACAACATTTTTGCAACAAAGAATGTTTTGGGACTGATTTATTTCCAAATTGCTATCCCAAGATTTTCTAAGTTCCCAATATTTTTGGCACAGTCATACATGAGAAGCGGTGCATTATGAATACATATTACTTTGTATTACCGGGACGCGTCGGACTTCAGTGTTCCGGTGTTTTCATGGTTGTATCTACTGTAGATCCTAGCTTACAGGAGTTGCCACGATTTTGGGAGGTGGGGGCGGGCTCGTCCCAAAAAAAAAATACATATTACTATGCTTCTATCTGAAGAGACAGTCAAATGTTTAACAACTCACATCGATATTCTGAATAAGAACGTTTTTTTTTCTAGAGTAGGAGGCAAACGAGCAGACGGATCACCTGATGGTAAGCGATCAGCGCCGCCCATTGGACACCCGGAACACCAGGAATCACAGGTGCGTTGCCGGCCTTTTAAAAAGGAATACGCTCTTTTCTTGAAGGTTTGAAAGTCGTATCAGTTTGGAAATACCGCCGATGACAGATCATTCCACAGTTTTACTTTGCGAGGCAGAAAGCTACGTGAGAAGAGCATAGTTGTGGCCTACCAACCATCTATATAATGGGGATACATATGCTAAAACGTGCACGGAAATTGAAGGTTAATATGGTATATTGCGTTGCGTTTCGCTGTATGAGTGCAGTTACCGAATGTTCTAACCTCTCCATACTTGCACCTTGCACTCGACCACCTTCTTATCGTATTACTACAACTACTGGTATCCACTTTCCCTTTTTCCTTTCTATTCACTTTCTTTGAATAACAAATCTTATTAGATTACCAATCTTAACCACCGTAAAACAATCAAGTCAGTTCAGGCAACCGTTACCATCATAGCATGTACATACAGCTTTATTAGAAGGACACAGACCCAATGTTTTCCTTCTAATGTTATTTTAGGCTGTGAATACATAGTCCGGGCCGTCATTTGACTTTCTCTAATTACTAGCTTTGTCCAACCGCAATCCGGTGCCTTCCTTGCGAGTGTTCAACATTAATTGAGTCCTGACTATATGTATGTCGTGTGTACCAAGCCTTTTTTCTTATATTTTTCCTCAACTGAATTGCTAGATAGACTTAGACAGATTATTTGTAAATTTACTTATAGTTCTGTAACTGGCATGTGACTACTAAAAATTGAATAATCTCTTATTATCACTTCCCAGGGTTTAAAGTGAATCTAAATGTTTATTTAAGTTTTCTATTGCTTTCAGATGATATAATAATAACTTCTTTACTATGTCAATGAATCTCTGCAAAGACGGGAAAAAAATATAAGTAGAAAAGAAAGAAAAAATAACCACGATGTTGATGAATAATTGAAAAGAAGCATACAAAAATCTCAAACTAAAATAGACATATGTTATAATTTATACACATGAGCATCAGGATCATTTTCACCTCGTCAATGTCTTCCAATTTTACATTTTTTTTTATTACTGCGAATCAAATTCACAAAGACATGCAATAATATAGCTAACTAAATATTCCCACAGAAACTCAGGTTAACCCCAAGAATATTCGCTTGGCCAACATTTCTCAATGCCTCAAGAAACATATCAACACAGCAAAATTATTAACAACGATGAGCCCACGGGATTGGCACGGGTGTACATTTAAATAATTAATGTGTCAAATAGCCGGGGTCGGTAGCCGTGGTCAACGGCTAATAGCCATTCAGAGACCAAGGACTTAGTTTATTGAGCCAATTTCGGTACATTTGTTACTGTAGCGGCAACAAATCGAGACGGTTACGCGACTCGTGGTGATTTCTTCTTGTTTACTTTGAAATACGATGTTTTATTAAAACAGAACCACGAGTATTGTGTTGTTGGTACGACCTTGCTTACATGTGAGCTAAATTCTTTGAAATGTTTTGTGTCAGGATCTTTTTTGTCTTATTTTAATTTAGTTCTATTTATCCTGGTCTATTTAAAATAAAGGTAACAATAGTTCAAGACAGATTTCGATAGCAGCGCCTGAACCGAAATTAGTTAACATCCTACCACAAGTTTAACATTCTTACTGTTTTGATTATTTTTAGTCAAATATTGTAATGTCTGCCTCGTTGGCCGAGTGGTCGCGAGTGCGACTACCGGGCAAGGGGACTCGGGTTCGATTCCCGGGTCGGGCAAAGTATTACTGGGTTTTAAAAAATTCTCAGTAGTAGCACGAAGTCTGGAAATGTGCCCGGTATATGGCAATAGGCTCACCCCCTATTACATGGGACTCATAACATAAATAGTGGAAAGTGGGTGTTACTTCTGTGTGCACCTCTGCCTACCCCTTCGGGGATAAAAGACGTGATGTTATGTTATGTGTGTATTGTAATGTATTATGGTCAAAGTTTCCTTAAGTGTGGGAGAGTCATACTTCGGCAGGAATGGGCCGGCTCGACTGGATTGATGCCATGGCCTCACAGAAAACCGACGTGAAGCAACTCTTGCGTTATGTTTCGTCGTGTGAGTGAGGTTACCGGAGGCCCAATTACCCTCCCCTTCCCTAATCTCCTCAATTCCCCAATTCCCAACGATCCTCAAAATCCTAATCCCCAAAAGGACGGTAACGCACTTGTAACGCCTCTGGTGTTCCAGGTGTCCATGGGCGACGCCGATTGCTGGCCATCAGGTGATCCGTCTGGTCGTTTACCGGCTTATGCTATAAAAAAAACAAAAGTCTGATTTGTAAAACATGCTTTGTTAGTTGGAATGATTTGCTATCCGTCAAGACTCTAGGGACTTAACCCTAACTCGAACAGACAACCAATACATAAACAAGGCTTGAGTCACTCAAGGTCATACAATACTCTAGGGAACCGGTTATGGTTATTTTTACTTTAAACAGAATTTATTTTCAATAAAAAATACATCAAATTTTAATTATTTTTAATAGTTCTAAAATAAAAGGTTGCTGCTTTCCATCGTCGAATTTTCTTAATCAAAATGAAATAATTATTAAGAAACTTGAAAGCAAGAAAATAAGGAGTTCACATCTAAATTATTAATCGTTGCACGGGCTAATAAATTAATTTCCTTTATAAATCATCTCTTTCCTTGGCAACACTCGTTGATAATAGTGTTATAAAGGTGTCATAATTTTCATAGATTGTGTCGTATAATTACCTTCAGATAATAAACTACTTGCTCCTTTTATTTTAATTGGTTTTATAGAGAAAATAATAAAACATTATTAAGTCCTCAAACAATTAATAATATTTATAGCAATGTTTAAGGGTAACAAGGTATTTCGTACTCTTAGTTTTATTGGAGAAAACTTATTAATTAAAGAAAAAGTTGGAATAATATTATTAAAAGTGGTTTTTGTTACAATAGCACTGATTGTTTTATATATTATGATTGGTTTTGTTTTCTTAGTCTAATTTTTCTTTTTGTTTTAATTAGTCCTCAAAGGCACTTTCGAACGTCAACAATTTTAAAAGCGATTCTACTTGCTCATTCCTTCGTTTAGATTGCTACGGAGAAGAACGAGCAAGAATCTCCATAGGAATCCCAATAACAGTATTTTATTTTTTCTGTACATACATGTGAGTCCCTCGTTGGGCGCCATGAAACGTATACCACCGAATTTGGCGCCCAACGTGGGTCCTCTAAGCCCATCAAGATTTACTCAGCACTTCGATGTAACACCAATTTGAAAGAATACAGTCTGAAACAAGCTACATGGATCGACTAAGCACTATGAATACACCACTTAAATGACCTTTGGAGTGGCAGGTCTAAACCGATAAAGTCGGCGGCAATTATGGAGGAGCCATATTTTAGTTATAGGGTTGTCATTTTACGATTCTCATGCATACTTAAACTTAGACCTCGCTTGATCCTGTAGTTGAAAATGTCATTGCCTAGCAATGAATCTTGATTCTTATTGATCACACATTTTAATAGAAGATATTCGTTTTTCGAAAATTTTAAGTGGTCGCTCTTATTTCGAAATTATGACAAGCTCGCCTTGTTTTTGGTGATAAGACTTTATAGTTATATGTTACAATGGTGGACTTATTGGCGACTGAAGAAAAAGCATTAAGGTGCAGTAAGGACTTCTATTACAAACAACTGCGAATAAAAGACATTATGTAACATCACCACAAAAAATAACTTACACAAAAAGTTACTTTTACTACTACATCTTAAAATTGAAAATAATTCAGTTGGAAACTTCTCAAATAAAGAAAACAAACAATAAAAATACTAACTTAACAGCTCTTTTTTCTTATTTAAACCCCAAATCCTTTTATGAGCCACAGCCCTCGTTAGACACGACAGAAATCGTCTCGTTCGATATACATTGCACGTCTCTATTGCTTAACCATGGCGAATTTATGGAACAATCCGAGTAATATATATAAAATATTAGAGATCACTATCACGTACTTTCTTTATTAGGCATATAACGTACTGAGCGGATTTTATTGTACCAACATGCAAAACAGGTTGGTTACCCCCTCGTCAACGTTTGGATGATTTTGATGTCTACTGATTTTGATTGGATGTGTAAAGAAACGGTTTTATTGTTTTCGTAACGTCGGAACATGGTTTAGAAGATTTTGAAGAAGGCCTATTTTATGTATTGGAGGTCTTGTAATAATGTCTGTAAAACAAAAACTTTTGGTTTTAGGTATTATTATGTTTTCGGCTTACTCACGTAATTATTTGACGAGGAACTCGACTAGTTTCAAGCCATGCTTGAGGCTCATATTCATGAGCAGCATTTCGTGACCTGCGACACAGCGACTGTCGCGCTGCTTCTAAAAAAAGTTCTACTCTTTTTTTTGAGGGGGCAAATCATCCAATGACATTTCCAGCCCGGGTGAGACGAAAAGGACTGTCAGTCTCTTACTGACTAAAAACCACCCTGTTGCTACTCCTGCACTTTGAGTCGGACTTCCGGCAACCCATTAAGTTCTCTGCAGCTCCCTATTGGCATCAGCCCTACTAAGTCCCATCTGTGTTGGTCTTATGGCTTTTTGAAGCGCGCGCGAAACGTGACATGCCGTACGCTCGAACAAGTTCTTCTGATGATTACATAGAATCTTTTGAAAATAAAAAGTTTTGTCGTGACGCTCTACAAAGGCAAGGCAAATAAAGTAAAAACATAGTCAGTTACACAAACAACCCTAGAATTTAATTAAAGGTAAGAAAACAATTAATTTTCTTATTTGTAACACTGTTCGTATGAATTGTTGAAACTGTTCTTAATTAAGACCTGCTATTTTCATTTGAGATAGAATTAATGTAGCGTTATCACTCCTTGTTATTTTATAAAGGTGTAGGCAGAGACATAGCTTGGCATAATTATGATATCATAATCTAATCAACCATATATTACCTATTTCTTAAGTATGAACCGAACTTCACCATCCTCCTAACTACAAAAATGTTCCAACACCAAAATCATACCATAAAATTGTCCCATTAAAATGCCACCAGATTCGGATCATCAGGTCACAATTAACATAAAACATTCGCTCTCTTAGAATTCTTCTTTCTTTGATTCTTTTTTCTTCTCACTTTGATCAAGTGATCAAAGATTAATCAAAAACCGCGGGTTACTCACGTGAATATACTGAGAAAAGCTCTACTAGTTTCGAACCACAGACGGGTTCTTACCCATGAGCAGCGTGCGCGGTTTCTCAGTTTATTCACGTGAGTAATTCGCGATTTTTAACTAATTTAGTATGTCTCACGGTAATTATTATAAAAACAAAGTGATCAAAGAAGTCTCTTTAAGAAATCACTTTTTAATGTAGTTATTATATTTTGTAACCATAATTTTATGTTTTAAGCTAATTATTATGTACCTACAGAATTAAAAAGTCTGTAAGGTTACATGTGTGTTGAGAGAGAAATGAAACGTGCGCTGTCTGAGTGCCAACTGTTGTACATTTATTATATCATTTCATATATAGGCGATAACAATGTACCTATGCATCCCCACAAGTCAGTCTTTCTTAAATACATCGTATACCGCTACGTTACTCAGTCTAATTAATTAAATTAAAATAATAGCCAGGTGCAAGGGAGCTTCTATTGTAATAAATTTATATATAATAGTTGCTTTAGACATAAAACCGAGGCTAGACACTATAAGTCTTCACTAACAAAAATATTACACCTTTGACTTTGAAAATAAGAAGAATAAGAATAAGAATAATTTATTTAGCAAAACAAAGGACAAATATACCTATTATTTAACAGAATACATAGAATACATAGAAATCACAATCACAATAGCAAGGTAGACCAAAAAATACTAGTTTATAATGTATACATACAAGTTAACATAAGCAGTGGCATTTCTGTAGTATCAATAATACACAGTAACAGCAATCCTATAATACACCTTGCAAACAAAAGTAATTTAACTCAGTAATTCACAAGACAATAAGTTTGATACCAAAAGTGTAATAAATGTCCACAGACGGTATACGTAGATTTTTTACTTTACCTCCCGTGCTAGTCAAAGACTGTGTTACGGCAAGGTAAGATTCTCGCTCGAACGATTTATTTTCAATCATGTAACGTAGAACATAAAGTACCCTTTTGCTTACAGCTTTGATTTTTCAACTACTAATAATTTTATAATAAGTAACAGCCACAAGTATGAACAAATAGTACATGCAAAACTTTTAGACAAAAAATCTGGTGCGAAAACTTTATTTGTGGTATGTACCTTTGATATATGCGTAATGTATACCCACGTATAGTTTTCCCACTCTGTAGTTATGTCCTTGTAAAGTGATGAGGAGTAAACATTTAAGTATTAACATTATTAATGTAAATGTAGATATTTTGAAGCATTTGGTACAAAATACAAAATAAAGAATAAAAAAATAAAAAATAAATAGATGAAATAAGAATAAACACTATATATTAAACAATAATAATGTATATACATATAGACAATATATATTAAAAAATAAATAAATAAATAATAAATCTATATAGGTAGTTATGTATGATAAATAAAATTTACTGGTATGAAGAATATGTATAAATAAATTAGTCTTGAACTCATATATTTATGAATTGTTCAGTCCGTTCATAGTCCATTTTACCGAGAAACTCATCCAGTGCCCTTCTGCAAGCATGTCTTGTCATATCTTTTAAGGGTTTTACTTTACTTATACGATTGTACAATAGTGGAGCCAGGAAAAAGGAGAAACTTTGTGCAAATGTTGTTTTACAGGCTGGGACATCATACACCTCATGTGATCTTCTCGAAGATTTATTTATTGGCCTTTTTTTGATATGCTGTTTTAGCACTATACTCTGTATAAAAAGTTGACGAACATTTAAAACCTCAAATTCTTTGTATAGTTCAGTCGTCGGATACGTAAATTTTTTGAAGTTTATGACCTTTAGGATACATCGATGAACCCTTTCTATTTTTATGATATTACTTTTTCCAGCACCACCCCAAGCCGAAATACCATAAGAAAGTATAGATCGACACAATGTGAAGTAAACAGTTTTGTTAGTGGATTTGTCCTTTAAATTCCTAATCTTTTTGAAAATTGGTATGAGTTTGCGTATGCGAGTTTTTAAATTACTTATGTGCTGTTTCCAGTTCAAATTTTTATCAATGTCGATACCAAGATATTTAGTACTGTCCGTTGCGGACAACAAGAAACAATCACAATCATTGGTATTTTGACAATCAATGTCGTGAACCTTTAAGGCAAAATCGGTAGGCGGTTGTAGATTGTTTTTTATACTAAAAGTTATATATTTCGTTTTTGAGAGGTTTAGCGTCAGCAAATTGTAATCAAGGCATTTAATTATCTGTCGAAGACCCCGCTCGGCGGACGCCTTGACATCAGCCCATGTTTTATCTTGGAATAAGACCACTGTATCATCCGCAAATGTAATTACTTTTGCGTCGGGGAAGCTCATATTAAAAATAGTAGTAGTAAACTGCAATAAATCATTCTACAAAATTGAATATACAATACAGCGAAATTTATTTATAGTAATAAATTATAATTATTCTAGATATATAGCGCCTTTGTTTTATAATTGGGGGAATTAGTATAATGCTATTTTTAATTGATTAGAGAGGGTGGTGAATGTTAGTTTATGAAACGTATTTAGGACTAAAATGATCCGAAAGATTCAAATTCAATAAGTAACATAACATAACATCACGCCTTTTATCCCCGAAGGGGTAGGCAGAAGTGTACATTATGCCACTGTACAATGTAACACCCACTTTTCACTATTTATGTTATGAGTCCCATGTAATAGGGGTTGAGCCTATTGCCATATACCGGGCACAATTCCAGACTGCGTGCTGCTACTGAGATTTTTTTTTAAAATCCAGTAATACTTTGCCCGACCCCGGAATCGAACTCGAGACCACTTGCCCGGCAGTCGCACTTGCGATCACTCGGCCAACGAGGTAGTCAATAAGTAACTTTATAATAATTTTCATTTTCAATGTCACGTGTAAGTATGTTGCAAATGATATTTTAAATATTTGTGGCTATTGGGCAAAAATGTTACCTGATTTCCAATTTCATTTTATTTATTAGAGTTAGTATAATATTTTAGTGGATGTCGATGTGTTGTTTGGAACACATTTTCGATCCCCATAACAAAATGTTCTGTACAATTGACACAAAATTCTCGTGTTCGTACTAAACCAATCGTAAAATGTTTATTTCTGTCGCTTGTTAGAGGTCCCATGTGTGAAAATTTTCCATGGTTTTTCCTGTATACATGGTAACAGGCGTTTTAATACGGAATTGGGAGTTGTTTTGATGACGTACGGTGCCATTGGCTACCTTAGTAACTTCTGAACTTTGGAAAAAAACGCGTGTGGGCTTAAGTCTTTTTTTCATTGAATTTTTTCATTGTGCCAGTATTTTATTTTCAGGGGGGATAATCATCGTATGCCTGCTCTCGCCTGGGTGAGGTGGGAGAGAGTGTCAGACACTTACTGACTAAAAACCACCCCGTTCCTTCTACTGCACGTCGAGCCGGAACCCCGGTAACCCGTTAGCGGTGTTGTCTCTGTCTCTGCTCTCATTAAATGTTTGAGTTCCTAATTTTTTTACCATTTACCATATTTATTTAATATGTTATGTTAATGTTATACAGTATCAAAATTTTCAATACGGTTCCATTGAAGGTATCGACGACGCTTATTATAGAATTCTGACAAAGTACAAAAATTGACAATGAAGAATGATCTTGGCTGCTTAGGCCCGAGTGAATAGATTGCTTATGGGACGACGACCTTAATTGTAGACCGCATTATCGCAGCGACGGTTGACCATCCGCGCATCAAATATAAAAGAAAAGAAAGAATTCGCTTAGTGATTAATAAGCATTGTCGTAATACATAGATAGTGATGTGCGTAAAGATGATTTCAACAATAAAATCAGCACTAAACCTCGTGTAAAGTATTAAAAATGTGACCTTGAATATTTTGAGCAAAGTCTCGTGGTGATAAAGCCATTAATATTGCGAAATAATTTGTTTATATTCGTCTCGAAAACCCAACATAAGTAGGTACAAATGTATCTGTCTGGCGTCAATGGGGCCTATCTGTGATAATCAATATTTGTATTTGTATTATCAATTTATATGATTTTTTAATTTGTTTGTTCCGCTTTGTGAACTAATTGTATAATGTTAGTACTTATGAATATAACGTAGTAAAAGTAATTGTGTGAATTCAGGGATGGTGCGATTTGTTCCTTCAAAACTCACGACAAAATTGTCTCAAAACAAAAATAAGTTAACTGAATAAATTTATGATCAGATTTTCACGTTTTATTTTATTATAATAATAAGGTCTAGCGTTGTATACTTTATACAATCCACCTGAACCAATGATATAAACCCGAGTGGCTCATTTATGGCGTCAGAATAAAATAAACATTCACCAGTTATCTGGGGAGTTGAATCTCAGCGAAACAAATGACGGTGTCAACATGGCGACTCCTGTTCATTTTGTGTTGTGCACCTTTTATTTTTCATTGCATCCCGCCACCGAGCCGCGGGGAGGCTGAGGCCACGAAGAATGAGAGTTTTATTTAGAAACGTGTTAAAATTTGAATTTTGTGTGAAATATTGAACAACGATAGATGTTATTGAGGACGGGGCCTCAACAACATCTATCGTTGTAGCTTGAAACTAATCGGGTTACCTCGTAATTACAGTTACAGTAAGTCAACCTTAATTTAATAAATGAAAAGTCACTCCTTAACTCGTCGAGTACCGGTTTTGTAGACACAATTATAGAACAATAGGTTGCAGTCACCGGTGACCGCTTGGTGTTTGACAGTTTAATTAGTAAAAAGCACACAATGAAAATCCTAGTAGCTACTTATTTGCAGGTCTTGTACATTCATTACGTTTATGATAGTCACAATAAAAACTCATACCATGTTTTACCATTGACAAAGAACTAACACAACAAAGTTTACTAAAACAAACAAAATCTAAGAATAAAACCTTGACACTTTAAAAATTCACGAGCAAATGAAACAGAGACTTCAATAATTCGTGCAATAACAAAAACATAAATTCCCGTGTCTCGTAGCCCCATCCAAAGAAATGGCCGTCGCGTTGACGATACTCGTTCCCGGGCAATGATAAGCGAAATAAATGAGATATCTCCGTGCCGGGACAACGTCGATACCGGCCAGAATGAATTCCTTCTCGCGAATAATTGTATGCTGATGTTGTATGGCAATGACAGTATTATCACTCTGGTGCAAACTCTAAACTGACAGTGAAAATAAACCGGTAGTATAAGGCAGAAGCTTTATTTCATAGGATAGTGGGAAAAGTATTTGTAGTTTGTAAGTAGTAGTAGTAGTAGTAGTAGTAAGCCTCAAAGAGGAGCCGAGGAGAGCGTAACGAGTTGCCGGGGCTCCGGATCGAAGTGTAGGAGTAGAACCGGGGTGGTTTTTAGTCAGTAAGAGTCTGACACTCCCTCTCGCTTCACCCGGACGAGAGATGTCATTGGATGATTTTCCCCCCTCAAAAAAAGGGCTGCAGGGAGAAATCCCATAAGGGATATGCAGTACCTATATAAGTACCTTTGTTTTGTTATATATATGTTACTGTAAAAGCTCGAATTACGGTAAATCTTAAGATTTAAGTGTAAGTCTTAGGATTTACCGACATGAGTTGGTAAATGTAAGTATTTCTGAAGATACGATGAGTTTTTCGAGCTTCTACCATTCGAAGTCAGTATATGTTAGGTTTTTTTTTTTTTTTTTTATATATATATTACATTTCTTATTCTCCACGGACTCTTGTCCGTGCCCTTGTCATTCCATTACATTTTCTTTTAATGTACAGTCTAAATTAATTGTTACAGAAATCTTCCGTGCTACATTAACCACATTTTTTTTTTTCCTCAAAGAAGTTGTGTCTAATATCTACCTATATATACACAATACATGTTTTACTACATTTACATTAACCTTACTGGATCGGCTCACACGCGCGATGAGCGAGCCGACCTGCTCCAGCAGAAGGCGCCCGTTCACGAGCATGACGTGAGGGCCAGCAATCGGTCCGATCAACCATTTCGTAGGGAACGGAGCGACCCAGCCCACAGCGCCACCGACTGTAGAACATTTAAGAATGCATGACGTCTGCTCACGCAGCAGTAAGCCGATTCCAGTAGTGCCAATGGATTTTGTCAGTCTTATTGATAAAATTTACATTACGTTACATTATATTTACTACATTTTAACATTATTAAACACACACAATACATATATCAATATATGTATATATATATCAATGTCACGCCTGCATCACAATTCAAGCCCACAGCGAGCCCTCCCCACCCAAAAGAGCATCCACTACCGCCATGTCCCTATTCCTGATAGCCATTTTCAAGTTATAGTCCAGGATCCCCCGCTCACTCTCACCCACCGCCCGTCTGATTAATTTGCTGATCGCGTCGTCACTGGTATTCGTGTAGTAAACACAGCTGTTAGTGTGACGGGATATAGCTACCACGGCGTGCGGTACACTGTCGTGTATCCGCTGTTTCTTCTCCGCTGTATTTACAAGAACCACTGCCGCGTACGAAAGCCCCTGAGCCTCGTGATTTTGAGTACGCAGGATCCCACACCTGATCCGTATCCCTGGTTTTTAAGGGATTCCTTTTCTACCTGAGTGTGTACCAGGTATAACGTGTTTGGAGGAGATTTGGGTATCCGCGAACCTGAGAAGCTTTTTAACTCAAGGGATCTCACACCCGACGCAGACGAATATATGCCACTGTACACAGTACTAAGAGCATATGCTACATCCATAGGGTTCCTGTGAGTGCAGAGAAGTTCTTGGCTAATAGCCACGACGTGTGTAGGGCGGTTGTAAATGAGGGGGAAGAGGTTGTCTCGGTCAATGAAGGGAAGTTGATTTATGTCACCAATCAGCAGAACTTCTTTGGCCTGAGTTATTCGGGCCGCCATCACAATGGCCCCAAAGTGATTCATGAGAGCCTCATCTACCATGATTCGGTGGCAGCTCTCTTGCTCTTTTAATCCGTTCACTAAAATGGATGCCATTGTTCGGACTTTGGATTTGACTAATCCTCCGATTCGGCAGGATAGTTTGCCTCTGAGGTCATTTGCTGCTTCAGTTGTTGTGGTGACTATTAAATCCCTTTCCGCTTCGAATTCGTTCATTATCCATGTAGTTTTGCCGCATCCCGGCACTCCATTTGTCCAGTGAAATGTCGGGGCATCCCAGCCCCCAAAGTCCACGCCGACCGGCCCAGGCTCCGAAATGGATCCCACCATTTCCAAGATCCCATCCTCCAACATAATCCTCGTGCACCTGGCAACAACCACTAAGGAGTCTTCAGGAGGAGTTTTAAATTTCACAACTCCCCGTTTATCCGATTCCTTCTCATCCAGAGACACAAATCCTGCGGTGGCGTTGTAAGCTGCCATACTACGACTTATAGAATCTCCTCTCAATACTCTCGATTTACTGTTGTCGTATATGACCGCCTCCGCAGCCTCGAGTCTATCATTCAGTAACAGCTCGTTACCCTGCAGATATGTCTGCAGGATCGTTTTGCAAGTTCGCAAGTTGACTTGTTTTGTTGCCTCTATTACTGCGACAAACTCGAGGAAGGCGTTTATGAGGTGGTCTCTGGGAGTGGTAGCATGGCGAAACTTCGGCGGAGAGACGTGACCCATGGCGGCTCTGGTTGGCGGTGACCTGGACTGGGCAGGATGCACCCGAGCGCTGTCGCCTCCCCCGCTAGTGGAGCCGGATTCACTCCTTCTGAAAGTCGACGAAATGAGACCCGCAGCTGTACATATGGCTGATGTTATTGCCCACATGTTGGTCCGTGAAGTTTGTTTTTTTATTTGTCTTTCGGTGTTTCGTTGCTGTTGCTGTAGAGCACTTTGTTCTGAATACCTGTGCTGCAGACGCTCCGAACCACTCGAAGAGCCAGCGATTGGTGAACCCTGGACCGTTCTTCTGAGGAAACTAAGGTCTTCACCCCTGTCCTCATAAACGATGACTTCATGCTGTTCTGAAGCGTGAATACAGCCCATGAGATCAGCTGTCTCTCCTCGCCGGAAAGCCACCACACCAGCATCCACGCTGATAACTCTAGAATACATGCCCTCTACTTTACCCCACTTACCTATACTGGTCAGCACGTTGCATGCTTGTTCAAAACAGGTTGTCGTATTGTTGCCAGAAAACATTGCGATTGTTTTATTGCGCGTCCGCAACAATCGACAGCTTTGACCGACCAGTTTTGTTTCTGGCAGTGCTTCATAAAGTTTGCGCCTCATGCTTGTTTTGAAGGTGCTGCCATTTAACAGGGAGGCAAGGCCTGGCGAGATTGTTAGCCATTTCTGGTGAGCGCTAGTGCAGAAGGCGATCCCCAGTCTTTCGCTGCTGGTGCTCATGAACAAAGCAACTCCCCGAATACGTATTCCTTTGGTACCGTGCTCTCCGTAAAGGAGAATTTCCCGCTCCTTAATTGTAATCCGCGGATCAGCCGTCGTTTCAAGGGGAACCCCGCTCACTGCTATAGCAGAATTAGATGGGTTGTCCAAGCTGACCACTGCTTGGCTCCTGTTATTGAGGGTACTGTTTCTTTCAGCCGCTCTGCGAAAAATTTTATCTATATAATCTAGGAAGTGCGGTCTTTTTGCTTTGTCAGCCAAAATAGAACTCAGTTTAGCAGGATCCAGGCTTGCATCGATCTGATGTTCTAGGTTGGTTCTGGCGGCCAGGAAACGAGGACAGTCGAGAATGATATGCCATACAGACTCACTGATAGTTGGATCGCATTCGCAACCAGCACTTTCTGTTAGTTTAAATCGGTGCAGGTACTCAGCGATTCCTCCATGTCCAGTCAACGCTTGTACTTGGGCAGGTGTCAACTTTGTCGATCTCACTAATCGATATGCCTCTATTATATCCGGGAGAAACGATTTAGTTACCTGCCCAGTAGTGGAGGTTGTATATCTATCCTGCCACTTTCGGATGGTTTCATCTCTGATTTTCTTTTTAACATAAGACATGGGTACTCTACAGTAGCCTGCCGTGGTGTTGTGTTTTGTTTTGGCAGCGGCTTTAGCCAATTCATCTGCTCTCTCGTTTCCAACCGTTCCAACATGGGCTCTCAACCAGTAAAATCGAACCTCTCTTCCCTGCTCTCTGATGTTTTCAATACACTGTTTTATTTCTTTGGCTAACTGGTGGCTCACCTTGGGGTTTTTTAAGACATCGAGGGAGGATCTAGAGTCACTCATGATATTTACTCTACTCTCTTTACTGTCTTTCGCCATTTTGGTGGCTCTATTCAGTGCATACAGTTCGGATTGAAAAACCGTGCAGGAAGAGTCCAGACTAAAAGTGGAAAACGCCGTCTCGCGACCCTCCTCCCACCAACTTAAGGCAGAACCGACTCCTCCATCGATTCTGCTGCCATCAGTATATATATGAGGACCGGCAACTACGCTGGCGAGAGGAGATTCCGAGCCGTCATTCCCCAGGAGCTCATAATTTACTGAAATTAGCTTTGAGGGATGTGGCTGATCCAGGTAAGGCACATCTCTTTCGAGCTCCCTTCCCGGTGGCAGATAGTCTAAAGAGAATCCCCTTTTGGTTCGATACAAACTGGCACTCTCCTGAATTCTTAGGTCAAGTGGGATTGTACCTGACAAAACTGTTGCTGACGTGTATATGTTAGGTTTTACCACTGTCAGCTGGTAGATGACAGTGGTATATGTTAGGTTTTACCACTGTCAGCTGGTAGATGTTGATTTTAGGAATAAAACAACGAGTAATTCTTAATTATTTACTTTGAATTACGTAGTATTATTAAGATATCATAATAATAGTAACAAGTACAAACTAATATCAACTTAATTAAATTATTTTGAAAAAAACACATAACGGGTAGTGGGGGCGGCAAGCTACAAGTCGATGCGCTGAGCACGTTATGACATGTTTTGTTCTTCAACATTTACCATGTCATTGATGTAAAACCTAAGATTTACCAACGGAATGGTGGTAAAAGTTCAAATCGCAAATGTTTTTGAACATTTACCACTAGGAATTGGTAGATCTTAAGTTTTACTGGAATATCTTAGGATTTACTGCAGTTCGAGCTTTTACAGTAACATATATATTTTTTCCTATGTATTGTCTGTGTTGTTTACATACATACATAAATAAAAATATTCATGGTCATTAATTACATGTTTTTTTTTCATATTAATCAATGATTTTGAAAGGCCTTGTGACTGTGAATATTAGTTAATTATAGTTTACTTTTTTACTTTTAAATTTGTAACTTTCGACTTTCTATTCATTTACATCAGACATTCTCTCATTCTATACTTTATTTGTCTTCTACAGAATCGCCTTCTATTCATTCGCTTTCGATTGTGTTTTCTGGTTCTTCAATGCTTTTCATAAATAGTAAGCAACTACAAAAAGACAAATATGAAGCACTTTATTCATTTCTCATCCTGTACCCCCCTTTACGACCGGAATTTCCTAATCCTTATGTACTGGAGATAAGATATATATTACAAGTAATCCCTAGCAACACACATGTGTCTGGCGTGTTAGACTGTATTGTCGTTTATCACCACCAGACGTGCCCACTAACACATAGGTAAACACTAGCACACTAAAACATATTATAAGTACGTATATTATTATTCATTTCTCATTATCACTCACGTGACTGGCCTATAATATCGTCATAAGCTCAGATCAGCCCACAAGGATATACTCAATTTAATTTATATATTTTCAACGCTTTTATTTATTAACGCTTCATACACAAAGTGTACACAAGAATAGCAAAAATAAATCAGTAGTCGAATTTCAAATTATTTTTTTGTTTTTAATTATTTACTTTAATAGGTACAAAAACCTAGTCTACATAAAAACATTACAAATTATAAAATAAAACCTTTTGATCATCACATTGCCTATCATTTTACAGTAGTTAGAGCTCTTTTCAAATCATATATTTGTGCACTTTTTTTATTTTTAATTGTGATATTTATCGAATGGCTTCTCCTACGTAGGTGAGACGGGAGGGAGTGTCAGCCTCTTACTGACTATAACCACCTCGTTCTTATTCCACCACTTTGAGCTGAAGCTCCGGCAAACCGTTAAGTCCTCCGCGGCTTCGTATCGGCATCAGCCTTATTGGTATTTGTGCACCCAACTTCACTATTTTCCGAATGTTCTCTATACTATACTGCTATTTTCAGAATATTTCCGGTTAATATGTCGAACTTACATTTCATGCAAACCTTATCTTAAGAAACACGACATAAAGTATAATACAATTATGTTCAGTAATTCAGGAGTTATGCCCGTATTTCGACGTAAGGAAAGTGAATGCAGGTCAACAGCATCACCTGCTTTTAAATCTTTAGATGCTAAGGAGGTTATATGTAGAAATATAATTCCATGCCTTATAAAGCCTACTCAACCAGACTGACAGTTTACACTAGACTAAAAACAGATAATAATCAAAACAATAAAAGTACCTAAACTGATAACTGTCATTCATAAATTTTATTTTATAATTCAATTTATAACATTTTTATTAATTTACCGTCATAATATTTGTACCTAAACGTCTAGTATTGTGTGCAATTTTAATGATTAGATTAAAATATTTGTGCCTATCTTTATTTTAATCATATTTTCCTCCTCCTAATCGTCTTTAAGATACAAACTAGATCTGTATGGATTTCAAAATTACATAGTTATCATGTAGATATTTAATACTTTTTGGGATTATCTCAAATCCAAATTGTATTTGTGATGTTTCTAAAGCTTCGTCATTATCTTTTTACAAAGGTTACAAGACACGCCTGTATCATACTCTATTTTATGACTAATCAAAATTTGCAGATGCAACTAGTTAAAAAGTATCAATTAAACTGTCAAACACCAAGCGGTCACCGGCCCGCAACCTATTGTTCTATAATTGTGTCTATAATGACGGTACTCGACGAGTTAATAACAGAAATAGAAACAACACAGGAGGCTGTTAGAAAAAAAAAACAATAAAGACAAATTTTTTACTAAGGGAAAAATAAGGAAGTTTATTTCCTTCCTTTCTCCTGAAAGGAATACATTATTTGTTCTCATTTTTCAAACAAAATTCATTGTTCTTTTTTAAAATCACAAGGGCAAATATTTATTCAAAAATCATTTTGATTTTAAAAGCTTGATAGCTGTTTCCTCCATTCCCCTAAACCATTGTCATATTAAATGCTATCTCGCTTCACATAGCACCTAAACTTAGCCCTTACTTGTACTGTTAGTCACTGAGATGCAGGTTGGTGTAAACCAAAAAGTCGTTATATGTCACCTATCTTAGCTTAGCGGTCCCTTAAAATTTGGAAGAGTTTTTTTTATGGAATAGGAGGCAAACGAGCAGATGCATCACCTGATGGTAAGCGAACAGCGCCGCCCATGGATTCCCGCAACACCAGAGGAGTCACAGGTGCATTGCCTGCCTTTTAAAATGGAATACGCTCTTTTCTTGTAGGTTTAAAAAATTGGTAGAAACGGGCTCATAATTAGTATCAAAGAAACCAATAATAGATTTTCAAACACCAATGTGCTCGTTCTTCCACTGGTCCTCAAAACGTGCACGTGTTTCCACGAACAGACAGAACAACGTGTTTGCGTCCGTTTTCCTTTCCGATACCAGGAAAAACTGTTTATGTGCACGTGCACGTGTTTGTTGAAAAGTTATATAGAAAGAAGAGGCCTTTGTTCGGTGGTGGATGTCTCTAGTCTGATAGTAATGATAATGATCAGAATCAGAATCAGAATCATTTGTTTGTTAAACATAGGTAGTTTACATAATAAGGTCTTACATATAAAGATAGCCCACTATGTTTTGCCGTGATAGACATACAAATATAATAGGTACATACATTTGAAACATTATTAGAATATTACATTTTGAGTTAAAATTTGTACAATAATAATAAAATATCTAATAAAAATTACGTATGTCAAAATTATGTCAATTAAAATTGTCAAGAAATAAATGATGATAAAATAACAGTTTCTTTTTAACTATTTATTTAGCTTTTTGCTACTCTATACAAGGGCAGGCTAAATTCCATACGCATTCTTACTAGCTAATCTGCAGGTGATGCAGTGATAACGTATCGTTAAAGACGACTTTTTGACTGACGACTTTTGGTATTGCTAATCTTTTGGGGTTCCTTCGGTTCTACTCCTTCAAGAAATAAGAGGCTGGACGATTACGCAGGAAACCAGATGGGCTTCAGTGTGTTACATTCAATGAACTTTTTAAAAATAAAGGTACAAGAAAGGTTCAAGTGTAAATATGTTCTCCGGCCACCGTAAACGCTGGCCTGCGGACGGCGACCATGGGTGGCTCGCCGCTTGACCAGAACCAGACCCGAGCGTACGGCGTGTCGCGTTCCGCGTGCGGCTCAAATAATCACACGCTCAAAGATGCCGATTCGGAGTCACAGAGAACTTAACGGGTTACCTGGGCTCCGGCTCGAAGTGCAGGAGTAGGAACGGGGTGGTTTTTAGTCAGTAAGAGTCTGACACTCCCTTCCGCCTCAGCCAGGCAGGAGAAGTCAAGATGTTCCCCCCCTTAAAAAAATAGTGTAAATATTTGCATTAAAAATACAGTAAGAAGAAGAATTTAATCTAGATAAAAAAATATAAAAACAGCTGAAATATGTACGCTCAGACAATACCAACCAGTATAATTACTGCTTCGAACCTCCATTGACAAAGTTAAACCTCACACACAGAACAAACGGTGAGAATTCAACAAATACAAATTCTAGTTTTCTGAATATTTTCTGTTGGTGTACAGAGTTTTGTTTTAAACATAGATTTACGACTACATTGTTTTGAAGACCGTCTGCATTACTTTATTCATGAAAATGATGAGATAGATACCGTTGTTGTTTGTTTACATATTAATACATACTACTGCATATAGAGGGTGTTGTCTCGCTAGTTTGTTAAAAGCAACGGTTCGATCCACTCTACAGTTTAGAGAACGCATTTGGAACTGTTTTAAAATTGATCTGCATCTGGTTTAAGCCTGAGAGATCCGCATTTCGGCACGAATGGGCCGGTTCAACCGGAGTGATACCACGGCCTCACAGAAAACCGATGTGAATCAACGCTTGCGTTGTGTTTCATTGTGTAAGTGAGGTTATCGGAGGTTCAAATACCTCCCTCCCAATCTCCCATAATACAATTATAATATGAATACTATACAATTATTTCTCGTTGTTCCTGTGAACTCATATTGTTGTAATGGTAACTTAACTACAATGAAGTCAATTTGGCATAAATATTATAATATGACCAGATTTTATTGAGTTTTATAACATAATATAACATCACGCCTTTTATTCCCGAAGTTGTAAGCAGATGTGCACATTATACCACTGTACAATGTAACACCCACTGTTAACTATTTATGTTATGAGTCATGAGCCATTTAATAGGGGGTGAGCCTATTGCCATATTCATTGTGTAAGTGAGGTTGCCTGTTAACTGCCGGGCACAATTCCAGACTCCATGCTACTATCCCTTGCCCGGCAGTCGTACTTGAGACCACTCGGCCAACGAGGCAGTCAAAGTATTGAGTTTTATATAGATACATAATCATGCTTAATGGCTTCGTTTTACGTACATGTAAATCAGTGATTCATTAAAACAATGTCATCGAAAAGGATCTACGAAGAATCGTTTTATCTACGCAAGGATTAAATCACTAGAATGTCCTTGGATGCTAGACTTATCAGTCGAACCGTTTTTAGGAAAAACCGAACGGACCAATGATTAGAGGTAGAATGTCTTGCAATATCCATTGGCTACCGGTACACCACGGCGATAATGACACACTGACGCACTTTTATTTTCGTAGCTCGGCATACTTTTATACATACATAACACAACATCACGCCTTTTTATCCCCGAAGGGGTAGGCAGATATGCACATTTCGGCACTTAATGCCACTGTACAATGTAACACCCACGTTTCACTATTTATGTTACGAGTCCCATGTAATAGGGGATGAACCTATTGCCATATACCGGGCACATTTCCAGACTTCATTTATTGAGATTTTAAAACCCAGTAATGCTTTGCCCGAACCGGGAATCGAACCCGAGATCCCTGGCCCGGCAGTCGCACTTGCGACCACTCGGCCAACGAGGCAGTCTTTTATATCATCAGCATACTTTTACATCGTATATTACTGCTTCGAACCTCCATTGACAAAGTTAAACCTCACACACAGAGTAGTTAGTAGCTTTATGAATTTCAATTCACACGTCTTTTAAAATAGATTTTGTTTTCTAATCAAGTTCAACAAATATACATAACATAACATCACGCCTTTTATCCCCGAAGGGGTAGGCAGAGGTGCACATTCTACCACAGTACAATGTAACACCCACTTTTCACTAGTTGTTATGAGTCCCATGTAATAGGGGGTGAGCCTATTGCCATATACTGGGCACATTTCCAGACTCCGTGCTACTACTGAGAATTTTAAAAAACCCAGTAATACTTTGCCCGACCCGGGAATCGAACCCGAGACCCCTTGCCCGGCAGTCGCACTTGCGACTACTCGGCCAACGAGGCAGGCCAACAAATATAGTAAATTCATAATTTATCTTGTTTGTATGTATGTTTGTCCGTGATTATCTTAAGTTTAGTTGAACGAATTTTGATGTGATTTTTGGGAATTTACAATTAAAAAGTTGTTAATGAGAGAAAAGATACAAGAAGTTTACTTTTTAAGACTGCCTCGTTGGCCGAGTGGTCGCAAGTGCGAATGCCGGGCAAGGGGTCTCGGGTTCGATTCCCGGGTCGGGCAAAGTATTACTGGGTTTTTAAAAAAATCTCAGTAGTAGCACGGAGTCTGGAAATGTGCCCGGTATATGGCAATAGGCTCACCCCCTATTACATGGGACTCATAACATAAATTGTGAAAAGTGGGTGTTACTTCTATGTGCACCTCTGCCTACCCCTTCGGGGATAAAAGGCGTGATGTTATGTTAAGTTTACTTTTTATAGTCCGGAGAAAATTACTACACACATAAATACACCTTTACTTATATTTATGTGGGTATGTTGATATATATGATTGTACCTAAACAAATATTATTTTTATAAAAATTTACGCAATCAGTATGAAAAGTTATGAATTAAAAATAATCTACTATTATTTAATGACTGTGATAATTATAATTTATTGAAAATAGCTCATTCATAGATTTAATTACAAAAAATAACATAAAAATACTAACAATAATAATTATCGATATGATATTTGGTTAATCCATGACAGCATTATTAATTATCATTTTGATAAAATGATTTGAAGATTTTTTAGACGCTTCGTTGTTAAAAGTGTTGGTTGAAGTGATTTATTTAGTTATTTTCGAATAAATATTAATCGTAATAATAAAAGATGAAGAATTACGTACAAACGAATAGTATTATAGCAGGTGTAGTTTTGAAACCGCGTCATTTATTAGGGGCATGTCACAGAAGTCATAAAGGTTCAATGTAAGAGAAAATTTCGGGCCAATAGTTAAAAATACGGCTATAATAAATCGGTTTTAGTTCCACAGTATTTCAGAATAAGCGACAGCAATGTTTCTTATTGGAGTTTTATTGAATTAATAATAATATCAATTACGTGTTTGAGTTTGTGTGTGTTGAGCCGCGTTATAAAACTAGTTACATTACAGAAAAATGAAAATCATCCAATGACTTCGCCCGCCCGGGTGAGGCGAGAGGGAGTGTCAGACTCTTACTGACTAAAAACCATACTGTTCCTACTCACCGAATGTGCCCTGGGTCCCCATTGCCCAATTTATTAATTAGGGAATATAGAACTATCAAACATCTTGCAAATTTTTCATTTTTAGTTTATCATTATTATCGTAGCTTATTAATTAATCACCTATAATTATCTAGTTGTCACGCTCAAACGAACTTGACAATATCTTTTATCTATATTTATAGATAGTATAATAATTGGAAGCAGCATAAATAGAAAGTGAATGCTCCTAATAAATAAATTAACAACATTTTTTTAGGACCAAGAAAATTGAATAATAACATGGATGCATGATATTGCATGGATGGATGAGGTAGCGAGATTGCGATCCCCCACTCGCTTGCCACGTGTTTTGACATATCTCCTTATTTGGGGGTTTTTATGCATCTTTACGTTTACGATTGATAAATAATAATAATAATAATTTGTAATGCAAACATGTTTTTGGGCCAGGCTGACGTTTGGTTATTATCTCGCCTGGTGGTAAGCGATGATGCGACCTACGATGGAGCACATCTGCCCATAAGCAACTGCTCATCCGGGCCTTGGAAACACTCAAGTCTTTAATAAACTTTACAAGTACAATGACGGGGATATCCTACGACAACATATGTTATGTTTGTTTAATGCGATTTGAATCGGTTTTTGATTCCAGACCTCAACTCACATTGTTTAGTAAAATATTATAGAAACTCTTTACATTACACCTGTTGGTCTCCTTTTATTGTATTATCAAAATATACAACCTATCTCTTAAGAATTTAGAAATAAGTCCATTTTATCTACCTCATGAATGGAAATCCCACTATTTGGTAACACTGATACATCTGCTTATCAAATTTTATAAGACGTTATAATATGTAATAATCAGAAGGAAACAAGTAATTAATTATACTATAATCAGATGCTGTATCTTCGTGACGATAATAATGTCTGGTTATGATGTAAATATTTCATAATCATTAAAAATGGACAAGTAATAGATAAACTTAGTCACCAAGATAATAGTCCGGAAAATGATCATCAAGTCCAGGCATTCAAAGAGGATTGGTAAGCTCTAGATTACTTTAAGGCAACCCAGTATTCTTTCAACGTTTATTCATATGGAAGTCAGTTTTTTTTACAGCAGTCCAAATAATTAAACGAAGTCTTTTTAAAAATTGACCTACCCTTATCAAACTTCAATACTATTATTGCCAAAAACTACAAAAATCTGTGCCATCTATCTTAAACTGAAGCGATAAGGTCAGTACGTTTGTTAAACAACTTGAAAACTTCCCGAACTTAATTTCCCTTCGGCTAACTTCGGGGAATCTCGGCTGTAAATCTCATCAATTTGTTGGGTATGACTGTTGGCCGATCTGGCCCGAAGGGAGTGTGGCCAGGGTTCTGTGATTGAATTACGTTCGAATTTCGAACCCTTGGCGGGAGATTTTTTGGTAGTACGTGACCCCTCCTCTCCAGATAGAAGGTAAAGTATTTATGCCCCTTTATTTACCTATTCGTGACCTCTATTTTTTGGTTTGTTTTGTTTTTATAAAATTCTTTATTAAAATAAGTAGGTGTACCCAAATTGAAAAACTTACAATACAAGTCACAATTCCATCTTCAAATAACAACACTTTTACAGGCTGTGTAAGCCTTTTTAAGTATTTTAAAACAATAAGTAGGTTATGTATGCTTGATATTATGATAATTTAATAATGTTATACATATGAAATCATTGTAATGATTCCATTATTATAGTTCGAGGGTAAAAATACATTAATTACGCGCATACACAAAATGTTGCGAACAGTGGCAACGCAGGTAGCCGCACCAAGATACCACAGCGACTGAGCCCCCGCGCCCCGCGCCTCCTCACGGTTTAGTGACGAGAGCGGGGCAGCGCCGGCGCAGTGCGTGGCTCATGCTACGATGGTATCAGTTTTGTGTGCGAACAAAACGTAGTGATGTGGGAGCTTGTATGTACCATATCTATCGATACCATGCAAATCATTCAAATCTTTTCGCCCTATGTCGGCAATCAAAGTATTATAGTGACATTTATTTTTACTGTAAAATTTGCGAGTTAGTTTTAAAATATATTGTGTTATGTTTGGTAAATTAATATTCGAGTGAAGTATTTGGAGATTAGTTAAAAATGGAGTATTATAAGCGATTTTAACAGCTTTATTTTGTAGAATCTGTAAATGTTTATAATTTGATTCACAAGTATTGCTCCATACTGGACATGAATAGGTGATGCAAGGTCTAATTAAGGTTGTGTATAGTCTAATTTTTGTCTTAGGGCTGAGTCTGCTCTTACGGTTGAGTATAGGGCTTAGGGAACCTAGTGCTTGTGCTCCCTTGACACGTAATTTTGCTATGTGTTTAGTCCAGTTTAACCTTTTGTCCAGCGTGATACCCAGGTAGCGAACTGCTGCACTCCAAGGAATGGACTGACCAGAAATATTCAAATTTCTTTTAGGGACGTTACGTTGACGTGTAAAAAGAATGGCTTCAGTTTTAGATTCATTCAATTTGAGCTTCCATTTATTGAAGTAAGACTGGAGTAATTCAAGAGACATCTGAAGTCGGCTAATGATAATGTCAACGTCGCTATCTGAAGTATAAGACGCTGTATCATCAGCAAAACAGGCTAAATGGGTACGGACTTGCACAGGCAAGTCATTAACATACAGGACAAAGAGGTAAGGACCAAGCACTGACCCCTGCGGTACCCCAGCCATCATCACCCGGGATGACGACCTATTAGAGCCAATATGTACCACGAACTTGCGATCACTGAGGTAGGACTGAATTAGTTTTACTAAATTCAATGGAATTCCGAAAGAGATGAGCTTGTATAACAAGCCATCATGCCAGACAGTATCGAAAGCTTTTTCGATATCAAGAAGGAACATGCCGGTAGACTGTTTATGATTAAGATGATAAGATATATGTTCGGAAACTCTGGCCAGTTGTTGCACCGTGGAGTGAGATGAACGAAAGCCAAATTGCTCGTTCCGGATAAGCTGTTCTGAGGATCGCCGCAACCGATCATATATCAATACCTCAAAAAGTTTACCTAGGACTGGTAGAAGGCTGATGGGCCTATAGCTGGTCGGCAATGCAATGTCCTTTCCTGGTTTTTTCAGAGCAATAACTTTTGAAGTTTTCCACATATGAGGAAAATAACCCAACTTTATGCAACCATTAAATATTTTGGTAATATACACAATTGACTTTTGTGACAGGTTTTTAAGCATTATATTGTGTATTCCATCATCGCCAGGTGCCTTTCTAGTCTTAAGTTTACGTATAACTTTCCAGACTTCAGTAGGCCGGACTGGTTGATGAAAATTATCTATGGCATGATTATTTAAGACTGTTATAGCTGATTGAACATCCGTTTCAACACTATCGCTAACCCAGTCGTGGGTTAGGTTCATGTTCATCGCGAAAGTATCTGCTAAGACCTCACACTGCTCAGACGTGTTCGCTGTTAATAAGCCGTCGGAAGTTTTAAGTGGAGGTATTGTGTCAGATTTAGGCTTAAGAGTTTTCACCAGACGCCATAAATCGTTGCCAGGATTGTCAACTTTAGAAAGTTTTGAATTCCATAATGTGTCTTGATATTTTACAATATGTAACTTGATAAGTTTTTGTAAATAATTGATAGCTGATCTTAAATGTCTTTTGTCTGCAGTTAGTGCTTTTTGTTCTTTACGCCTTAAAAAGTTTTTGTATTTTATTATTTTTGTAATGTAGCTAGGTAAGACATTTTTAGTGTTAATAGGTTGTTTAGCAGTAACAAATTTATCTCTGGCTTCAATGAGGCATTGGTGTAAGTGGCCCACGGCTTCGTCAATTTCTGGGTCCGACTTGAACACATTCGAGCTTAGAAATATATGCTGATCAAGAAAAGAACGGTACTTTTTCCAATCAGTGTTAACATAAGAGTAGACTTTAGGAATGGGTTTGCGAGAACAAAAACCATTGATTGTGAACAGTACAGGAAAGTGATTAGATGATAGGGCTGGTAGAACTTGAATATCATGGATACTATTGATATTCAACGATAGAACTAAGTCAGGATTAGTCGGAGTAAGATCAGCTCGGTAGTTGACTTGAGTGGGTGTATCAGGACAATGTATTATGTAGTCATGGCTCGAAATTACGTTCGAATTTCGAACCCTTGGCGGGAGATTTTTTGGTAGTACGTGACCCCTCCTCTCCAGATAGAAGGTAAAGTATTTATGCCCCTTTATTTACCTATTCGTGACCTCTATTTTTTGGTAACATCACGTTTTTTATCGAGGAAACGATCCGTTTTCAAATATTTCGCTTTGTTTTTTGGAACAAAGATATTAAATTACATAACATAACATAACATCACGCCTTTTTATCCCCGAAGGGGTAGGCAGAGGTGCACATTACGGCACTTAATGCCACTGTAACAATGTAATACAATGTAACACCCACTTTTCACTATTT
Source organism: Spodoptera picta (assembly GCA_038387885.1). Taxonomy (NCBI): domain Eukaryota; kingdom Metazoa; phylum Arthropoda; class Insecta; order Lepidoptera; family Noctuidae; genus Spodoptera; species Spodoptera picta. The sequence continues at coordinate 3,057,236 of JAZHFQ010000484.1, forward strand.
ATGTTACGAGTCCCATGTAATAGGGGGTGAGCCTATTGCCTTATACCGGGCACATTTCCAAACTCCGTGCTATTACTGAGAATTTTTAAAAACCCAGTAATACTTTGCCCGACCCGGGATTCGAACCCGAGACCCCTTGCCCGGCAGTCGCACTTGCGACCGCTCGGCCAACGAGGCAGATATTAAATTATGTGGTAGATAATATGATTTTGTTGTTTTCCGCATAAAAATATCTGCTATAGATGTAGAACAATATACTTCTGTCGCAGCTTTTAGTTGTGCATTAAAATACACATCATTTTAATGCAAAACTGAAACCATTACAGTTATTCTATTAAAGAGTTGGAACCCGAAACATGTTAATATCAATTTGTGGACCCTTAGACCCTCCGACACAAGAGGTCCTCTCCCTCAGTTATTTCAAACAAACATCAGTCCCGAAGGACCGAGCATTCGTTCTTAACCAATTAAACGAATCCCAAGAAATATCCATAATTCCATTGGTTCATCTGGAATTCCAAAGAGTATGGTAATATTGTAAGAAATTAATGGAATAACGAAGTAAATATCTTTCATAATGAAAGACAGGCTTTGTTATGCTCGATAATTGGTAACGATAATACGTTGCGAATAGCGAACATTGAAACGAATTAGCAAATTTTCCATAAATATTCGAGAAGTCGACGGTCTGTCGGGGAACATTTGTGTCAAATTTACAATGTGAACGAACTAGAAGGCCAAAAATTAGGGTGAATAGGTAGCTTTTATTCAATTTTGTGGAAGACTGAAATTATGATTATTGTGTTTTACCATTTTATATTATGAAAAGCGTTCAAATTTATATTATATAGTATTAATATGGAAGTACTGTATCGCTCCAAAAGGAAAGACAGAAGATAACTGTATTATATTTAATTAGTATATATTGTGTGATATGTTTAGTTACATAATTATATCAAATTATGTTCAAAAACTCACAACAATGTTAAACTTTTACACCTACTGCATCACCCTAAGGTTGACTGTTAGAGAATGCCACTAGGCATTAAGTCCGCCATTGTATAACCATTCTGCATCTGTATCAGCAACATAACAACATAACAACGCTAGATCAGCGCATTATACAATTCACATAGTTGATACTGGTCTGTTACTTTGTACCTACGTATTACCATTTTTTATCTCGTTTTCATTTATTGATCTAGTTCTAGTATGAAACGACCCATTGTAGTGCAACATGCTACGGCTGTTGACTACTTAACCGGACTATTCTTTTAAGTGGTCTTGATATTTATTATTTTAAGGGGTCTCGGGTTCGATTCCCGGGTCGGGAAAAGTATTACTGGGTTTTTAAAAAATTACCAGTAGTAGCACGGAGTCTGGAAATGTGCCCGGTATATGGCAATAGGCTCACCCCCTATTACATGGGACTCATAACATAAATAGTGAAAAGTGGATGTTCCTTCTGTGTGCACCTCTGCCTACCCCTTCGGGGATAAATGGCGTGATATTGTGTGTGGTCTTGATATTTAGATCTCCAGTCAGGCTCTTGAGGTGTCTTCATTTCTATAGCAGTAAGAATACCATCTTACTAATGAGTAACTGGAATTAATCATGAATTGATAAACAGGTGCGCGTGATTAGATATCTTCATTATACGCCCGTTAAGCGTCCACTAATTCATTGAGTCAGTGATTTATTACCAAAAATTTCTCATTAAAATCAATTGGTCTTAATGACAGTATCATCTGTTTCCTGTACAATATTATCCATGATTTATAATCATCATGGTTATCAATTTTAATAACTGCACTCCAAAATTCAACATTAATCTTCTAACTCAAAAAAATGGCAGCCAGGTGCTCCTAAAACAAAATAAAAGTAAACAAAAAAGTTTTTATCTAAAAAAAGATAGACATCTTTAGTCGGGCAAAAATTTTGACAAGCTCACGTACCTTTTTTATTTCGCGACGGCAGAGAAATGATCTGAAGGTATTCCCACAAGTTGATAACTCAATTTGTCGTTTCTTACTCGAGGCGGTAAACTTCGGTGGGATTTATCTTTGGTCCAAGTTTAGACTAAGACCACTAAGACAGATCCCAGGTGCAATCTCTGTAACTATTGTAAGGAATAGAAATTTATAGTCAGTCTTGTACCTCTGAGAGGTTGTTACACCGTGCTGTTGTTTAATATTGAAATATGCATATTTTTAAATATGCATTTGAGTATAATGTTTGTTTGTTGCATGCATTTCTGTTTTCCTGCTAATTTGGTCTCATAATTCCTGTTGTACTAGGTGAATACTTCATTCTTATCATATTTGTAAAATTCGGTTAGTAGTCTATTACTGTGCGTACGGCGCGTCACGTTCCGCGTGCGCCTCAATGAGCCATCAGACCACCACAAATAGGGCCCAATGGGGCCGATGCCGATTCGTAGTCGCGGAGAACCTAACAGGTAACCGAAGCTCCGGCTCGACGTGCAGGAGAAGGAACGGGGTGGTTTTTTCCGTAAGAGTCTGACACTCCCTCCCTCCTCACCCAGGCGGGAAAAGTCATTCGATGATTTTCTCCCTTTAAAAAAAAAGTCTATTACTATAGCACCTAATCACGATTAAGTGAGTATACATACATACGATAAATAAAAAATATGTACATACCTAACCAAAAACGTATTTAACATATTCCATCATTCCCAGACTACGCACAATAGAAAACAATCTACACGAAGAGCAACATTCACTGTTAATTAATTCTCCACAAAAAGCATTCCCAAGCAAACAGTACTCGAAAACATCTAATCAACTTAACTCCACATATACCAGCAACAATTACTCATAACATTAAGAGAACTGTTCAAACAATGGCTACTGTTAACAGGATTACAGTACGGTGTAACTCAGCGGTCCGTGACGTCGTACTCAGTCAATTGGTGAATTTGGAATGCAAATTCGAGACTTGACGTCGGGTCCATTCCTTAGCTGTGTAGAGTATATTCAGTCTAACAGACAGACTTATGGACAGATACAAAATAGACTGTCTACTTCTGTTCGCTATGCGCTGCATAGTTTAAGATTGTGAGCATTCTTGTCTTCGTTTGGGAGAGTGAAATTGGTTGATGTTGGAGGTAATCAAGAATTCTGCTAATGCAATTTTGATTGATGACAATTGTGATGATGACAGGGTATGAAAATTAAAAATCTAATTAGCCCGTAAGTTAGGTAATTAAAAAATATTAGATACGTATTTTTTTATTATGTTGTATAAATAAAACAATATTTAGATAAAACGAATCAAAGTTTAGGAGTGGGGGCTAAAACGTCATTTCTACGTATAAAATGTACATAGAAGTGACGGGACGAGACATTTCAAATCAAAATAAAAGATACTTGTCTAATGATTTAAAATAATCTACCAGACGGACATTAAAATAAAAATTAGGCATCTACCCTATTCTATGTTCGTCAACAAGTGAGACCATTGCATAGCTTTATGTTCTCATTATACATTATTGTTAATCGCCACACTGTATGTGTAAATAGATACGAAGCCATATAGAGGTAGAGCTCGTCTAGACAATGGGGTTAAAATCATATCAATTGGCTAATATTTATCCAATCTAGTATTGTAATATTCAAAAATCTATTCAAAAAAAGTTTGCAACCACTCCACCTGATTCAACAAATAATGCATGTAAATATTACAATCGATTTTCATCTTAAAATAATGTAACATAGAATTGATTATGCATTCTACCTACGTCCATACAACCACGTAGATGTTCAGTTTAGTAGATTGGTAGCTGAGAGTCACTTGTTATGCATCCCTCCACAAATACACATTATTTGTTCGCTGCATAACTTTGTTTAGATAAGTACAAGTTGAAAATATATATTCTAAACTAGTTTCTATTAGGAATGTCATTAGGACGTTTATGGCTTAAATTACTTTGTGTTAGAGTAAAGCTACAAATGTTTCCGTTATACTATAATAGAATGGTGTTTGGTTCGGGATATTTCCATCTGTGTTTGACAATGGGATACGTAACGTAAATGTATCTACACTCCAATAATGCCAGCGAAACGTGGACACGACGTACTCAAGTCCTTTTGACTACCAGTGTTCCTTTTGAAAAAAAAACAAACAATACTTGGCTCGTTCACTATTCCGATGATGAAGATAGACGCAGAAAAAAAAAAACTGAATAAAGTTCCCGGAACTTTATAAAAAACGAAGTCAGCCTAGATATCTAGACTTCACAACGATGTGCATGGAAAATCTTTTAGTAACAAATACAATGGAAATAACAAACCTACAGGTACATATACAGGTAAAGATTAAAAAAATCTAACTGTTCAAGTTTCAAGAACAATATTTATTCTGACATCTGCCTCCATTCCCTCTTGATATATTACAATATTAAAAATAGAAACATCAAAATTAAAATTAAAGCAGTTACTTGTTACTAAAGCATATTATAACGAGAACAAATATCTTAATGACAAATTCAGTTAAGTTTGCTTAGTTATGACTCAATGATATTTTTTTTATTACCTATATTCTTGAATATTATTGAACTATCTTTGACACCTACCTATATTTTGTTATGGCTAATTTTAATAATGCAATAACTAATAATAATAGTAATTGAGATAAAAGTATTGTAGTATTATTGCAGTAACTTATTTGGAGAAACGGAAGGTTTTGTCTGTGCAATTATGGACGAAGGTAAGTCATAATTGTAAGTATAAAGGATGGAACTGTTGACATTTGTCGGGCATGTTATCATCCCGGGGAATCCATCCGGCATATAATTTCGGGTTGTTCTCACTTAGCTACAACTTGCTTTGAAATATAAACTTGTAGAATCTGAAGTGCCGTATTATGAGTATCTGCCTGACCCAGTTCTTGAAAATGGAGATGTCACACTGTATTGGGATCGAACTATCATCACAGACAGGACAATTGTTGCAAACAAACCTGACATTGTGGTGATAGATCGACCAAGCCGTCACACAATGATAGTTGATATAACAATCCCACATGACGAGAATCTTGTGAAAGCTGAAAAGATAAAGCAAGTAAATATCTTGATTTACCTCATGAGATTGTCGACATGTGGGATGTGGATTCAGCAGTCATTGTGCCGATAGTCGTATCTGCCAATGGCCTAATTTCTAAAAGCCTCGACCAACATCTGAGTAGGCTAGCGTTAGATGGTTGGGTCAAGGGCCTGAAGCAGAAAGCAGTACTTCTGGACACGGCGCGTATTGTCCGGAAATTTCTTTCTCTGGAGCCCTGACCACCGGTAGCTTGGATTTCTCCCGTTACCGGTGGGCTACTGCTTTTTATTTTTTTTTATACACATAATGAAATATTTAAAAATATATAAATCAAGTATGAAAATAAATAAAGGGAATAATAGTAATTGTAGTTTTCACAATATTGCATGCTAAATGGCAGAATGTAGCTGATCAAATTATTTTATAATAACTTCTGTAACATCTTCACTTAACCTATATTCGCAATAAACGATTTGAATTTGAATTTGAATCTGAACTTGGAAAATAAGGGTTTGTTTATGACAGGTTCTGTTGCATGTTACACGTCATCATCATCATCATCAACAGCCATCAAATGCCCACTGCTGAGCAAAGCCTCTTCTCACACGGAGAAGGTTTCAGCATTAATCACCACGCTTGCTCATTGCGGGTTGGCGATTTCAAACTTATAATTAGAAATTATAAGTCAAGGTTTCCTCACGATGTTTTCCTTCACCGTTTGTCATTGGTGTCTAAATAATCTTAGAAAGTACATATGACTCGGAAAAAGTCACATTGGTACTAGCCGTTGGTAGGTTTCGAGCCCGCACCCTCATGCATGAGAAGCGGGCGTCTTAACCTTCGGGCCACCACGACATTAATTTATACATTTACACCAGACATGTTACACTTCACGCGTTGGATATCCTATTTACTAACGAATGCATTATTTGCTGGCTTTAAAACCGAATTTAATTCAATTTGTTTTCTAGAATGTGTATTGTGACATACATATTGTCAAATATATGACAATATCTAGACAATAGATCCATTAAACGCAAAATAACGAGAGCATTGGTTGCATCACGAGCATATTATTAAAACACGATACGCAACGTGTTACACAATTCGATTCCGCAAACAAGCTGAGTTAGCTTGTACCAACAGTAGGTATTCTATATTTTTGTGTACCAGTATCCGTATGAATGTGATACAGCAATCACAGCTCAAATGCGAATACAAACTTTGCATAGAACATAGAGTGTTGTCAACTGGACCTCGTCCAAAAAAAGCACATTTTTTACTATCTCTATTGTTATAGCCAGTTTTTTTATGTAGAATATTCTATTCTAGTTTTGTTGTTATGTTTTGAAGTTTGGCTTGTATGGGGAAATAGTTCGATTACAGTGTCATACTAAATGGACAATTACAGTGCGTAAAACATGTTTGTAATCAGCTCTGGGTCTTCCCGTGGGTATCATAAAAACCGCTTAAGGGGGATTGATAAACGTGTATATTGTGGTAAACCTTAAGTAGAGCAGTTCAGCAGTAGACTGTTGATGACTAATTTAATGAAACTTTCTGATATTTTCTCGTAGGTACTACACACAATAGTGCAGTTACTAAACTGTAAGTGATTACCCAATCGCCACGATATTCTAAATCTTGGTGGCAGGTGGTAAAAGATAAGAAATCTCCTGCTGAGGAGCTCTCTGTGCATGATGAATGCCAAGAAACAAATTTGATCATAGTTTGGGTCGGCTTTCAGGTGATCACTAAAACACATGGTGTCTAAAGTCTTTATTTATTCCCCTAAAAGAAAAGATAGATTGGTGTATGTTTCAAGATTTATATATACCTAATCTAAACAAAGATTTCTATTGCACGATTTCAATATCAAGGATATGAAATATCATATTGCTCATCAAAGTACATACCAATGCTTGAGATTATGAGATTCTGAAGAGATTTAATACTAATCCGGTATAGACATGCCTCCTTTGACACTGCGTTTACGTTTGAGCGATCCAGATGCATTATTGCACCTTCATTTTGTGTTGCCAGTGATTAAGACGTTTAAGAATTTTGTACTAAAATGTTTTAGTCTATTTGGTAATGAGTCATCGAGCTATATACCTCTACCTAATAATTTGGAATAAGTTCTAAGTTATTTTTTTCTCTTTCTTTTGTGGATATTACAGGCAGTTACTTTAGTAAAATTGTAATAGAAGATAAGACTTATTAACAAACATTGCGTACAATTCTAGAATGATAAGATACAGAATATTGACTAGCTTTACACTCGCAACCTTCTATTTATTTATTTATTTATATACACACATTCAACACAACAACAACAACAACAAGAACAATATATATATATATATATATATATATAGGACAATATATATATATATTTCACACAGAGGACAATATATAGATATATATATATATTGTCCTCTGTGTGACAATATATGTTTATAGGCCACAGAGTACATAGGCCCCACATATTCCAACTTCTATTTCTTATTCTACTTGATACTTAAAAATTGAATCATTTACAAACAAAACGATTACTAAGTATAACATACATTTACTATTTCCAATTCGGTACAATTTTTTTAGTAGAAATTTGAAAATCTACCTGGCAACACCGCCTTTGAAACAGGAGTATAATATTCTCATGTGACATCAAAGGAAAACACAGTTAGGTAGATTGAAATGTTTTGCATAAATTGACAAACTAATTGGTACATTTGGTAGAAAAAACCTCTAAGTTCAGTGAACCTGCAATCTGTCATTGCGTAAGAATAAAATTCATAATAAAATTAATTATGTTCTAATTAATTATTTTGATAAACTAGGTATATAGATACCTAGTTTATTTATTTAGTAATTTATTTATTTAGTTTATTTAGTAATTAATTAATTTTATTATGAATTTTATTCTCGATACCATTATTCATATTGGCCGGTTCGAAAGTCGAATTAAAGCCGTTATTCGAATAAACACAAAGCATTATGACTTCAGATAATACCACTGTTGATGAAAATCGGTCAATTCAATCGATACGATTAACAAAATGACAACATTGATAATGTATCACTAAGTACATAGTAATTTGAATCTAACTGTAAACTTATGTTGAACTAGTTTAATTACAACAATTGCTGGACTGTCCAAATAGTTTGGCCTGCATAGCGTTTCAGTTTGTAGAAAATCAACAATAACACGCAATTGAAACTGTGTAACTATTTGAGTATAACATTGTATTGTGTCAAAGTTTTTAGTTTGGAGGATTTTTACGGGTAAAACTTGTTGGTATTTTACCTATTTTCCAAAAGTTTATGCCATTTTTTTCAACACGAAGTATTCATTCGTGAGTCGAGTATTGAGCACACATATTTTTATAGGTAGGTACTCTCTATACCCTACAAAAACTGTCGCGGAGAACCTAACGGGTAACCGGGGCTCCGGCTCGACGTGCAGGAGAAGGAACGGGGTGGTTTTTAGTCAGTAAGAGTCTGACACTCCCTCCCGCCTCACCCAGGCGGGCGCAGTCATTCGATGATTTTCCCCCCTTAAAAAAAATACCCTACAAAAACTAATACACAAGCAGAGTAAAGTTGTAAAAAACGAGTGTTAAGTCACATAATTTCATAAACCGACGCTCAGACTGGAATTAGCTCCTAGTTTTAGCTAGATACAGCTGTATGTCATAGTGATGTAATGAATATTCGCACTCGCATTCGCAATTCGCGAATATTCGCATATTTTTTTAATATGATCAAAAATTACTTTCGTTACATTTCTAGTGTGTCAGTATTCGGCATGGAGTGACCACATTCCGACCAAATGAATTATTATTATTTTTTTACGGCATAAGCCGGTAAACGAGCAGACGGATCACCTGATGGTAAGCAATCGGCGTCGCTCATGGACACCTGGAACACCAGAGGCGTTACAAGTGCGTTACCGGCTTTTTGGGGATTAGGAGTTTGAGGATCGTTGGGGATTCAGGGATTGGGGAGATTGGGGAAGGGGAGGGTAATTGGGCCTTCGGCGACCTCACTCACACGACGAAACACAACGCAAGCGTTGCTTCACGTCGGTTTTCTAAGAGGCCGTGGTATCACTCCGGTCGAGCCGGCCCATTCGTGCCGAAGCATGGCTCTCCCACTCTTGAAATGCAATAGTATATTTCATTACTTATAGTCCTTGGCCAATTTCGGTCATGAAACTCTTACACAATTAATAATAAGTTGCTTGAAACGTAATTAAACATTTACAATGCTATTGTTGTGTATACAATGAATTGTTTCTTAAAAGATACTAGTTAGAACAAAGCTAATGTTCTTTATCAAGTTAAGTTTACACATTGTTCGTTTAAATTGTGTTGGAAAACTTTATTTAGTTTTTATGGGCGTATTTTTGTAGTTTCATATCCAGTTGATTTGTAGTTTAATTCTGCAAATCTGTTAGATGTTTTCACGATACCAATTCATCATTTATAATTTTATAGGTACCAATAGATCAACCTATTGAACGCAATAAAATATGTAGACGACATATTCGTTCAAAACGAAAGAAAATTTACTGAAAAATTTGTAAGAATCATATTTCTGATAAATGCTAATTCTAACACCTAAGATTTGGCATCAAAACCCAAATAGCTTTAAAGTTATCTGCGAAATACTCATTAAGTATGAAACCATTCTTTATTACCGTTTATCGCGTTAAACACGAGCCGTTGTTGTAATTTATCCAATTGTGCACGCGATATCGTCAATGTAGCACCCTAGTGCATGCGAAGAGTTAACATTAATAATTGTTCCGGCAAAGTTCCAAATATGGCGCTTTAAACCCTGGCCACACTATAGCGCGGCGGTTTTTAACCGCGTAAGTTTGTGATAGAAGAAAATGAATAGAAATGGGCGCTCTTGCACCTTATTATCGGGATTATTTATATATAGATGTATTCATAGATAAATTTGTGGTAAGATTAAGGTTTAAAAATAGCACGAGTGGTTTCGCAATTTATGCGTGCGTGTACCTCGGGCAGTGCGCGATTAACTAGCTGCTAACCGAAAGCGGGAATAACGATAGTATGGCCTAGCCTTAAGAAAGTAGGTTTTTCTCGAATCGTCCAGCTTTAGCCTAGAAAGGAGGAGGAGAAAAACTTAGTTCCGTAGACTAGGTTTTTCTTTAGTCCCGAAATCGTTCTTTTCCATATCTGGCTCATTTCTTATTCCTGTTTTAATATGGTGGATTACATGTTCGTGATTCTTGGACACTTGTTAGGTGTTATTGTAGATATCATTGGAGATAGTCCAAAAATTGCTGGTGTATACTTATTGTGACGTAACTTTTCTTCTTTTAAATTATCGGAAAATAGGTCTCTTCGAATCAAAACTCTCACTTGTTTTACAAGTTTTGCTTCGCCCAATTTCAAGTTTTGCTTTTAGTTAAAACTTGTGTATTTTGTAGTGATTGTGAACTTGCAGGATGTTATCTTTTCGCCATCGACCCTCACGACAGCATATGCATCCCCATCATATAGATGGTTGGCATTGGCAGGCCACAACTGTGCGGTTCTCACGTAGCTTCCTGCCTCGCACAGCAAAACTGTGGAATGATCTGTCGTCGGCGGTATTTCCGAACCGATACGACCTTCAAACCTTCAAGAGAAGAGCGTACTCCTTTTTAAAGGGCCGGCAACGCACCTGTGACTCTTCTGTTGCGGGTGTCCATGGGCGGCGCTGATCGCTTACCATCAGGTGATCCGTCTGCTCGTTTGCCTCCTATTCCATAAAAAAAAATGTTATTTTAATTGTTATAAATTACTAGCTGACTCGGCAAACGTTGTTTTGCCATATAAACAATTGCGAAGAAGGGTGAAAATTGAGGATTGTGTGTATTTTTGTATGTTGTATCATGACAAAATAAAAATTTAGTCTAAAAAATAAATTAGGGGTGGACTACTCCTAACATATAGGGGATGAAAAATAGATGTTGGCCCATTCTCATAGATACCGGATAAGCACAAAAAATTCATCAAAATCGGTTAAGCCGTTTCGGAGGAGTATGGCAACGAAAACTGTGACACGAGAATTTTATATATTAGATTTGTAAGGTATGTATTAATTAACAATTTAATATTTACAAAAATTGAACAAACCTTTGTTACGTAATCTTCACAAAAAGATCACCCTTTGCATATCTCATTTCTTAAAAAAGTAGTAATAAAAGTAAAGTTACTCAAGTTTCGGCACAAATTCATAAAATGCTGTCACTTCATGAACTTCTTTAGAACAAAAGTACCGGTGTAAAAAAGTGGGATTCATAGTCTGGTTGTAAACTAACACAGAGTTATGACTGATCATGATCGTATGCCACTGGGACAACGTTCATGAAGTACGTAAAATACGGACAGTTGTAAAATTGCGGATGAAGATACTGTGAATGACAATACTTTTTTTATTTTGTACTAGTCTATGCCCGTGACTTCAATCGTTGAATAAAAAAAATATATGTGGTATTCCAGACCATGATCTATCTCTGTTCTAAATTTCAACCAGAATCCCAAGCTGAATCGCGCTCTGATTGGTTGGTACACTGTAGCCGGCCAATCAGAGCGCCGAACACGCTCGATACTATTACGTTACGAATGCGATAGTTATTCCTGCTTGAGACTTTGATCCCTTCAGCCATTTTGATGTGATAAGGGGAATTAACATACATACAAAATTTCGCATTTATAATATACTAGCGACCCGCCCCGACTTCGCACGCATGCAATATGCAAGTATTATACATATAAACCTTCTTTAAGAATAACTCTATCTACTAAAGAAAAACGCATCAAAATCTGATGCGTAGTTTTAAAGATCTAAGCATACATAGGGACAGACAGACGGCGGATAGTGACTTTGTTTTATACTATGTAGTGATGAAGTAAGATTTTTATGACAATTTCTTGGATCTACAACCTGCATTTTAAAACTGTGCTCCAGAAATGAACAGGATCATCGACCTCCTATGGACGACCATTTTGAACAGCATTTTCCAAATTTTTTAATGCCTAGTGGCAATGACTAAGGCAGACCTGCGATTTGTAAAACATGAACAATTTCGTATTAAAAACTAATTTGTTTTTATTTTATGGTATAAGCCGGTGAACGGATCAGCGAGCAGACGGATCACCTTATGGTAACTATGGTAAGCAATCGGAGCCGCCCATGGACACCTGAAAAACCAGAGGCGTTACATGTGCGTTACCGGTCATTTGGGAAATGGGAATTTGAGGATTGTGGGGGATTCGGAGATTGGGCAGACTGAGGTAATTGGACCTCCGGTAACCTCACTCAATCATTGACGAAACACAATACAAGCGTTGTTTCACGTCAGTTTTCTGTGAGGCCGTGATATTACTCCGGTCGAGCCGGCCCATTCGTGCCTAAGCATGGCTCTCCTACACATTAATGTTAAGATTGAAAAGTGTAACTTTTATTTTATTTTATAAAAACAAGTAAACCGACAGAGTTCATTATTTCTACAGAAAATTAGAGAAAACACCTATTCTATGCATGTTTAACATCTTCTAAGAGATAAATTGATGAAAATGGCTCCATTATAATCATCACTACATAGTATAAAACAAAGTCGCTATCCGCCATCTGTGTGTCTCTATGTATACTTAAATCTCTAAAACCACGCAACGAATTTGGATGCGGTTTTTTTTAGTAGATAGAGTTATTCTTAAGGCAGGTTTATATGTATAATACATGCATATTGCACCCGTGCGAAGCCGGGGCGGGTCGCTAGTAATTAATAACGAAAAGAAACAACTTTTTACCGTTGTACACACGGCTACACATCGAACTTTATATAACCAGTATAAACTGAACGTTAAATGTGCGGACAGATGATGCGACGCGACACCAGGATAAACTGGTTTTGTATAGATTGATGTGTGGCCGTGAGGACATCACTGTCAGCGTATTATTTATTTTATAAAATAATAATTTAACAAAGGCTGAATACTTTTGACACGTGTCCAATGCATATCGGTACAATGTTTTAATTTCATGTTCATCCAATTTACTAGTTTATTTGTATAAGTTTATCGCGATTAAAATTCATGTTGATTGTATTATATTATCAAACAGCGTTTTAAATATGTCAGAAGTAACATTCATGATTATTGTTAAAATTAACATAAAAATATGGAACAATAAATACCTACGTTTCGTGTCATGATGTTGAATTGAATTAATTAAGTTTTTGTTGTGTATGTACTTTAAATGAATTACTTTGTTCTGATGTATTATAGTATTTATTAATAATTAATCGTAAAAGAAAAATATGTGTCATTTTAATATATAATGTCTAGTCTATGATAATTCTTCTTAAACTGTCAAACACCAAGCGGTCACCGGTGACCGCAACCTATTGTTCTATAATTGTGTCTATAATGACGGTAGGAGATGCTTGTTATAATCAAGGCGGATAGATTAGACATTTTTGACACCGATATAAAATTACAATTTTATATTTCTTTGAGTTTCTACAATGCTATTGATTTTAATAAAACCTCTATCAATTACATGTAAAAGGAAAAATAACTAGTAAAGCTTTATTCTTATTGTATTAAAGCAGTTTTTCCTACAAACAAACTCCGGTTGAACAGAAAAGAACATCTTAGAGAGAAGAATATAGTATACCTCTAGAGTTAGTTCACCTAGTAACATAAAATGTTTGCTTCAATTTCAGGTTTATTTAAACCACGTAAAGTTCATATTTCAAGCAAATAGTCACGGATAGACCAATTGTATAACTTGAAAGGTGAAACGTGAAGTTTTAGTGACGAGTTACTACTTCACACCATCAGAAAGAAAGAAGAAAGAAAGAAAAACAGTTTATTTGCACCATTACTGAAAGGACAAAAAAAATAGTAATAAAAAAACAACAGAGTACAAGGTGCAAAAAGGCCAGTGCTCAGCTAAAATGCCGCGTCACGAGCGCGATTGCTCGAGCCGCGGCGCTGATTTTCAGCACTAGCCTGTTGCCAAGATCTCATATAAATAAATAGATAAATACTAAATAGAATATAATAAAAATAAGACGTAATAGAAACATTGTTAACATACATAACACAGATATTTCACGGATCACTGAATCTATGAATTTGACATCGTGGACTTTGCTTTGACAATCTGACATTGACATTATGTACCCCAAGCGCAAGCGACGATGCGGTAACAGAATGGCGTCCTTGCGTTTTACTGACCTTCACAAAAGTATCCATTTACGAAAGAGAGTGCAATCACAAAAGTGTTGGGACACCGCAGATCAACCACCACACCGTGCACCGTGCACTATGGGAGAACATGCTGATAACATCGTGAGTATATTATTATAGTTAGTTTTAACAATCTAAACAATCGAGTACTTTGGTTTTTATATAAAATAATAGTAATATCATCACGATCAGTGAGGCGAAACTGCTAATACATCTAGATCTGTTTTCACCATACAAGCTAATATTATTTTATTATCATATCAGCCGTAATCGTCGTCGTCGTCGTGTTGGCCCGGAGGTTAAGACGCCCGCTTCTCATGCATAACGGCAAGTACCAATGTGACTTTTTCCGAGTTATATGTACTTTCTAAGATTATTTAAACACCACTGACAAACGGTGAAGGAAAACATCGTGAGGAAACCTGGACTTATAATTTCTAATTATTAGTTTGAATTCGCCAACCCGCAATGAGCAAGCGTTGTGATTAATGCTCAAATCTTCTCTGTGTATGAAGAGGCTTTGCTCAGCAGTGGGTATTAATAGGCTGTTGATGATGATCAGCCGTAATACGTCTAATGTAATAGGCGGCCTCCAGTTACTTCCAGAAAGATTACTTGAAAACGGAATGCGTTCAGTGGTTGCTTGCGACCTTAAACTGTCAAACATCGAGCAGTCACCGGTGACCGCAACCTATTGTTCTTTAATTGTGTGTATAATGACGGTACTCAACGAGTTAATTAGGTTGTTTGACCACGTTGTGGGTGGACGTCTTGAACTGCGATAAATATTTAAATAAATAAATATTATTTATTATTTATTATGTTTATATCTTAATAACGTAACTGTTTGAAAAGGACCTCGACTAGTTTCAAGCCATGCTAAGGGTTGTTTCATGAGCAGCATTCCACGACCCGTGACGCTGCGACTGTCGCGTTATGTCAGTCAGCTACTGTCAGTAGCAGCGCGACAGTCGTCGAAACCAGTCGAGTTACAGTTAAGTAAGCGAAAAACATAATAATTATTATAGTATATCTCACGGAAGTGTTAATATAAATATAAATAAGTTTTATTAAACTTTAGCCTTCCTAAGTTCTTATTTTTTATCTCCTACTAACATCAAATCATCTTCAACTCATACAACAATACACAAAACGAGCCTGAAAAACAATTTTCGCAGCAAACAAAAACAACAAGACAAAATCTATTAATTAAAAAATCAATCTAAGGTTTATGATGAGGCTATGAAATAAAAATTAAAAGTCAAACGGAATGAATGGTTGGCAACGACAGCAGCAAGTTAAATGAGTCTAGAAGGCTGACTTTATCTGAGAGCTCTGTGCTACTGTTCGTAGATATAGTTAGGAAGAATGGATGTGACTTGGCCTAGTATTTTGTGAAGGAAGAAGCTAAGCTAATGTTTAAATATTTTACCTTTTAAAATTCCTTAAATTAAGTCAATTTAAGTAGTGAGTTTATTTACAAATGACGCATGCCACAATTGCAGTCTAAAATCTAATTGTCATACTGTGAATATAAACTAGAACCCAGAATAAAAATGCTTTATTGAATACTTCTTTAACTTAAAAATGGATCAATCTTACCATCGATTACATAACACTTATAATAACCATTATAAAAAGTTGTGCTCTAAAATCATATCATTTAGAATCACTGAGACTTAAATCTTTAGATGCCGCATCCAAAACATTTAACCTCCACGAATCCGGCCCCAATAGATTCCTTTGGGATCTGTCGGCTTAAAGTTTAATTAAAGATGCAACGTCCCAGAAAGAACTGCTTTAATTCAGTAATAGTTTGTACGAGTGCCATTTGGAGATAATACTTGAATTAGTATTGATATTTGCTTGTAATTGTTACATGTATGAACATCACTAATTTACTAAGTGATGGCCCCCAACACTATATTGCATTGTATAAGGTCAACAACTGTCACATAGTGCACTCGACGAGTACTTTGTCCAAATTATAATACAAAAAATGCCATTATGCCAGGTCCACATCGGGCTGCATCGACACCCGACAGCCAGTATTATCACCAATTGTTTTTTTAAGAACTGTTGCACATATGTTACTTTAGTCTATGATTTTTAAGAAACAAATACATTGTACTCGTGCTCAGCTCAGGGAGGATGGAACTTCGATCTAGGTCGTACTCTCGCACTCCCGAGGCGTCTCGTTTCCAATCCGTGAATGCAGGCGCACTCTGAGCATAAATGCTGGGACCCGAAAGATGGTGAACTATGCCTGGTCAGGTCGAAGTCAGGGGAAACCCTGATGGAGGACCGTAGCGATTCTGACGTGCAAATCTATCGTCGGAACTGGGTATAGGGGCGAAAGACTAATCGAACCATCTAGTAGCTGGTTCCGTCCGAAGTTTCCCTCAGGATAGCTGGCGTCGATTTGAACAGTCTCATCCGTATCCCTGTCCGCGTGGCAGTACTGGCAGGGTCACCATGTAATGTGGAGCAATGAGGAAGACGTGTTGTTGTTAGGAATATCTTTAATTAAGTGTCTTTATATCTAACTTACGCTACTTACTTATGGGGCGAGTTGTCACACACTACAAATCAATGCAAGTCGTTTAATTATTAATCCACCAGCATAACAGTGATGATAACATGGAATGCAATGACTAATTTTCTTTAACAAAAACATTACATGCTAAAACTACCTCATGAAGTGCGGTTGCCGACATTGGTCGTGGGTTGGAAACCGGGAGCAGTCCAAGTATTATTGGGATTTGTCTTTTTCATTAATATTTTTCGGTATTCTTTTAAATAATGAAATTAGCTATGTGGCAATAGACTCACCTTATAGTACATTGGCTTTATGAAAGGTATAGCATATGAAAACGGAAACAAGCTGTTTATTCTTTCTTTTTATGGTATAAGCCGATAAACGAGCTGACAGATTACCTGATGGTAAGCAATCGGCACCGCCCATGGACAGCCGAAACACCGAAGGCGAGCAAGTGGGTTACCGGCCTTTTGGGGATTAGGAATTTGAGGATTGTTGGGGAATTGGGGAGATTGGGGAGGAGGGTACTTGGGCCTTCTGTAATCTCACTCACACGACGAAACACAACGCAAGCCTTATTTCACGTATGACTCCGGTCGAGCCGGCCCATTCGTGCCGAAGCATGGCTCTCCCACTCTTCATTTCTTGTTCACTTAACTTCTATTAGACACACCGAATACAAGACCAAGTAACGTCATAGTTCGCTATACTATATTAATATCTAATAATATTATACAAAAAAGTTTATGGCCCTAAAAACATGGCAATCGCTTAATTTCCGTACATAACATTATCACGCCTTTTATCCCTGAAGAGGTAGGCAGAGGTGCACATTACGGCACTTAATGCCACTGTACCGTGTAACACCCACTTTTCACTATTTATGTTATGAGTCCCATGTAATAGGGGGTGAGCCTATTGCCATATACCAGGCACAATTCCAGACTCCGTGTTACCATTGAGAATTTTTTACAAACCCAGTAATATTTTGTTAAGTTCCATACAATATCAATATTTTGTCATCCATCGACTAGCACTATGACTAATCAAGTCGCGACTGGTAAACCTCTATTGTATCATCAAAATTAACTACAGCAGTGCTTGTCAGTCAATCTGAGTGACTGCTACGTCATCCCCTTACTAGGTCACGTGATTAATGGTACGCCATCTTGGATTCTTGAGCCGCTGCCTGCGTTATCATTTCCTCTCTATGTTTCTTGTGTATGGGGGTAAATATAGCTGTGGATATGAAGATACACACCCATGTTGGTATGTATGAGTCTATTTTTAGGTTATTTGGCGTGATGATAATACTTGTTGTACTTATATTTCAATGTGATATATATTATTTTTAAATAAAGATTGTTGAAATCTTCGTATTTGTTTTTAATTTTAGTTCATGTTCAATCCTAGGAAAACAAGTACGATTTGAAATATACTGTATTTATTTTGTGGTTTTAGTTTCAGAATTCTTTGAAATACCGCAGGTGTCAAAAGTATTTTTTGATTTGCTTGCACGGTTGGTGCGGTGGCTGGGCAACCGGCTAACGTGCAACGTGTCGCGGTTTCGATTCCCGCACGAAACAATACTTTGTGTGATCCACAAATTGTTGTTTCGGGTCTGGGTGTCATGTGTATGTGAACTTGTATGTTTGTAAACGCACCCAAGACACAGAAGGAAATCTCAGTGTGGGGTAACAATTTAAAAAAAATGTATTAAAATAAAATAAAATAATTTAATAAATCAGTTGGGATGTGGGCGTTATGCTTTATTTTGACTTTAACATAATTAATTAATACTTAATGGTATTGCTAAAATTGACGTCGAGTATAGTCATTCCACTAGCAATATTATTAACACTGGTCTCATAGCTGTATACGAGTGACCCTATTTCCAAAATCTGTTCTATTACATAAAAATCTTAATTTGAAAAAAATGCCTTGAACCCTAAACTTGCACCCACTCAAAAATAACATATTCATGAAATGAAATGAAACATTTATTTGTGATACATAGGTACATTTGGTTGGTCATTTTTAGATTAAAGTGCGCTATGATCAGCCTATTTTAGGCATACAAATACTCGTATAAGAGTTTAAATCAGTAAGTCCATTAATTAATTAGTTAGATAAGTAAATAAAAATTTGTCGTGTGTTAATAAATTACATGTCAATAGTGTTCGTCAAAAAGTCAGATGAGGAAGACTACTTAATGCTTAATAAATTATAATAAATTGATGTCAATAAGTAGGTAAATAATGGATTATTGTAGTCAATACGTTATAGCTATACATAAGTCAACAAATAAGCAAAATCAAAATTTATCCATTAAAAAATCTGAGACATTATAATAACATTTTTGACACAGTAATTGTTTTAAAGATTTTTTAAAAGAATTAACATTAGCTTGTTTTAGCTCTTTTGGTAATTTATTATACCTCTAGATAGCTGGAGCCATACGAAAGATACTTTTATGCATTAATGCGGTATTCGTTCTGGGTATACATAGACGACTTTCATCCCTTTGTGGCCGATTATAAGCTTCAGATAATAAAATAAAGCGTTGAGGATTTTGCTTTACAAACACCGCGGTTTCATAAATGTATAGTGATTGTAAGGTCATAAGATTGTGTCTTTTGAAGAAAGGTACACAGCTGTCAGTTGCCTTCAAACCAAACATAGCCCGGACGCACCTTTTCTGTGCCCTAAAGACAAGAATTTTGTTGGTCGAATTCCCCCAAAATATTATGCCATACCTAAGAACAGATGCTGCCAGACCATGATTAGCGATTATTAGTGTATTGCAATTAATTTTATGTGCGAGTTCATGTAGGACATAAGCTGATTTACTCATACGTTTGCATAGTTGTTTAGTATGCTGTTTCCAAGAAATTTTATCATCAATATGCAAACCGAGAAATTTTGTACTATTTGTTTCATTAATGGCTTGTGCGTTATAATTTACATTCAAATTGTTCATCAACATACATTATTCAATATTCAAAACTCACTTTCAAATGTCAAAGAGCTCTCAAAGTCATTGTCCCAGTCACGCCTTAAAATAAAGCGCAGTACTCACAGAGAAGTTGAATAAAAGTTAATAAACGTATGTAATATAAAAGTCGAGTGTGAGATGTCTACGTCACTTGACGTTAACCCCGGGGCACTGATAAACGAGTGTACGAGTTACGAGTATATTGTGGTACTTAATTATACCGAGTCCGTGTGTACTGCGCCTAATGTTGGTAGCTATTTTTAGGTATATAGAATTTTATTGTGATGTTTGGTTTGTTTGTTGATTTTGATTTGGGCTTAAACTGTCAAACACCGCGAGGACACCGGTGACCGCAACCTATTGTTTTATAATGACGGTACTCATAGGGTTGATGGGCATAGGAGAGCACGAATAAGGTTTTTTTTAATAAAAACTTTCCTCCCTCTAGGATATTTTCCTGTGTCGTGGGTGTGTTTACAAACATAGTTTACAATTTTACATACACATGACTACTGGTAGTCTGTAATTGTAAACTGAACTCTACTATTGTTTCAGGTCCAGACCTGAAACTCTAGTTTCAGGTCTGGACCTGAAACAATAGTTCGTAAATAGCCGATGCCCACCCACCGCATCGACCCTGCAGTCAATCCTAAGGAAAATACGAAAATAATTGCAATTAAGATGTCACGGACAAAGGTTAGTCTATAAAACAATAGATTAAAATGTACAAGACAAATTACATACAACCATACCTTTATATCTGTTTTTCTGAAGTCAGTCAATACGATAAAAATATCAACAAACGACCCGCACAAATAGAACTATTAATGCCATCAATAACCACTACATCACCAATTCATGAGCTCTTAAATAATAAACGAGAGCCCCACAAACTAGTACCGATAACTTTGATTTATTACATCGGCACCTAGCAAAGGATTTAATCAAAAAAGAACCAGCATCTGTCAGGGCTATTAAAACGGCAAAAGATTTAATATCAAAGCACATTACGCTGAGGTTATTGCAATAAGTCTTGTGACACACTGCTGGGGAGGTCATCGGTCATTCTATTTACATTCTTGTTCAAAGGTGATAAGATTGCTTCTCCTGTGAACAATTTTTGGGTATATGTTTGTTCTATATTATTGTTTTCTGATCAGCGGTATTAATGTTATTGAAGAAAATTGCTACATTTGACGCACGTTCTTTTTTTATTAGACGTAGTTATGTTAATAGATTCTCTTTTATTGTATCAATAGACGACTCTGGTCTTGAGATGATATTAAAAAAATTAGGCGTTGCTAAGAAGCATAACGTGCTTCTTGAATCAAAAAGTACGAAGCATATTGCTCAATCTACCACAAATTTTTCAAGCCTAGCTGTTATAAGGTTCAAATCGGTTTTGAAATAAAATGTAAACACAAACGTACACTTTTAAAATGAGTACGGTATTAAGTTTTCAACAACCACATACCTACATAAATCCTTTAGAAGACTTTAAAAGTTGGGGACACGGGTGCATAGAGCGGGGAGTCTAGGTGCAGATCCAATGATCTCCGGGAAAACGGTGGCACAGTGGCCACGTGCCGCCGTGCACAGTGAGGGTTAAAGGAGACGACCGTCTCCTTAGGGATGTGTCGTAACAGGCGTTGCACCCTGTGGGCTCCGGAGCAGGTCTCTTTTAGAGGACTCGGTGCCCCATACAGGTGTTGAGGGTAGCCACTGGAGTGGGTTTAGTGATGTAAAATACCACACTCCTGATTTTATCCCCAAAAACCTAGGTGCCAATAGAAGGTTTCTCGTATCATCAAAAAAAAGGAGACTTTAAAAACCTCACTCGATTTGATAAAACTATTTGATACTAGCAAACTACAAAATATTCTCTACAAAATGGCACAAAAGCGCAAGGATCAAGCTATCGGATCCCCACAACAATGTGTATTCAATATCACGCACGGGCTATCAAACGTTACGTGAAAACTGACGAATTAAACGGCGCTTATACACCATTGACCGTTTGCCGATCAATTCTCGCCTTTATTGCCTAAACAATAAAGGTTAGTTGTAAACGCTGAAACGTGCACGTTGGTAGAAATGATTGCCAGAAAAAATATTGCGTGCGGCCAAAATAATTTCGTTGTCATGCTTATGGAGGAGGGAATTTATTTAATGTTTATATTTTCAATGAGAGTGGTTAAAGTAACAGCTGCGAAGATTGTTGTTAAGGTTAAGCTACCAGTAAAGAATTAATCGGTTTACGGATGGGACACGATACTGAACCATCCTTTAAAATAACTATGGGTTATTTTAAAGGATGTGTATATATTTAAAGTCGGTTAACATTATTAACTCGTCGAGTACCTACCGGTTTTGTAGACACAATTATAGAACAATAGGTTGCGGTCACCGGTGACCGCTTGGTGTTTGACAGTTTAAAATTTGATTAAAGAAGAATACACTTTTTCACATTAAAGCCTTTAATTTTAATACAAATTGAAGCATACTATTATAACTGCATAATTAAACTAGACAGTTCACGATGAACATGAACTCTGTTAATGGCCGCAGTATATTATTTTTGATAGTTCATTTTAAGATCCTTTGTTATCTCATTTGAAGTTTACTACCCATGTTTCTTCATAAAAGATAATATACATTGTTACTTTAACCTTCTTTGATATTATTAGTGTTTAAATTATGGTTGTTTTAATTTTTTTAGGAATAGGAGGCAAACGAGCGGATGGATCACTTGACGGTAAGCGATCAGCGCCGCCCATGGACACCCGCAACACCAGAGGAGTCACAGGCCCGTTGCAGGCCTTTCAAAAAGGAGTACACTCTTTTCTTGAAGGTTTGTAGTTCGTATCGGTTCGGAAATACCACCGACAACAGATCATTCCACAATTTTTTATTTATTATCTAGCGAACTTCGTACCGGCTAAAACCGGCTAAAACCTTTTGAATCTTCCTCCCCTGGACTTCCAGGAACATTTCAACACTATTAGATAAATCGGTTCAGGCGTTTTCGAGTTTTATCGAGAGTAACGAACGTAAAATCATTTCTATTCGCATACTAGCTGACCCGGCAAACTTAGTATCGCTTCAAACATATTTTTTCAGCTTTTAAGCCTTACCTGGACTTCAACAAATATGAAAGACTAAAATTAGCCAAATCTGTTCAGCCGTTCTCAAGTTTTAGCGAAACCAACGAACGAAAATTCATTGTTATTAATATAGATAGATAAAAATAAAAAACATAAAAAAATGAAAAATATTCTTTTTCTCCCTTTATACTTTTTACTTTTATACTAGCTGACCCGGCAAACGTTGTTTTGCCATATAAATAATTTCCTAGTCTTATTTATAGAAATTACGTGTCACAGTTTTCGTTGCCATACTCCTCCGAAACGGGTTGACCGATTTTGATGAAATTTTTTGTGCCTATCCGGTATCTATGAGAACCGGCCAACATCTATTTTTCATCCCCCTAAATGTTAGGGGTAGTCCACCCCTAAATTTTAATTACTAGGAAATATTTATGATTATTATTATTTATATTAATTAAAAATATATTAACTAAAAATTTACTAGGAAATTAAAAAATTTAGGGGTGAACTACCCCTAATATTTAGGAGGATGAAAAATAGATGTTGGCCGATTCTCATAGAAACCTATCGGATAAGTACAAAAAGATTCATCAAAATCGGTCAAGCCGTTTCGGAGGAGTATGGCAACGAAAACTGTGACACGAGAATTTTATATATAAAATTTTAGTAGTGTGTTGTTAGTTGTATTATAAGTTTAGAGTGGTTTTTATTAGCTCAGAATAATAGTTCGTAATTGTTTGTGATTATTCATCCTTACCAGAACGCATATTATTATACATATAATGATATTCAAAATTCAGTAAATATCGACTACCTATTACATGGGATTCATAACAGTAGCTGAATAACCACGCAATTAACATAACAATTGAATAGCAAAATCGTAGAATTGAAAAACAAATACATTCATAACATTCCTATCAATTCTAACCGAAAACAGTGAATTTCCAACTCTAATGCCTAATATTTAAGGCTGTGTATGTACCTCTACTATTGTCAATGTAAATTACATAATAATTATTAATGTGTAGGTACTACGTAAATAATTGTTATTTCACTCGGGAAATTTGTTTGCGCTGAATCATCTCAATCAATCAAGCTATGTAGCGAGGGTGGGTAGTGACTCCAACAAGTTTAGTTTCTTAGGACCGTTCTCAGTTCTTTGTTATTTTAAGTTAGCCTTTTTTGTTATTTTTATAGGATTTTAGTTTGAACTCTAATAACATGTTTATTATGTGTGAGACTCGGTATTACGGGGAATTTCTCAAAATTAAGTCTGTTTTTTCGGCGCAAAGACTGAGCTCAACTGCTCACCTACTTACCAATATGTATATTAGCATTTTTTTTCGGCCGGATCTTTTAGATAGTGGATTAGTTTAATATTGTGGTATTTAACATAACATCACGCCTTTTATCCCCGAGGGGTAGGCAGAGGTGTACATTATGCCATTGTACAATGTAACCAAGACTTTTCACTATTTATGTTAAGAGTCCCATGTAATAGGGGGTGAGCCTATTGCCATATACCGGGCACAATTCTAGACTCCGTGCTTCTACTGTGATTATTTTGAAAAACCCAGTAATACTTTGCCGGACCCGGGAATCAAATCCGATACCCCTTGCCCGGCAGTCGCACTTGCGACCACTCTGCCAATGAGGCAGTCTCATGAGGCAATCTAAAAACCTAATAATATTAATATAAGTTAAGTTTGATTCCATACAAAAAATATTTCTTTGCACAACCCTGTCACAATTTGCATTCACATGAATACCATCATACCTACACATATATCAAGCTCCAAAATACCAATCAAATTTTAAACCCACATTCATTAAATAAGACCACACTTTACGTATTACAATCAATTTGTACACGATCGGACAATAGCGGCTTGTCCCAATCGTTCTTTTATTTGTATTCAATATCAATATAACGTATTGTTTGCACAACCGACTGTGTAATGTCGCAAGGATTTATTGTAAATTATATTATCACAATCAGTTTTAACAAAACCACTTGTTTAATGAATTTTACTTATTGTTTGTGTTACGTGTTATTTCATGTTTATATTTGACTAGTTCATAATCACTACTTAGTATAAAACGAAGTCGCTATCCACCATCTGTCTATGTACCTATGCTTAGATCTTTAAAACTACGCAATGGGTTTTGATGCGGCTTCTTTTAATAGATTCTTAAGGAAGGTTTATATGTATAATACATGCATATTGCACCCGTGCGAAGCCGGAGCGGGTCGCTAGTAATATACAAATAGAGGTATAATGTAGTGTACAGATGTACAGTGTCGTGGTGTCCCGGAGGTTAAGACGCCCGCTTCTCATGCTTGAGATTGCGGGTTTGAAACCTACCAACAACGGCAAATACCAATGTGACTGTTTGCGAGTTAAATGTACTTTTTAAGATTATTTAGATACAACTGATAAACGGTGAAGGAAAACATCGTGAGGAAACCTGGACTAATATTCTCTGATTATAAGTTTGAAATCTTCAACCCGAAATGAACAAGCGTGGCGATTAATGTTCAAAACCGTATCCGTGTGAGAAGAGGCTTTGCTCAGCAGCACTTATGTGTTGGCAAAATTGTTTTTTATTCGCTCTCTCACGTTTTGTCTTTGATTGAACTGTCGTGTATAGTATAGTATTGCTCAATCCTAACTAATATTAGAGGTATAAATGCGAAAGTAACTCTGCCTGTCTGTCTGTCTGTCTGCTACTCTTTCACGCCAAAACTACTGAACGGATTTGAATGAAATTTGGTATACAGATATTCTAGACCCCGAGATAAAACATAGGCTACTTTTTATCGCGAAAAAGGGGTTGTAAGGGGTTAAAGGGGGGGGAGTTGTACGGGATTTCATAATTTTTAAAGATAAAACCATGAAACTTTATATTTAAGCACTTGATAAAAAATAATAAAACATTTGTTCTAGCGTTTTTGAAATTTCGACCTGTGAGGGGATGAAATAGGGGTTGAAAGTTTGTATGAAGTTCGTCATTCTTGAAGATACCTTACATTTTATATTTAGGCACTAAATAATAAACAAAAAATCGTTTGTTCTAGCATTTTTTGAAGTATCTATCAACGCACAGCCCAAACCGCTGGACAGATAGATGTTATGACTTCGGCATCCGCTAAGAAAGGATTTTGATAATTTCCACCCCCAAGGGGGTAAAAAAGGGGATGAAAGTTTGTATGAAGCTTTGTCAGTTTTCAACTGATCGGGTTGAAATTTGGCATGCAGATAGATGTTATGACGTAAGCATCCGCTGTGAAAGGATTTTGATAATTTCCACCCCCAAGGGAGTAAAATAGGGGATGAAAGTTTGTATGAGACTTTCTCAGTATTAAACTGTCAAACACCAATCGGTCACCGGTGACCGCAACCTATTGTTCTTTAATTGTGTCTATAATGACGGTGCTCGACGAGTTACACCGATCGGGTTGTAATTTGGCATGCAGATAGATGTTACGACGTAAGCATCCGCTGTGATAGGATTTTGATAATTTCCACACCCAAGGGGGTAAAATAGGGGATGAAAGTTTGTATGAGACTGTCAGTTTTAAATCGATCGGGTTGAAATTTGGCATGCAGATAGATGTTATGACGTAGGCATCCACTGTGAAAGGATTTTGATAATTTCCACCCCCAAGTGGGTAAAATAGGGGATGAAAGTTTGTATGAGACTTTGTCAGTTTTAAACCGATCAGGTTGAAATTTGGCATGCAGATAGATGTTATAACGTAAGCATCTTCTAAGAAAGGATTTTGATCATTTTCACTCCTAAGAGGGTAATATAGGGGGTGAAAGTTCGTATGGAACTTTGTCAATTATAGAACGATCTGGTTGAAATTCGGCGTGCCGATAGATATTTTGACGTAAACATCCTCTAAGAAAGGATTTTGATCATTTCCACCCCCCACTGGGGTAAAATAGGGGTGAAAGTTTGTATGAAACTTTGTCAGTTTTACACCGATGGGGATGAAATTCGGCATGAAAGTAGATGTTATGACGTAGGCATCTCCAAGTAAGGATTTTGATCATTTCCACCTCCAATGGGATAATGTAGGGGATGAAAGTTTGTATAAGGCTTTGTCAGTTTTACACAGATCGGGTTGAAATTCGGCGTGCAGGTAGATATTATGACGTACACGTCCCTTTAGAAAGGTTTTTGAACATTTCCACCCCAAAGTGGGTAATATAGAGGGTGAAAGTTTTTAATTTAAAAATTTAAAAATTTTTAATTTATTGAAATTACGATAAATCATTTCACAATAGGTAAATCTTAATTGGGCACTGAATTGATTCTGATGAATTCTGTCAGAAGGCATTAATCTACGCGGACGAAGTCGCGGGCAACAGCTAGTAAAACATATATTATTACGTATTTTGAACAGTTTAATTTAATAATCCACCTCTTAAAATCAACATATATTTCAGGTTCGTATTTTTTACGTGTTAATCACTTCATAGTATAAAACGAAGTCGCTATCCACCGTCTGTCTGTCTCTATGTATGCTTAGATCTTTAAAAGTATGCAACAGATTTAGATGCGGTCTCTTCTTTAAAAGATAGAGTGATTCTTAAGGAAGGTTAAGGTATAATGTATAATACGAGTACATGCATATTGTACCCAAGCCGGGTCGCGTCGCTAGTAAAATATCGTTGCACATGAAAACTCCAGAAAATATTTTAGTCAGCAATTAGACTATAGTCTAATATAATAATAACAATTTATATTAGTCATAATATATTTAAATATTTTTATTTTTTGAACAATCACCAGTGGCTTTAATTACGTAATTGCATCGTGGTCGTATGTCGTCATGCGATGCATGTAACTTCTAAACGACTGAGATTTGTGATTACAGAGTACACTCGGCTACATCGACCTGTACAAAACCAGTTCGTCATGGTCCCGCTTTGTATGATCTTTCTGCATATTGGACGGTCAGTTTATACTGGTTTTGTGTAGCTTAGGGTGAAAAGGTGAGTATAACAGCTTTTAGTTCACGTTGCGTGACTGTTGTTCCACCTCATATGGTTGCGTTTGTAAGTAAAAAGTAAAGAAAATAGAACGATGTAGGTCAGTATAATAACCGATAAGTGTGAATTGGTGTTAGGTAGTTAGATTTTTTCTGTATTTGTTTGAGATAGATTAAAATGCATTACATTGTTGTTGTATTTATTCAAGTTGTTAGAAATTGTAAGTGTGATTTTTTACGTGTGTTTTCCATTAGCTGCCTTGTGCATACTCACGTACAATTAGCTACACGGAATGATTCCACAATAATTTGATAACAAATCTAAATTCTTTATCTAACTTAAGATATTTCGTGAACCTTTTTTGAAAGAAGACTGCCTCGTTGGCCGAGTGGTCGCAAGTGCGACTGGGCAAGGGGCTTCGGGTTCGATTCCCGGGTGGGCAAAGTATTACTGGGTTTTTAAAAAAAATCTCAGTGGTAGCACGGAGTCTGGAAATGTGCCCGGTATATGGCAATAGGCTCACCCCCTATTACATGGGACTCATAAGATAAATAGTGAAAAGTGGGTGTTACTTCTGTGTGCACCTCTTCAGAGATAAAAGGCGTAATGTTATGTTATGTTTTTTGAAAGCACTAAATAACGCTGATCAAAATGAGACTTGTCCCAAACTTTTCCGAAATCATATCTACCCTACACAAGTCGCGTGCCGACCTTGCCTTCTATTCACAATTCCCTTCGATGCCTACCAATATCTCTGTGCATTATAACAGAGTCACGACATCACAACCTTTTGTGCCTAACTTACAGGCGACCGCAAATCAAGCTGTACAATTCCAATATAAGATAACCCTTCTTTCCCAAGCTCTTATTGGTAGATAGAGGTCAAGCTATGCTGGATTTAGTTCAGCTTGTTGGGCTGTCATGGTCGTGGTCTGTACATTGTACCTAATATCATGAACTTTAAACAAAATTAAGTGACGTCGTAATGGGTTTTGAGAACTTAGAATGTTCCGCGAGTCATGCCCCTTTGTGGTTAGCGATGTAAGTACCTAACTTATGATATATTTGTGTGTACTATATTGAGTTGCACTAGAAACTTATCTTCATATTTATTTATTTTATTTTTATTTTAAAAGACTTCATGCACACACTAATGTACAAGGTGGGCTTAATGCCTAGGGCATTCTCCTCCAGCCAGATCTTTGGGTGATGCAGAGACAAAAACAATGGTCGATGCATATATTTAAGACATTATACCTAAACCAATTTGGTTTGCACCTAATTGTTTTTATTCGAATCAAACAGGTCCTTCTTATCTTAGGGCTGCATTTCACAATAACTATTCATGTGTCTGTCACAACTACCGGGCAAAGTACCTCGGGTTCGATTCCCGGGTCGGGTAAAGTTTTACTGGGTTTTTAACAAAACATCTCAGTAGTAGCACGGAGTCTGGAATTGTACCCGGTGTATGGCAATAGGTTCATCTCCTATAACATGGGACTTCTAACATAAATAGTGAAAAGTGGGTGTTACATTGTACACTGGCATTAAGTGCTGTAATGTGCACCTTGGCTCTTCTAAGATAAAACGCGTGATGTTATGTTATGTGTTCGAAGTACAGTACCCCTACCAACTTTAAAAGAAATAAGCATAGATCTACTTTCTGTGCACCAAGATTTCACGCCTATGCGGGCGGCAAACACGATTAACTCGCTGCCCAATCAGAACTAGATCCGAGAGTACGGCGCGTCGCGTTCCGAGCGCGTTTCAAGGAGCCATTAGACCACCAGAAGGGGCCCAATAGAGCTGATGCCGATACTAAGCCGCAGTAGACTTAACGGGTTGCCGGGACTCCGGCTCGAAATGCAGGAGTAGGAACGGTGTGGTTTTTACTCAATATGAATATGCCACTTCCTCTCGCCTCATCCGGGCGGGAGAAGTCATTGATGATTTTCCCCCATCAAAAAAAAGGTTTATAGGTATATAGTCCTTCAGAAACTCTTTCTTTATGAGTTAAAAACCTCCTTTAATATCACGTCAACGATAATAAACCGTGGTACAAGCTACATGCAAGGAAATAATGTGTTTGTCTGAAGTAACGTTATCACGCGAGCTCTCAGTTCATTAAAGGAAACAGGTGGACGTGTGCAAGTTGGATACTATATCAGTAATCCATCACTGAACATGCACACAATTCTTCTTCATTGGAGATTTCCTTCGCAATTTTTTTTTTGTTTTATAACGTAGCCCCAAACTAGGATATTCTCCTGTATCGTTGGTGCGTTTACAAACATACAAGTTCATATATACATGACACTCAGATCCGGAACAACAATCTGTGGATGACACAAAGAGTTGTTCCGTGCGGGAATCGAACCCGCGACACGTTGCGCGGCAGCCAGCCACCGCACCAACCGTGCGTGTGTTGACTGCCTTGCTTCTTGAGATTGCTCAGCAAAATTCTTCCAGTTTGGACTTAACCTTATGGTTACTTAATAAGTACATTTAGACAAGTACTGTATTTGATTTTATAAAAAAAATAAATAAAGTTTTTTTTTCATAGGTACAAAAATATCTTAACTAAGCGACGACAAGATCTTAAAAATGAAATGCCAATACTAGGAATATTCCTGTGTCACATGCGATAGATTTCACTTTTCTTTTTAATAAGGATGATGATGGATGTGAAAAATTAAAAATTTATTTAATCCACCAGTTAGGCAATAAAAAAAGATTACACACTTATTTTAAGAAAGTAAAACTCATTGAGGGTAGACACAGTGTTGACATTGTTTTTTGTGTGCTGTGATATTTATTTATTTTAAAATTGGTTAAAGGTGACATTTAATGTATTAAACTACATTAACTGTGTCATTGACCCCCCTTTCCTTGCGGATAATCGTTATCAAGTCTCTCGCACCATCACTACTTCATCCAAGTACCACACCATCATGGATAACAAACTTGCCGCTAACTTGGAGGTCATGCAGTCCTTTTTGACATCAGGAATGGCTGCCTATGAAGACAAACTGGAGAAGGTTTCGGCAGCAATGCCTGGTTCAGCAGATTTGGAGTCGTTGCACTTGGATTATATGGAGTTCAAGAAATTTGTGCTGCAGGCAGTGGCGAACTTCAAGTCACAGCTTGAGTTGCTGATGCTGGGTCACGACAAACATGAGACTGCGATGCGACGTAAGGTGTTGTTAGTCCATGGCGTCCCTGAGCACAAGAATGAGCAGCTGCGTGATGTTGTTGTGGACGTGTTGTGCAACCGGATGGGCTTGACTGAGCTGCATAAGGGATATAAAACATGGATACTGGAATATCCATGTTTGTCATAGACTGGGTGCCACTAGCCGCAGTCCTAGACCGATTCTTGTGCGCTTCTACACGACCGAACACCGTCATCTCGTCTGGGATAATAAGAAGTCGCTGAAGGGCACTGGCATCACAATCTCCGAGTTTTTAACGCAACTGAGACACCGGTCCTTTATTGCAGCCCGCAAACATTTCGGCCAGACAAATTGCTGGACTGTGGAGGGCAGGATTGTTATCATCGCGCCGGATAAGTCCCGCCATAAGATTGAGTCCATGGCGCAACTGCAGGAGCTTGTTGTCAGATTTCCACCTGTTTCCTCTGGACCCGACATTCCTGTGGCAGTTGGTCCCGGCTCGCCTTCCTGCACGACTACTGATTTGGAGACCAAAATCCCAAGGAAGGCGCGTCGACGTAACAACAACTAAGTGCTACTTCATATACGAGGTTACACTTTTTTATTCATTCTTGTAGACCCTGGTGGTGGACTTTCTACCCATTGGCCTTATTAGATGTCAACAATTTTGAGATAATTTTATATTTAAGTTTTTATTTAGCCGGTATGTCACGATTTCGTTGACAAACATTGTGTTTACACCTACATTCACTTTCATTTTTCATTTCAAAACCAATCTGTCAAATGTCATCTGTGTCACTGTCGTTTAATGATGTTGCGGTTTGTTAATGCTACCTAAGTTTGTAAGTTTCTTTTTTAATTAGGTAATTTATTCTGTTTTAGATACTATTGTTACATTTTTATTATTATTATGCTGTGTAAGTCCACTTTTACATTATTTTTCTTTTTTTTTTTAGCAGGTGCTTATTTTCTTTATTTTTTCGTAACTTGTAATATTTTTTTCTTCTACTCTTTTTATGCTAAATGTCTGCAAGTTGGGGGGTTGTTTGTTTTATTTAATTTTTTTGTAATTAGCAGCCTTACAGCCTTTTATTTTTATTTTTGATATTTCTGTATCTTATTATTGATATAATATTACTATTAGTTTATTTATATTTTTGGCACTATAATGGACAATTTTGTTGACTTAAACGAAAGTTTTTTCTCATGCTCTTCCGAGTCTAGTTGTGCCAGTGCGGGTGGTGGGGCATCGCAGTCATGCACTCTGCATGACTCGCTATCCTGCATTTTTTCACCTTATCCCAAAAACTTAAATATCGCTCACATAAATGCCCAGAGTGTTCCTGGCCACTATTCCGATCTTCTGGCATCCTTTAGCAATGCTCACCTTGATGTCCTGCTGATTTCCGAGTCATTCCTTAAGCCTTCTCTCCTTTCCACGCACTATGTCCTGCCGGGCTTCGTTTTAATCCGCAATGACAGAACAGGCAAGGGAGGGGGCGGGGTCGCCATGTACGTCCGCTCCGACCTACCTTTCCGCGTGATTAGTGCGTCCCCGTCTACCTACTCGGAGTCGGCGGAGTATATGTTTGTAGAGATCACAATAAACATGAACAAAATTTTAGTTGCTGTCTTGTATAGTCCAAATCTCCATATCAACTATTTTGATGCTCTTGACATGCAGTTAAATAATTTGTGCCCTAATTATGACCATATTGTAATAATGGGGGACTTTAATACATGCCTTCTGAAGCAAAATTCACGTTCACATAAACTCCTATCTCTTCTCACCTCTTTTAATCTTAGTTTACTTCCTCTTTCACCCACCCATCATGCTCCTAACTCTTCGCCTTCCTTACTTGACCTGATGATCGTGTCCTCACCTGATCATGTTGATGATCATGGCCAGCTGACTGCTTCATTTTCGTACCATGATTTAATATATTTATCATACCGGATCCGCACTCCTAAACGAAAACCTCGCTTTGTTAATTTGCGCAGTTACAAGCGCCTGGATCTGGAGGCGTTGCAGCATGATGTCTCTCTCATTGACTGGAGTCTTGTGATTGATGCTGGGGACATTGATGTGAAGGTTGACACTTTTAACTCAATTATACACGATCTGTATGATAAACACGCACCGGTGCGTCGTGTGAGGATTAAACACGACCCAGCTCCGTGGGTTGCCTCTGTAATTAAGGATGCCATGGGTCGTAGGGACAGGGCGAAACAAAAACTTAAGCGCAGACCTTCCGCTGAAAATCTAGCGAATTTCAAAATGCTACGGAACCGATGCAGTCGTCTGTGTAGAGATGCTAGGAGGCGCTATTTTGAGGAGAACCTGGAGAAGCACAATTCAAACGACGTTTGGAGGTTCTTGCGATCTGTGGGCATTGGTAAATCACCTGTTTCCGATGCCAACGACGTAGACCTTGCGATTCTAAACGACCACTTCTCACTCTCTCCGGTATCACTCGACGGCTCCATTAAATCTGTCACCCTATCCAATCTTTCTAGTTTACCACTTCCTCCCTGTTCTCCGTTCGTCCTTAGCAGTGTCACTGATGATGACGTGAGAAAGTCCATGTTGGCAGTGAAGTCCTCAGCGGTGGGCAGTGATAAACTATGCTCTCGTATGTTTATCCCTATTCTTCATCTCCTCACTCCTATTCTTACCCACATTTTTAATTTCTCCTTATTTTCCTGTTCTTTCCCTACTGCCTGGAAAATGGCTCACGTTATTCCCCTGCCTAAAATAAACAAACCTTCTGTTCCCTCTCACTATAGACCTATTTCTATTCTCCCTTTTCTTTCCAAGGTCATGGAACATATTGTTCACAAACAACTAACGGCCTATTTATCCAGTAATAATCTAATTTCCTCCTTCCAGTCAGGTTTTCGTCCTGGTCACAGCACCGTCACAGCTTTGCTCAAAGTTACAGATGACATTCGCTGGGCCATGGATAATAAATCTCTCACTCTTCTTGTTCTGTTGGACTTCAGTTCCGCCTTCAATTCCGTAGATTTTGATGTCCTGTTGGGTATTCTTAAGTCCAACAATTTCTCATCTTCTTCCTTATCCTGGTTCAACTCCTATCTCCGGGGCCGCCGTCAGCGGGTTCGCCTAGAGGATACCTTTTCCGATTGGTGTGACCTCGCTGCTGGCGTGCCTCAGGGTGGTGTCCTTTCTCCAGTTCTTTTTTCCATTTTTATTAACACCGTTGCCATGGTTATCACTTCTAATTTCCACCTCTACGCAGACGACTTGCAGCTTTACCGTCATTTCAAGCTGTCAGAGGTCGACTCTGCAATTGAAGCCATGAACCGTGACCTGGGTGGGGTCGACGAGTGGGCCAAATCCTTTGGCCTGCAAATCAACCCCCTCAAGTCCAAGGCTATGATAATTGGCGGTAGGTTTTACCGCAATGCATTGAGCATCTCTGCCCTTGATCCTTTGATCCTAAATGGCAATGTTATCCCTTACACTGATGTTGCCAAGAATCTGGGCGTGTTTATTAACTCTAACCTTTCGTGGGGTGAACAGGTGAACGAGATCAGTCGTAAAGTTCATTTCTCTTTGCATTCGCTGAAGCGTCTCCAGTCTCTTCTACCTCTGAAAACGAGGATCAACCTTATGCAGTCTCTGATCCGTCCATTGATCGACTACGCTGATGCTTTTAAAATACTTTTCGGTTAAAATACTTTTCTAATGTTTTAAAACAATCTACCAGACGGACATTAAAATAAAAATGAGTACCTAATCTACACTATTAAGAAACACCTCCAAAAACTACCCTGAAGTTTGATTAGGCATTAGTATGAATGTTGAGAGAAAGGTATAGAATTCCGAACTGTGAATTAAGAACATATGAACAAAATTATCTATCTAATATTTAAATTACTTGGACTCAAATTTTAATAGCACAGCTAAACAAATACTAATCTTACCCTATCCTGAAATAATAAAACATATTTCCATTGCCATAACTGGAATAAGGATTTTCACCTAAACATTATTAACCCCTGTGCCGCCGGCGCCTTTCTATCATCGGGTATTAAGATATAAGCCCTGCCACGCATTGTGTTCAACGTGATAATCGTTTGTGACAACCCTAAAGCGTTCGACGGGTTGTATGTACACAGTGATACTATGGTAAGTAGAAAACGTGTTGTTATTTATTTATATACATATAATAATATGGTAAACAAAATAACATAACACACCGAAGGAAATAAGCGTTGCACCTGCGCAAAGAGCTTTATTTTTGTCAAATTGTGTTCTGATTTAAAGTATACTCCCAACTTCAAATAACGTCTATTTTCATTGAAGTAATTTCATAAAGATTCTTGTAATTAACTTTATATGTAGGTACATAGGTACAATTTTAAATCTTAAGAGCAGTATCTTTAGTCACATTATATGTAGGGTTGGATAGCACTCGACCAGTATGTATTTTACATACTAATAGAGAGATACAGATGAAATATTGTTACAAATAACTTATGCTGACACAATAATGTTATATAAGTAGATACTTAGACACATAACTCATGAATTTGTCCTGTGGGGCATGAAAAAACTAGAGTGCAAAGAAATGCCTAAGAAGTACGAAAAGGTCGCTATTTCTTTTTTTTTTGGTATACTCAGTTCTCGAGCAGACGGATCACCTGATGGCAATCGGCGTCGCCCATTACCGGCCTTTTGGGGATTAGGAATTTGGCGAGATTGGGGAAGAGCGTGCTCCGATCACCTCATTCACACGACGAAACACAACACCAGCGTTATTTCACGTCGGTTTTGTGTGAGGACGTGATATCACTCGTGTCGAGCCGGCCTATTCGTGCCGAAGCATGGCTCTCCCACGCTTAATATTTCTTATCTAATCTTCTTTAGCTTCCATGACATTCATGCATCAAGTCTTATAAGTAAACTAGTAAACACGATTACGTCAAACAATCAATTTAATTAATAAAAATAATTCACAACATCAAAGGCAGACTTAAATAAAACCAATATATAACATGAAACTGTGTTTGAAACTTATAAATTAGGGTTACGTACCACCGCTGCGTTGAACTCATAATATTTCATATGTCTAATGGTGCAGTCGGAACCTTTAGTGGCAGTCAGACCTTTGATCGATGCTCCTTTGTTATAAATTATAAATCGCCATGCTTTTATGAGCGTTGTGTCATCCGATAGCAAATGGGTTTAGCGGTGGAAGAACGCTTAGTATGTGGTTTTATGGCACTTTTTTCCCATTTAGTGAGAGATATAATACGTATTTTTATGTATGTAGAATTTGATTCAAATCTGATGTTGAGTAATGTAGTATTAAAATTTACCATCCATGTCAGTCTATTGTAATTCTTATATAAACTGAGTTTTAAAAAAGCTGACTAGAACCCCTTCTTATTTGAAGACGGTTAATTAGTATACTAAGACCTTCTCCTTATTGTAACAAAGACTTTTTTCCAAACCATATCGAAATCGGTTCAAACAATGGTGAGATAATCACATACAATATGAGGTCAAAATGAGAACCTCCTTTTTTGAAGTCGATTAAAAATGAACCTTATAATGTTACCGACAAAAGTTGGTGTCTTCTTTTAAATTGGAAATTAGGAGATTTATGCGTCATAAGGTAGTGGTTAACGTAAACAAATGATTTTTCTTTGCTATTTAATAAAACATGTTTTCATAAGTTAAGTACAAAGTGTTTTTTCTAAGAACCACTCTCTTTCATTCATCAAGAGTGGCGAAATAATTAAATTCAACTTTTTATAATAATATCCTTGTTGAACATAAAGTTTTTTCTACATATTTTTATTCATTTAAAAGTAGCTCATAATATCTCGAAAATGAATTTCGCGCACGTCTGAAGCTGGTGAAATTATAATTAAATTAAAAATGTTAATGCAATTAAGCGTGCAATGTTGCCAGATGTATGTAAATATTTTGTTTTTTTACTTTTGCGTGTAGAAGCTGACGGAACGTGTGAAGACTGGAATTATGCTGTGTATAATTTTCTACTTACACTAGCGGTTTTTGTAACTTGTGTGAATATTTGTTGTAGTTTCAAGAAGTACTTATGTAAAGAGTTATACTTTGACGTAACTGAGTAAACTGTACAATGCCATAGTCTGTCTGTGCAATTGGAGAACATGAACTAAATTATGATTGTACTTAAAAGTCTGGTGCTCTATAGTGGAGCTCTCTAGGGTAGACGACTGTCGCGGAGAACCTAACGGGTAACCGGGGCTCCGGCTCGACGTGCAGGAGAAGGAACGGGGTGGTTTTTAGTCAGTAAGAGTCTGACACTCCCTCCCGCCTCACCCAGGCGGGAGAAGTCATTCGATGATTTTCCCCCCTTAAAAAAAAAAAAAAAAAAGGGTAGACGACTAATTTTTATTTTAATGTCCGTCTGGTAGATTATTTGAAAACATTAGACACGTATTTTTTATTTTCTTACGGAAACGAATAGTTTCGAAGATATATTGATTTGAAATGTCGCCTGACGTCACTTCTATGTACATTTTATACTAAGAAATGACGTTTTAGCCCCCACTCCTCAACTTTGATTCGTTTTATTTGAATTTTTTTATATTTGATTATTTTATTATACGACAAAATACTCTTTCTTGTATAGAAGCACTATTTTCATGGATTGTCAGTATGCATATGTGAGCACCATGTTAGACTATAAGATTTTTTTTATTTTTATTATTTTAATAAGGTTTGTAATTAGTACCTATAATGCGTCAAGCGTTGTCTTTGCATTGTTCTCACATATACGTACAGTATTGGAATATGTATCAGAGACATTGTAGAATATACTTTTTATAAAAAGAGTAACGAATGGAGTTTCTTGCTCGTTCTTCTTCATTCGAATCTACATTTTGGAATGAGCACCTAGCTTCACCTAGCTTCACTGACGGACTGACTGACAGACTATTATTTATTTTGTATTTGTTGACGTTTCAAAAGTACCAAATTATGGTTTAATAGAAATAAATGTTATGACTTTTGACTTTGACTTTGAAAAAAATACGTGTCTAATATTTTTTAATTACCTAACTTACGGACTAATTATATTTTTAATTTTACCCTGTCATCATACCCATTACCGTTGACACTGATCTATTAAAACAAATCCAGTTATTTGGCTTTACACTACCTTTAGAACACCCCATTAGTACAAGAGAGTGCAACAAAATCATCAAAGAATCTCCAAAACATTAAATTACTCTCAATGTTTTTCCTACTAGCATTTATCGTCGCAATAATCGTACGTCCTAATCGTAAATTTGACAACAAACAGAGAGAAGGACGCGGAAAATTCGCGGAATAACGTCAAAAGACGGATAGCAATAATTTTTTTGTTCGTAAATAATATATTAGGAGAGATAGCCGAAGAAGCAGCTAGCTTGTTTTAAGGCTGTCTCAACATAAATCGTCTGTAACCAGTTAAACTGCTCGAACAAATTGCTATGTCTACAATTTTCTGAATCCAGTTTTTCAGTGTCCGTTTTCTTGAGGATTGATACGCGTTTTTCTTTCGTATTCTTTCGTATTTTTAAATATTAAAAGCCATAAACGCCACGCATCTTATCTGACGGATTGTAAACATTACCACTTATTGCCACTTGATGACAGACGGCAGATGTTGGACATGCTCCTTCTTTATGATATCCTGCGGGGTGGGATAGACAGCAGTGATCTCTTGTCATGCGTTGAATTCTGCACGCACAGGTGTCGAACAAGACATACTCACTTGTTTAGTATACCCTCACATCGTACGAATTATGGGAAAAATGCTGTTATGACTCGACTACCTCGCATTTACACAGAGAAGTTTGAGAGTGTGGATATATTTAATTTGTCAAAGGTATCCTTTCGTAAGTCGCTTATACAAATACTCACTAGTGCGTGACTCTTATAACATTATTATTCTTCTTAATTATTGCTTTATAAAAAAATGTCCTTGATTGTTTAATTTTATTTTATATTGCTCACTCTCCTACTTTTACCTAACGCATGCTGAAAAACTCTGTTATTGGCTTAAGTTTCTATGCCTTGTCATTATTATAGATGTAGCATTTATTAAATAAGCTATTGAGTTTTCTGTAATAAAAATAAATAAACAAATAAAGTGTTGTTTCGGTTTTTGTTTTATATTTTTTGTTTTTTAGATGTAAATGTGGATATTCTGTTGTTGAGGTGGTTGACTACTATTTTGGAATGTGAACAGATAGGTACCTACAACTATTCAAACTATTGAGCTGTTCAAGCATTTACTTTGTAGTTTTCGGATTCTATTTTGAATCAGGAGAAGTATTTGGCATTTAATGACGTTAACATTATGGTATCAAAAATAAAGGTCGATGTTCAACAAAGTCAAATCATTAACAGACTATTCAAGCGTTCAAGAAAAGAGCGTATTCCTTTTTAGATGGTTGTCAACGCATTTGTGAACCCTCTGGTAATGTGGGTCTCTATGGGCGGCGCTGATAGCTTACCATCAGGTGACCGGTCTACTACTTTGCCTCCTATTAAACAAAGACATGTTTGATTTTTGAACACGGACGTAATTACGTTTCATAAAGTCGATTGGAAAGTACATATTACATGACTTTTCACTTCAAATCTAATTGCTTACAAAAATACACCACTATTATAGCATTTCCCCCCTAATACCTAAAAAACATTAATAGTTACCTTCTAACTTCTACCACCAAAAAGCCTTTTACTTTTACACAGACAAGCTTTTAACGCAATCGATACGAACTGATGCTAAAGTTTAAATTCAAATTTTACAAGAAAACGAACAAAGGATAATGGCCACGACTGTACATAATGATAGAGAGTATTGAACATTCGTGTTGAACTGTACGTGGGTACTCACGGCTACACGTCCAACTATACAATCCAGCTTATCATGGACTCAGTTCGTATGATCTTTCCGTACACTCGACTGTCAGTTTATAATGGTGATGCATAGCGTGATGTGTAGTTTCGGGTACAATGGGGTACAGCGTTGTTTGCTTGCCACCACTGTAATTATTTTAAATCAATATCAATTTTGTATCGTCACGCAAGCGTTGCGTGGCGCGCTCGAGAACGCTGCAAAGATGTAACGGTGTATTGTAAAATGTATACCTCTATATGATTGGCGGTGTTCATGTTTTATTGATATCTCATTTGTCTGACGACCGCTTTGTTTCTTAAATGAGAGATGATATTAAGTTGAGAAAATATCTATTACACGTATGCCTTCTGTTCATACAGCTAAGGCTTAGATCACAATAACAAATCCTTTTATATAATCAAGGGTCCTGCAGTACATTTTCCGGGGTTGTGATGATGATGTTTACCACTCGACTATAGAATAAATTACACAACTAAATAAACTGTCTAACACCGCGAGGACACCGGTGACCGCAACCTATTGTTCTTTGTTTGAGTCTATAATGACGGTACTCAACGAGTTAAATACTTAACCAATTTTTACGAGTATTTTTTTTTTTGCATAAGCCGATAAA
Source organism: Spodoptera picta (assembly GCA_038387885.1). Taxonomy (NCBI): domain Eukaryota; kingdom Metazoa; phylum Arthropoda; class Insecta; order Lepidoptera; family Noctuidae; genus Spodoptera; species Spodoptera picta. Next base: position 3,097,943 of record JAZHFQ010000484.1, read on the forward strand.
CGAGCAGACGGATCACCTGATGGTAAGCAATCGGCGCCGCCCATGGACACCTGAAACACCAAGGCGTTACAAGTGCGTTACCGGCCTTTTGGGAATTGGGAATTTGAGGATTGTGTAAGATTCGGGGATTCGAGAGACTAGGATGGGGGGTAATTGGGCCTCCGGTAACCTCACTCACACGACGGAACACAATGCAAGCGTTGTTTCACGTCGGTTTTCTGTGAGGCCGTGATATCACTCGGGTCGAGCCCGCCCATTCGTGCCGAAGCATGGCTATCCTATACTAAAAATAACCATCAACATGAGTATCGTAAAAATAACCATGATTCATGAAGACGAAGCATCAATGAAGCTTTAAAATAAAATCGCGTTTGGCATGGCATGAGATAGTTGCAAAAGTTGCCTGTTCGTGACGTCACAGACAAGTTTGGTGTATTGAGTAAAGATGCTAGCGACCCACCCCGGCTTAGCACGGGTGCAATATGCATGTGTTATACATAAAAACCTTCCTTACGAATCACACTATCTATAAAAAAACCGCATCAAAATCTGTTGCGTAGTTTTAAAGATCTAAGCATACATAGGGACAGACAGACGGCGGATAGTAACTTTGTTTTATACTATGTAGAGATGCCGAATTGTTACGGTACTGTTAAGTTAGCTTCCTCTATTAGACTTAGTTCAAACACGAATTCTCTAATACACAACCATCAATCGATTTTCAATTACATTTCAATTATGGGGGCTTTTTATAGTCTGATTTGTGTTACTTTATTACCCAGTAATTTATAAATCTCCAATTTTGAAGGTAATTTTCCGATAACGACTCTTTCAAGTTTTACTAACAAGTCTACTTGAATTACGATTAGGTGGGAAGTAGAGTAGTGGTAAATTATAGTATAATATAATAACACGCCTTATAATCCCCGAAGGGGTAGGCAGAGGTGCACACAGAAGTAACACCCACTTTTCACTATTTATGTTACGAGTCCCATGTTTTTTTTTTATATTTGATGGGGCGACGTTTGACCACTATCTCGCCTGGTGGTAAGCGATGATGCGGTCTACGATGTAGCACGTCGTCCCATAAGCAACCTATTCACTCGGGCCTTGAAGACTCCCAGGTTGTACCCTTCAGGAAATACAGACTCTGGCAAAAAATTCCACTCTTTAGCAGTACGCGCAAGGAAGCTTGAAGCGAAGCGCTTCGTGCGTGTGGGCGGAACATCTACCATGAATCGGTGACGCTTCGACGATTGTCTTGTGGTACGATGATGGAAAGGACTAGGGGGAATGAAGTTGTACAATTCCCCCGCACACTCACCGAAATGTATCCGGTAGAAAACCGAAAGGCTTGCAACCTTACGCCTGTGCTCGAGGCTTTGAAGCCGAGCCTTCACAAGCGCATCATCGTCGATGAGCCTCTTGACACGCCTCTCAATGTGCTCTAACGCGTCCAGCTGATATTTGGCCGAGCCGTCCCAAAGATGAGAGCAGTACTCCATACAGGACCGAACCTGTGCTTGGTACAGGCTCAGCAATTGTTTCGGCGTGAAGTACCGTCTCACCCTCCATAGGATACCCAACTTCCTACCAGCCAGTTGCGCTTTTGACTCTATATAGGAGCCAAAGTTGAGTGTGGGCGTCAGACTTACACCAAGAAGCTCAAGATGATCGGTTATCGGTACGGACACATTCCGGAAAGTAGGAGTCAGCGGAAATTGACTCCGTTTGGCGGAGAATAGACACGCCTGGGTTTTGCTAGCATTGAACCTAACCAAGTTGGCGACACCCCAGTCGGAAACCGCCTTCAAGGTCGAGTTCAAACGTTCGACCATAGATTCTCTTAAAGACTGGATCTGTGTTCCGCTAGTCCGCGCACTGGACACATACCTTTCAACAACTGTGCTGTCATCTGCTTACCCAAAGATACCGGGCTTAAGCAGGTCGTTTATGTGCAGCAAATGTAATAGGGGGTGAGCCTATTGCCATATACCGGGCACATTTCCAGACTTCGTGCTACTACTGAGAATTTTTTAAAAACCCATTAATTCTTTGCCCGACCCGGGAATCGAACCCAAGACCCCTTGCCCGGCAGTCGCACTTGCGACCACTCGGCCAACGAGGCAGTAAATTGTACTATAATATAATATCACGTCTTATAATTCCCGAAGGGATAGGCAGAGGTGGACTTGTTATATAATTTATTACTTAAGAGGCCACTCATTAAACTGTGCCTTTAACCAAACGCCGCTTTAGCGGTTGTCTACCGAGAGAGTAGAAAACTAATAAATGTATGGGGATGACACTGACAAGTGTCAAAATTTACGTCAATTCTATTTAGCTTTGTTTTCTATGGCATTTGGCTATAGCTGCTGGTCTGATTACACGGCAGACTTGGACATGACCATATATCCATCAGTACCTACTAATACAATGACTTATCTGTACATGTCAATGTTTTTAGCGTGTAATAAAGTGTTTCGTTTCTTACTTCCTTTAAATGGTTAACGCCCGAATACTGAAAGGCTATTCAATATTAAGTCGTACTTACATATCGTTCTAACTCTGTCATTTCTCAAAGAATCTGTAGTGACAGAACTATATTTTGAGTGGCGTTTGTGTGTATGGACATAAGTCAAGTGTCACACATTGGATAAAATTTCAAATTTTGCCATACCAAAAAAATCGATAAAATTTAATAATATATTGCCCTAATGGAATTCAATGCCTTTCTTTTTTCGAGCAGTTTTGGTTGATCATTCAATTGATGACTATAGTTAATACTTAAGTTCAATAAAAATATTTTTAAAGCAATATAATAATTCGACCGTAGTGGCCCGGAGGTTTAAGACTCCCGCTTATCATGCACGAGAGGGTTCGATACCTACTTTTACCGAATTATATGTACTTTCTTAGATTATTTAGACACCACTGGCAAACGATGAAGGAAAACATTGTGAGTTTATAAATTCAAATTATAAGTTTGAAATCGCTAACCCGCATTGAGCAAGCGTGGTGATTAATGTTCAAACCTTCTCCGTATAAGAAGAGGCCGTTGGACAGCAGTGGCTACTTATAGGCTGTTGATGATAATAATTAAAAAACCAATATGGATTTTAACATCGATAACCAACATAATAAACAAAATAAGCCCACTTTAATCATTATAACCTTCAAAAAAATAGACATCAATTCCACTTAAATTTGCGTTTACACAGTAATCGTGTAATTACGAACAATTTAGTTCAACATACAGGTTCTCATTTAAAGCCCTTCAACAAGGGCCTAACTTTAATCGTTCTACCATGTACCCAGTTATTAAGCCGTAAATAATATGAACATAATTACCACAACAGCGTGCTTCTAACTATGATACAGAAATAGCTTACATTATTATTAAATACCCTTTGTTTATGTGCTTAGTTTGGTATTTATTAATTTGTTCAAAGTTTTATAGCATATAACATAACATCACGCTTTTCCCTGCACGATTTTCCCTGATGTCTCTTATCCGTCATGTGTATATATTTAATTTTTATTTATTTACATATCCTTATGTAGGTATATATGTGTGTGTATGTATATGTATGCATGTATGTGTCGGAAGGATGGTGTGGGCGATGTCAAGCGAGAACGAGGTATATCGGTAGAGGTATGTTTATGCAGTAATAAAACAATTAAATCTTCGTAAATAAAGTTACGTTTACTTTCGACAGTGCACAATAAAATTACTCAGCGATTGCGTAACGTGTGAACTGGGCAACGATTGACGAACGACTCCCCCGAGCTTGCGCTGCTTTATATATCACTCGGTGGTGGGGTTGAAGTGACGTCGGCCAGTTGTTTGTTCACTGCTTGCCCATTACATTCGCAGTTCACAAAATAATGACGGCAGCGCCATCACGGCCATACTGACGTACGCTCGTCCTCGAGCGTCTTCCGACCATCTGGGAACAAGATAACAACCCGTTCGTTCATCCTGGCATTTCTAATCTCTATCTAGTATAACCTTTAACAAAAGCTTTCAATAATGTGCGGGTTCGGTTAACCCTTCAGCTTACCACAACTACTACGTTATCATCACTCATCAGTATTAGAACTGGAGACGATTGTGCTAGGCCGGATAAATATCCCTTTAGCGAATGCTAGACCGGACATCAGTCCCTTTAGCGTATGCTAGACCGGACATCAGTCCCTTTAGCGAATGCTAGACCGGACATCAGTCCCTTTAGCGTATGCTAGACCGGACATCAGTCCCTTTAGCGTATGCTAGACCGGACATCAGTCCCTTTAGCGAATGCTAGACCGGACATCAGTCCCTTTAGCGTATGCTAGACCGGACATCAGTCCCTTTAGCAAATGCTAGACCGGATAACAGTCCCTATAGCGAAACATGCTAGACCGGATTGCAATCCTTATTGTCGGAGGGCTAGGTCGGATCGCAACCCCTTTAGCTGAGTCATTGGACTGAATTTTCCCTTCCATGACTTTCCTACATTTTTTTTTGTTATTTACTTTTTTTTTAGTTTTATAAATAAGTAATCAGTTACAACACTCATTCACTCTGGTAAATCTGATGATGGCCTTTCCATATTATTACTAATAGCGCTCAAGGTACGTGAACTACCCGATACAGTGCTGCTATTAACAGATATAATGTCGCTGTTAACAGATATAGTGTCGCCATTAACAGATATAGTGTCGCTATTAACAGATATAGTGTCGCTATTAACAGATATAGTGTCGCTATCGGAAAGTTCATCCTCAGCATCACCAATCACAGCTATGTCACACAGTATAATATTATTACCGCGATCAGTTTCATGGACAAAATCACTCTGGCTATCATCCGCCGTCACGTCATCATCATAACTTTCGGCTATTTCTATAAAACCTAATAGACCGCGGGGTACCTCGCGTAAGTTCTCATGGGCGACCTTGTACGTTCGATTAGAACCATTAACGAGTTTTTATTCGTACCTATCGTTTTCTAAGAAATCAGTGATTTTGTAAGGACCTTTATACTTTGGGAATACGTTTACAGTTAAAAGTTTAAAAAGTTACGACGTTTCAGTAGCAAAATCAATAACCAGAAAACTTCTAGACAAACTGACGTTTCACAATCTCACAAGAATATTGTTCTACCAAGCAACCCAAAGCATTTAAACTTTACAAGTGATCACGGCTCTGCATAGCCCAGTAACTCACAGCTACTCTTTTCTAACGCGAAACTTACAGGACACAAGAGAACGTGAACGAGAGAGACAAGAAACATCTATCCTAATGGCAAGATCAAGGGAAGCATGTTTCTCATCAGAGTATTCTTAGCGCTATTCTATTCCAACCCAACAATAATCCTAAATGAATGTAGGACTTTAGAGGACTCTTCAATTCTGACTTTAACTACCAATTATTATTAGCAGCTTTTGACCTTTATTTGTTATAAACTACTTTTTTTTTCAATACTCTGTTCCGCGTTAGACAGCAAGCACCACTTAATTCTGCATCTACCTCGCGGAAACCATACCTCCAAGTTCCAACCAAATGAAAGCCTAAGACTACTTGAGATATTACCTAACAATATACAACACAAAATAACACTATCAGATATAATTCTAATGACCATGTATAATCTCGGATCTAAAACATCACGGCTATTTTCTTTAAATAACTACCCGACAAAATAAAATAAAATTTCAAATTGGAAAACTAATAATTGTAAACTCAAGTCTTTGACTCGTTTTTGACCCATAAAGTACTTGGTATCGGAATCAAAATAAATAGAACAAAGTCACTTGGTATAATCCCGATGGCAGCAGTGTCCAATTGCAGACATCAACACGCCGCTCACCAAACGCTGCGTTAACGCCGCGTATCTCATGCTGTCACTGGACGCCAATGTACTCCGGCTTGAATTGGGACCACGTCATGTCTTCATTTGCTGCTTCAGATAGCGATTCAGTTCGAAGTAGCTGCCTCAACGTTAGTCACGTTGAATCTTCACTACTGAGTACCTAGCTATGTATAGCTAAGCACTCCCAATCTTGCAGCACTATCTTCTTTGTCGCATTTGCATGTAGGTAGTTCTTCACGAACCGGCTCCGATAATTTTAACATTTTCAATAATCCTGGTCCATCCCACTTCTGATGTCGGAAGGATGGTGTGGGCGATGTCAAGCGAGAACGAGGTATATCGGTAGAGGTATGTTTATGCAGTAATAAAACAATTAAATCTTCGTAAATAAAGTAACGTTTGCTTTCGACAGTGCACAATAAAATTACTCAGCGATTGCGTAACGTATGAACTGGGCAACGATTGACGAACGACTCCCCCGAGCTTGCGCTTGCGCTGCTTTATATATCACTCGGTGGTGGGGTTGAAGTGACGTCGGCCAGTTGTTTGTTCACTGCTTGCCCATTACATTCGCAGTTTACAAAATAATGACGGCGGCGCCGTCATATGTATGTATGTGTGTATGTATGTATGTATGTATGTATGTATGTATGTATGTTGGTATGTATGTATGTATGTGTATGTATAGGTATGTGATGTAAGTACCTGAGTATGCCTAGAATCACCTCCACTATCATTCAGTGCTCCATTCACCCAAAGGTTGCCTGGTAGAGATCGCTTTTAGTGATAAGGCCGCCTTTGTGCCCTACTATTCTTGATTGTAACTCTACATAATTATATGTTTAATTATTACTTTAACTCGTCGAGTACCGGTTTTGTAGACACAATTATAGAACAATAGGTTGCGGTCACCAGTGACCGCTTGGTGTTTGACAGTTTAAGGTGTACAATAAAGATTATTATTATTATTATGTATGTCTTTACCATTCAAGGGACCACAGGGTCCCGGTCATTTGGGAGGCGTACGAGGGGCCGAAGCCAACTGCGCAGAGGCCCTTTAGACAACTTTAATCTAAATGTAATGGAGACACAAACCGGCGACTATCCCTGTATGCACTATGGAAATGCACCCAAGGACAGTCCCCGGTTGGTGTAGGACTATTGTGAATAATGGAAAAAAAAGGTAGGGCTATGGATGGGTTGCTGTGGACTGGGAAATTGGGAACTATGGATGGCTATGGCACCTGCCGAAACAATGTAATTATTACACGTAAAAATGGCAGGCGGAGACTCGCCAACTCACCGACCGGGCCCCGGGAATGGTTGCTAGATATAGCAACATAGGGGTAACGAGAATGTGAGTGGCTGAAGGGTTAAGAAACTACCACCGCATTCTTTTCAGATCATCTGCTCCAGCCGAAGAATTCTGCATCCCTGGGCCACCCGCGACTTACGAATAGTTTCTTACCCTCCGAGCAGGATCACTGCTCTCGCGAATCCACTCTAAACGGCCAATGAAGGCAAGCCAGAGGTGGGAGACCTGTTCCTTGTCATCGTTCACTCCAGCCAGTCAATTAAGGCAAGCCGGAGAAGAAGGAACGGTGACTTCCCCCTGGAGCACTCGGGATGCCCGTCTCCTCGCCTCAAGGTGCCCTTATTATTATTATTATTTCCTTTATTTATTTTCATACTTGATTTATATATTTTTAAATATTTCATTATAAGTATATATAAAAAAAACATTTAAAAATATAAAAAGCAGTAGCCCACCAGTAACGGGAGAAATCCAAGCTACCGGTAGTCAGGGCTCCAGAGAAAGGAATTTCCGGACAATACGCGCCGTGTCCAGAAGTACTGCTTTCTGCATCAGGCCCTTGACCCAACCATCTAACGCTAGCCTACTCAGATGTTGGTCGAGGCTTTTAGCAATTAGGCCATTGGCAGATACGACTATCGGCACAATGACTGCTGAATCCACATCCCACATGTCGAAAATCTCATGAGCTAAATCAAGATATTTACTTGCTTTATCTTTTTCAGCTTTCACAAGATTCTCGTCATGTGGGATTGTTATATCAACTATCATTGTGCGACGGCTTGGTCGATCTATCACCACAATGTCAGGTTTGTTTGCAACAATTGTCCTGTCTGTGATGATAGTTCGATCCCAATACAGTGTGACATTTTTAAGAACTGGGTCAGGCAGATACTTATAATACGGCACTTCAGATTCTACAAGTTTATATTTCAAAGCAAGTTGTTGATGAATAGTCCTGGCTACAAGATTATGTCTATGCAAGTATTCTCCATTAGCTAAGTGAGAACAACCCGAAATTATATGCCGAATGGATTCCCCGGGATGATGACATGCCCGACAAATGTCAACAGTTCCATTCTTTATAATATATTTTCGATAATTGTTCGTCATCATAACTTCGTCCATAATTACACAGACAAAACCTTCCGTTTCTCCAAATAAGTTACTTTCAGTAACTTATTAGGAGAAACGTAGCCAGGATACGGACGCTAAGAAATCCGTATTTGGCCCATGTAAGGCTCGATAGTAGCGTCCGTGCAACTCCTTACTTTGCCACACATTCCTGCGATCATTAGTGCTTAGTATTATAGGTTCTCTCCAGTTCTCGTTAGCCAAGGAGAGCGGAGTAAGCCCTTTGTCCACAGCGACAACATCTCTATCACGTCCATTTTCAAAAAATACTTTCGGAGACTGCACACTTCATTATTGTGGAGGGTTATTGCATTTAAAAAGCCTCGCCCCCCCACATTTACGCGGAATGTACAGTCTCATTATCGACGATCGTGGGTGATGCATTCGATGTTCAGTCAGCAATGAACGAACTTTTCTATCCAGGGTGTCCAGTTCCGTTTGAGTCCACTTGAGTATGCCAAAAGAGTACATGAGTACTGGTATGACCCAACCGTTGTAGGCGCGAACCTTGTTGCCGCCTGATAAAAGACTATTAAGTACTTTTTTCAGGCGGTCAAAGAAACGCTCCCGTAACGATTGCTTCATGACAGTCACATCGATGCCTAACGCTTCTGACATACCCAGGTACTTATAGGTTTCGGTTGAGGAAAGGGGTCTGAAGCTTGTAGAATCAGAATTCTGTGTCCCATCTGATTCCACAATTTCCCCCCTCTTTACATGCAGGATTGCACATTTGTCCACACCAAATTCCATCCTAATGGCATTACTGAACGTTTCAGTGACATTCAGTAACCTCATTAGATGCAAGTTGTTTGGAGCAAATAGCTTTAAGTCATCCATGTAAAGTAGGTGGGATATAATTTGTCCCCCTCTTCTCAACCTATATCCTAACCCCGAGCCCTCCAACAAAGTGCTTAGAGGATTCAGGGCTAAGCAAAACCATAATGGACTCAAACTATCACCCTGAAATATACCCCGCTCAATCCTAATGGGTTCATCGTTCCCACAGATCTGTCCACATCCTGGATAGCGAAGAACCGTTCTCCATTGTCTCATATATGACAACAGGAAGGTACGTAGAGCTGTATCAACTTTATATAGCTCCAGCACCCTCATGAGCCATGTATGTGGCACGGAGTCATAGGCCTTCTTATAATCTATCCAGCATGTGGACAAATTCTTGTGAGAACTACGGACCTGTTGGCAAATGGACATGTCAATGAGGAGCAGCTCCTTAGTACCACGGGATCCATTCCTACACCCATTTTGAGAGGCAGACATTATATTATTGTCTTCAATATGTTTATTAAGCTTCGCTCTCAAAATGGATGTAAGAAGTTTATAAATAGTGGGTAGGCACGTAATCGGCCAATAGTTTTTGGGTTCCGTGGTACTTCCAGATTTATGGAGCAGGTGGGTTAACCCTGTCGTAAAGAATTGGGGCAAAGATCCAGACTCCAAAGCTGACTGGAATTGAGATGCCAAGCAACTATGCGAACTGATAAACCATCTTATCCAAAAATTATGCAGCCCATCCGGGCCTGGAGCTTTCTAATTGGCCAACGGATTGGCTGCTTTGGACACATCTTCTGATGTAATAAAAATTGGTTCCATTTCTGGTATCAGTTCGCATTTTTCCTCGATCGCCTCAATCCAATCCCCTTCGATGTGACTAACAGGTGCCGACCAAATGCTGCGCCAGAACGAATTCATAGCATCAACATTTGGTAAGCACGCATCAGTCCTAGTCTGTTCTTTTTGCTCCCAAGTTCTATACACCCACCTTTGATCCCTTTGGAATGTGCGATTCTGGGTATATCGTTTCACTCTCTTCTTATACCGTCTAATACGGTTCGCCCATGCATAAATCTTCTGTTTCAGGAAGTCAAAACGCTCCGTAATGTGTGAGACGTAATCTTGGGGCCCAATATCAGTCCCCGAGAACGCCCGCCTCACGAAGCGCATAACTCTTGGGCGCGTGTTGCCCTCCCTGAAACAGACCAATTTGGCAATGAGTGTTCTAGCTTCATCGATACGTCGTTCAATCCTGCACTGCCAAGCTGGTACAGCTAGTTTCTGCCGCGTGACATTATTGTCTTTTTCGATTAGTTTGACATGTGCCACACGACATGCTACTATTGCTTCACAGTACAGAATTGAATGAGTATCGACAAGATCTTCGCTGGTATCAAAATAATTAGATAGCTCCGAATCTAAAGCACTCATAAGCGCCCTATTCTTTTTATGCATGGGTAAACGAGGTAAGTGTGGTCTAAGAGAGGGTGATACGAACCGGTATTCCTGAATTGCATCCTCCAAAGCTCTCCTCAATTCTTCACTGCATTTGTGAGTACTTACTTCCGTAGTCCTGTCAGCATTCGGCGTATCAACAGAATCAACATCCACTTGTCCTTGCTGTACATTTTGCGATAGCGGTATGATGACACGGCTCCTAAGTACTTCACTTCGCAGTCGATCAAGCACGATATCATCCAACATACGATTACGCTGAATGACCCGTACCTGATCCGACAGTCGTTGCGCCGATACGTTGATGGTTGGTTCGAGCACCTGAAACATAGCAAGCATTCTGACACGGTACGCTGTCAGGTTACTTCCTCCCTCTGTTGCCCCAAAATAGTAATACGCGCATGACATTTTCATTTATGGATCGTGTCCATTTCATGCGCGACACATTACCACCGGGCGCTGGGACCCCTCCCGAAGCCAATGGGCTTCGTGGTCCTAAGCAACACGATGGCCGACGACCTCCCCGGCGACGGCGTAAAGGTGGTGGCGTCGTTGGCGGGGAGAAGTACTCGTCACTCGAACTCAACGCGCCAGCATCCGTCAGTGGTACCTCTGCATTTGGGACTGGTACCGACGGTGGCGGAGCGGAGCTAGGTGACGAGGTCGGGGATGGCAGGTGTGTCTGGCCGAGTGACAACAAGTGCGCCTGCCGGGCAAGGGGTCTCGAATTCGATTCCCGAGTCGGGCAAAGTATTACTGGGTTTTCTAAAAAACTTATTAGTAGCAGGGAGTCTAAAATTGTGCCTGGTATATGGCAATAGGCTCATCCTTTATTACATGGGACTTGTAACATAAATAGTGAAAAGTAAGTATTACATTGTACAGTAGCATTAAGTGCCGTAATTTGTACCTCTGCCTACCCCTTTGGAGATAAAAAGCGTAATGTTATGTATGTACAATAGTATTGCAAAGCAAAGCTCTACAATAGGAATGTTACCGTACTGACAACTTAGAGGCCAAAAACATAGTATCTTAAAAAAAATTGAAACCGAAACATATGGACGTTATTAATTTTGTATGTACCTCTAGAACTACCTTCGTTAATCTAACATTCTAACAATAAAAATATAAAAAATATAACTCATATTTTAATACAACAGGATTAGTATCACAGAAAACAAATTAATACTTAATTTCTTTGAATTTTTCAAGATGATCATGTTAATATACAGCTAATGTTTTTTGAATTATTTCTTTGAATATGATATTAGAGCAATAAATTATACATTCACTTCTAATGGACGGACTGTGTGAGCATTTTGGACATTTCATTTTAACTTTAACATGCCTTTTGGCGACTGATGTCACGAAAATCAATATGTCTTTACTAGACTTAGATGATTCGTTATTATGAGCCACGGATACGATGTAACGATAATTATACCTAACTAGCTTCTGCTCGCAACTTTGTATGCGCAATCCCGTTTTTCCCGTTCCCGTAGGATTTTCAAGATTTTTTCTGTCTTTGAAAATCTTCTCCTAATAATAACAAATGCACCAAAAAAAGGAATTAGTGAAATCGGTCGGAACGGAAAGGGATTCATTGTTATATATTTTTTTTCAATTTTTTTCTATCATAAGAACCTTCTCCAGACAATAACAAACAAAACAAAAAAAAGCCAAATCGGTCCAGCCATTCTCAAGTTATGGCGTGACAGCGGGAAACGAGTTTCATTTTTATATAATATATAGCTACAGATTAACTAAATCTATTAACACTTTTGACTCTTGCAGAAATTTGCAACCATGCAGTTTAATCTCTTTACAAAAAACCTGTCATAATAAATTCGTAAACAATAAAACATAACCAAAGCAGCATAAAGAACCTAGTTCTTAGTTCGCGTGACCACCCTCAGTTCTCTTGTAGATCTTAATCACAAAATGAGATGTAACTTACTTACTAGTTTTGATAAAAAGTAAAAATACTGCCTCGAAAATTTTAGATCGCTTAATCAAATCGTAACTTGTAAACGGTTTGCAACACACGCGATGATGCTAACTTTTTACTACTAACATTTTTTTTTTCGTTAAAATCGTGTGAATTGTGAACTTGGGATAATAGACTTGATAATGGATTTATTCTGCTCTGATATGATTTGTCGGTGTTGAGGTTAGAGCATCAATGCTCTGAATTTTAGTTTTATTTATTCAGAAGCCAACCTCTGAATAAATACAACTAAAATTTAGAACTTGCTTGATGATACGTAAAACGTACACATACGTATTGTCTAACATAAAGTATCTTTATATAAACTCAGCGTGGATATAAAGTACCAAAAAACAAAAGACAATATAAATGAAATCAGCTCATTCTTTGGGAAATTCTGTAACAAAATGATAAACTACGAATCACGTCATTTAATTCCACATGAACTAACAAAGATAGCGGGAACCTAAAACATTTTATGCTAGACTTATTTCAACGCCATAAATCTAACGTCATGCTATCAGGCGACGTTATCAATAATTTTCACAGCACGTTTCCTTTTCATTTCACTTTCTTGAACTCGTATAGATAAGTAAATCAGGTATTAAAACGACGAAACAGGTCTGAATATTTTATTGATTAGTCAGCAAACGAGTAGAGAGATCACCTGGTAACCAACCGGAGCTGCCCTAGGACACCTGCGACATTATATTGAAGAGTTATAACATTCGAAGAGTCCTTTTAGATATTTGGACCTGGTAATGGACCAAGGTAAATATTCTCCAGTAGCCTAAGCAGGGGCCTACCGTAAGCACGGGCCTGCGGATGACGAGCATGCGTGACTGGATGCCCGACCAGAACCCGACCCGAGCGTGCCATTGGAAGATTTCCCCCCTTCAAAAAAAGCCACATTTACACTGCGTTTTCTGTATGGCCATTATATAATGCCAGTCAAGCTGGCCCATTTATGCCAAAGCATGGTCTTCACACGTTTACCTCTAGAATACGCAGAAAGAAGTAGGAACAGGTCGAGACAGGTCCAATTTGTGTCGATAAATTCTGGAAGTCTCTGAGGCAATAACAAACAATATCTTTTCCAATACGCCGCTTGCGATAGCTTCGCGTTAGCTTATGTGTTTTAGGGTGACATCGTGTCACTGTGGAAGACGGATTCTTTTTTTTTGTTTTTGACTACAAACTATTTAATTAAGTCTAGATTTTGTTTTTTAACGTATGGTCCACGATCGATATGAAATAAAATCATGTGTCTTGTTTAAATGTACGTTCTGGCAAACGAGGGATTAGTGATAATATTGAAAGATTGTTCAAGTTATACTCACTGTACGATTTTCTCATAATAATGATAATTGATTCGTTGTGTTCTGAATTATTGCCTCTGATCTGTAAGAATATATGTGATCAGTCATTTTATTTTTTAAATAATGGATACATAAAATTTTTACCTGATAACTGTTATTCACCCAAACTCTTTAAAGCACAATGCCTACATTCCGGAATGAATAGTCACTATCAAAAACTAAAGACTTTTATTACTCTGCTTATCTCATCCGGGACAACACGCATGACGTAATGCAAAATTTTTCCCTAGTATTTGTACTATAAAAATATTTATTCGTCTTGGTACTGAATGCCGCCGTAGCTCACAAGCTCGGTACACAAGAATATGTTTTCCAATTCAATACGCCCGCTCAATATACTTTGTGTACATAATATTTTGTGGGTTACCAGAGAACAAAGGGAATCCCTTCAATCCATTGCTACGTCCCAGGTATTGTAACGTTACCATATAAATATGAGAAGATATCCGTTTTCCAAAATTAATTTCGTAAGCAAATCCGGCATTGTTGTATTGTGTAAAATTATTTCTATTCGGAAACGTAACGTAAGGCTTGCTCTAGATTTATTGGTATGGGACATATCGGGTGTGGGATGGATCGGTAATATTAGACGTTACGTATTTGTTGCGGTAAAGTATTTCACGTTTACATAGTATGTAGTTATATTTAGATGTACTGATGTTCTCGAAACAGTTTTATCTCATTGCTTGTATAGTTTTGAAATTTAAATCTAATAGAACAAGACTTTACATTTGGCACAAACTTTATAAAGAACCTAATACAATAAACGTAAAATTTTATACTACTGGAATAAGCGGATAAAACCATTCAATAAAGTCGAATCTACAAATCGGTAGCTATCGTAGCAATAATCTACGATTTCGTAGACATTTGCTACGCGGCGTAGACGTTGCTACGGGCTACAAACTACACCCTCGCTACGAACAAACATTTTTGATTTTCATTAAAATGTGCTGAAACGTTTACTTACATAGTAAAATTATGTAGTTCGTAGTAAACTTATGCTACGGAGCCGTCGTAAAACTTTCAAGGAAACTTCGTACCTAAGGACTGAGTTATAAAAGCGTTTATTTGTAAATTAGTTGGGCTAACTAATTAGCATACTCCTCATTAATAAGTGGTGGCATCTTGGAGTCTGGGTTCACTTTTCAGACTATGTTGTAGTTTGTTGGAGTTTTCGCAACTAGTATGTGACTTGCTTTGTAGACACCTAAGATGTCATATTGTTTTGACATCTGGAGAAAACTTGATGTAAAATTCAGTTCTATGGTAATTTAAGTTTTGGTCCCGTACATAACCTTTAATTGTTTATTTAAGCGATACCAATACGTAGCATCGTACGCTAAATTAGTAAATGCTAACAGGCTTATTAGCTTATGACGTCATTTTATTATTGTTTGTTTTTGTAAAAAGTTTTAGCAGGAATTAAAATAAATGATTTAATTATTATGTAACTTTCTCTTATCAATATTAATTTCTGTTACTCATGATGGGCAACCGGCTGCCACGCAAAGTGTCTGGGTTCGAATTACGCACAGAGGAACTTTTTGTGCGATCCACAAATTGTTGTTCCGGGTCTGGGTGTCATGTGTATGTGAACTTGTATGTTTGTAAGGAGGAAATCCTAGCGTGAGGCAACATTTTTAACCAAAAACAAAAAAAAAATCTACAAGGAACCAGTAATTTTTAGTTAACTCAAAATTTAGAATGCCTGCATCAATCCTCCCATAGGATTTTCGAACTGCAAAACCGGAGTTTCACAAACGTCTTTTAAAACCTTAGAAGCACGAAAACCGGAGCGTTATCTCAAGTATGTAGATTTATTTCAACAAGTTACGTTGGTGACGGAACGTTAGATAAGGAGAAAACGGCAAATCGTGGTCTTTGTTATGCATTTAAATTATAGTTTTGTTTAAGAAAATCTTGATTTATTTGTTGGGTTACAAATTGAGGTTGGTGTGACTTGAATATGTAAAGTTCACTCGGTAAATAGTAGTTCAGGGTTGTGGAAACATTGACTTGGTTAGAATATCTTTGTTGTACCTCAATCAATCATATTTTTGTTCGAGATGTTTGTCACATTTATATAATGGTTTACACAGGATTTATAAGTTTCATTGTTATAGGTGAAACATTTTATATTAAACTGCATTATCAAAATGACTCTTTAAAATTAAAAGTAATTTTTTTTTTAAAACGATGCCCCACACTGGAATTTTCTCCTGTATCATTGCTGCATTTACGAACATACAAATTCATATGCACATGACACCTAGACTTGAAACAAGAAATTGTGGAGCACACAAAGAGTTGTTCCGAGCACAAATCGCATCCAGCCACCATGCCAACTGTGCAGTTATTGAACTAAAGATAGAAATGAATAGCTCGTACCTAATAGTGTACCATTCAAACGAAGCAATCAGTCGTTCTAATAAATTGTTCTCACTCGTGGAGTTCTAAGAGTAAATTCTTCCTCAATTCCTCTATACAAGCCGTTGTATATGTATGAAGGCATTAATAAAACGCGCTTCAAGCGCTTATCACCAGCGCTTCCGCTTAACCTCAAGAACTTTCCATCGCTTGAAGCGTTATCTGCGTATCTTACCGCTAATGCTTAAAGGTGAAATCAGCGCAAAGACATTTAATTTAATGAGTGTACTGCTACAGTTTTGCAAAGGTGACTTGAGTTTTGTTTGCAATGTGAATTTAGGGCATAATCGCGCTTATGTTCATATTAAAGTAAGCAGAGATACGTACATGATATGGGATGTTCTGAGTCTGTTAAACTAAGCTTATCAGGTAACAATAAGTTTTCTTTTTCTTCATTACACTTTTTATCTTTAAACCTTAGTTTATCTAATGTTGAATATAGACCACGCTCGTTTTTTTATATTACCGATGTATTTTGTGCATCCCTTATTAATAAGTCTCCATTTAAGATTCTATGGAACTTACAAAACCTGACTTTATTTAAAAAACACAACCATTGTATATGACTCAGTTCGTCATTTTTGGAATTAACTGCATGATACCTATAGAAGTGATAAACTTCGTATGGTATACAACGATAGAGCTTAAAAGTGGTGAAAATTGCTGTCATGTATAGAATTCGCAAACCTCTTAAGCAATAAATAACATGATAATACGTTGACAATGATCTAATCACCGCCTCCATATCTCCGATCTAACACCAACCTACATCACCTTTGTTCGACTTAACTAAGTTTACTAAACCATCGCTTGTTGACTTTAAACTTAGCATAATGTGTCTCTCACGTGCCAAGATTAACCTTTGTTTATCTTCTACTATATTGGCTTTGTAATATTGATGTTGCTAGTTATGTTAATTTGAGGCTTGTGTGAGTGTTGTTCGAGTGTTTTGGGTGTATGTAGCACATGGGTGGATATATAGTTGTTGGAATGAGTATGCAGTGAGAATGGGTTTAATTGGCGGCTTAAATTACGTTGTTAAAAATGTATCAATAACCATTTTATTATTTATACTAATTCAAAAACGTATGGTCTTTCTGACTCAGAAATTATTTTGTAAGGATAAAGCAATATTTAAAACTTAATGCGATTTTAGGATTGTAATAGTTTGAAATATGTCCTTTATTATTAAAGGGAATCTTCTGTCATTTCTACATTTTATCTTACCATTGCATAAAGACAATGGAATTTATATGAATGTACCTCAAGTGTATATTTATACATATAATAGCCTCAACCCCAAGGCATTTCATTACCCTGTGTAAACGCGTACAACCCTTTTGTAATATATTATGGTATCAAGGTATAACCTAATTACGAATATAGCTATTTGTGCCTTTGACCCCTTCCGGTATTACGGTATTGTCTAATTCCAGCTTTCTTTCATATCGTAGGTAGCGGTATTATTTATTACTGTTTCATTTAGCTTATGGCAGAACGAGTCAGATGTATTTTTAAGATACTATCAGGAGCACGAGGTCATCTTAAAATTACACACATATTATTGTACATTAATACCTGCATGATTCCATGTCACTTAAGACGAACTACCGGTATTTCAGGGTCTGATTTCTTTGGCGTTTACATAATATTACGCCTTTTCCGAAGAGCTAGGCAAAAGTGCACATTACAGCACTTAATGCCACTGTACAATGTAACACCCACTTTTCTCTATTTATGTTATGAGTCCCATGTAATAGTGGTGAACCCATAGTGGGTGAGCCTATTGTCATAAACCGGGCACAATTCCTGACTCCGTGCTACTACTGACATTTATTTAAAATACCCAGTACTACTTTGCCCGAACCGGGAATCGAACTCGAGACCCATTGCACGGCATTCGCATTTGAGATCACTCGGCCAATTAAATACAATATGAATTGAATAAAAACATTGAATAAAAATACAAAGACTTCCAAGTTCCAGTCATTCAAGGTCTCTTTTGCCTCATAGGACCACAAATTAATTTACAAGACTCGTAAACTCAATACGAAATCAGAATTTAATGAGCGTCGAAAATTCCGCAAAACGTCGAATCAAAGGCTGAGTAAATACTCAAATACTCCGCTATCTAAAATCAGAAAATGGCGACAGGGTCTGCAACGCCCCAAGAACCCTTCAGAGTAAAGTTACATTATTCTGCGACAAATCTCAAATATCAATAGACTTCAGAAAGGGGGAAGGTAAACTGTAACATTACCTGAGTCTGTAGTGATAGAAATATGATGACGCTAAGCCATTTTAGGAGATTTTCTTTTTGAAGTTGCGGGTCATATTTGGGATTGTAATGAACTAAAATGAGTATGATGTTGGAATTGATGCTTTTTTCCTTGTAATCGAAGTTGTATAAAAAATATGTTTCACATTTCTTCGTAATTATTATCTGTGTATTATATATGGGATTCCAAAATTTTGTTTAGACTATCGTACATTGATCCTGATTATTGTACTGTTATTACTAAATTTTGCCTGCCTCGTTGGCCGAGTGGTCGTATTAGTGCGACTGCCGGGCAAGGTTCGGGTCTAAGGTTCGATTCCCTGGTCGGGCTAAGTAATACTGGCTCACCCCTTATTACATGGGACTCATAACATAAATAATAAAAAGTGGGTGTTACATTGTACAGTGGCATTAAGTGCCGTAATGTGCACCTCTGCCTTCCCCTTCTGGGATAAAAGGAGTAATGTTATGTCTATGTTACTAAACGTAAAAAATATAATTTTACTTTTGTGAGTAAACGTTTAATGATTCAACATAGGTTCTAGTGTGTTGTACCAAAATAATACTAGTACTATTATTTTTCGTAACATTTCAGATAAATGTTCAATTAATTCTCTATGTCTAAACCTGAATAGAAAATATAAAACCTAAATACAAACCCTTCGAGTGTCATTAGATAATTTTGTCTTTAAATTATTAGACGCACAAGTGGCCATAATAAATTCAATGAACGCGATATAAATTGGTTGGCTTCCCGGTAGAACGGAGCCCTTAACTAATTACACAGAGCAACTTAGAAATAAATATAGTAATATGATTATAGAATTAAATGTATCGGTAATGCAGAAAATTGTGTAACATGTGAATAATCTTTGAGGAGTATTTATTTTTATAAATAAGTCAATTATTATTTTAAACAGTCAAACAAGCGGTTTAAGCGGTCACCGGTGACCGCAACCTATTGTTCTATAATTGTGTCTATATTGACGGTACTCGATGAGTTAAGTAACTTTGTTAACTTGTATCGACCCGCAGTTTTTATCAGCGGTCATGAAGAAGACAAGTTTATGATAATGCGTCTTATCCACAAGAATGTGCTGATAGTTACCATATTCTTTTTTTATGGCATAAGCCGGTAAACGAGTGTAGGAGCATCCGGCAGCTGGTGGTAAGCAATTGGCGGTGCGTATCTTTTGATGTTGGGAAAATAATTGTTGGGGGTTTTAGGATCGGGGACATTGGGGAAGGGGGCCGGATTGTGCCGCACTCACACTGTGTTTTCTTTGAGGCCGTGGTAATTACTCTGGTCGAGCCAGCCCATTCATGCCGAAGCATGGCTCTCGCACAGTAAAACTTCTAAATCCTACTAACACTAATAAGGATATTAATATGCAGACAAATATTTTGACTTCAGACAGAAGCAAAGTATTGTGAACACCTAAAATAACTTTTCTCAGTTATATTTATAACACTGTCATAATTTCGTTTATTACTAAACTCTTCCCGTAATACATATAACAAACTAATTTTAGCGATACTAACGAAAGGAAATTAATTTTTATTTATACAAGATAGATAAAATTTTTATTCACAACTCCATGCATTCGTCTCAAAACAAAAACATCGTTTCCGTCCACGATGAAATATAAACTGAGTACAATTTTTATTGTTGAACTTTCAACGTTAGTGTTTTGTTTTCTTCATAATATTAATTATTGTTTACCAGATACTGGGGTGAAGTATCGTTCAAAGTTATACCGTGAACTACGTTTGTTTCATCTGAAGTTTGGTGAAGAAAAACAGAACGTTATAACCACGGCTACGTTTAAGGATATTGGTCAGGAATGGTTTAGTTTATAAACTTATTACGGTGTACTATATATCGGCTAAAAAGTTGATGTTTGTTCTATAGCCACATGGATCCTTTGGTTTGGGAGATCATGTAATAGGTCAGTTCGTGGGAGGGCTACTGTTCGTGTAATAATGATTATGTAACATAGCCTTAAAAAGTCTATATTAGTTGATTGCGATAGGATCAACTTAGAGGTATAATAATAATATGTCTGGGAAAAGGGTTCTTTATTTTTTTATTGTAGTTTTTTAAATATAATAACTATCGTGAGATATACTAAAATAACTAAAAATCGAATATTACTTACATGGATATACTGAGAAAAGCTTTGCCAATTTTGAGCCACAGAGGAGCTCTTCTTGATGACCAGCGTGCAGTTTTTATTAAACTGTCAAACACCAAGCGGTCACCGGTGACCGCAACCTATTGTTCTATAATTGTGTCTATAATGACGGTATTCAACGAGTTAAAGTGTTTGATGGTTTAACAAAATAGTTATCAATTAAGGAATTTACGTATTATTTCTATTCAATGTGATTCATGGATTGTTATTAACACCGTTTATCCCATTCATATTTTAATTTCTATCACATTTAACATTCAAAATTAAAATACTAGTCTCTCTCAAAGTCGCGGAGAACCTAACGGGTAACCGGGACTCCGGCTCGACGTGCAGGAGAAGGAACGGGATGGTTTTTAGTCAGTAAGAGTCTGACACTCCCTCCCGCCTCACCCAGGCGGGAGCAGACATTCGATGATTTTTCCCCCTTAAAAAAAAAGTCTCTCTTAAAAAGCTTTCAAATTAAAATAATCACATTTAAGACTGACATCGCCCTCTTAAATGCTAATTACATGCAAAATTAAACGTTAACCCTCAATCAATCTTATGCGAAATAATTAAGTATTTATAAATAATTATTCATAGTAATCATATTATTAAATTAAGGGGCGAGTTATCCCCAAAATGTCAGTCAAACGTCAGAACATACTACAGGCATCAAACTTGTAATGTTACGGAGTTGTGCAAATTGTTATTAATATTTTGTTTTATATTACATTAACATGAGATTTCTAAATTACGGTACATTAACCCGATTATGAATTTACGCAATGGCTGCCACGCAACGTGTCACGGGATCGATTCCCGCACGGAACAACTCTATGTGATCCACAAATTGTTGTTCCGGGTCTGGGTGTCATATGTATGTAAACCTGTAAGTATGTTTGGAAACGCACCCACAACACGAGAGAAGATCCTAGTGTGGAGCAACATTTTTAATACAAAAAAATCCAATACTCCAATACAGAGGCCAATGTTGGTATTTTTTTAAGGGTAGCAAATCATCGAATGACTTCTCCCGTCTGGGTGAGGCGGCTTACAGGTCTTCAATATCCAGGCGAGTATAATTATAGTATAACTACCAATACTAGTAGTAGTGATGTTACATCTGGTAACTGTTTTTGTTCGCAGGGAGGGCAACAGCACGGACCATTTTTTAACGAAAAGACCAATGCAAGTTTTGTATCAATTTCTTGTGCAAGTGTGATTGAATGTTATTTTACTACATCAATATCTATCATAAACACTAGGCAACAAAAATTATACATCCTAAGATACACTAAAACAAATAGAGAAAATTAAATTTGCAGAGAGCATAAAATGATTTGTTCCGCATGGTCGTCAGTAGGGAAAGTACCCAGAAGGCTGGCAGCATTGCCACGTTGTTGACCGAAAAACAGACTAGCCCTCTGGTCTTGACATACATCGACGAAGCGTTTTGAAAATTTCTTAAATAAAGTATGAGCATTAAGCACACGGACCTCACGGACTTTGTCTCAATCCCAATCGGCGCAAAGATATAATTAGGACTAAACACTTCTTTTTACTTTCAATCTTGACAAGAAAAACAATAACCATAGCAACTAGTCCTTCCCCGACACTCAGTCCTTGATTCATTCCTCCACGTGTAACACCAAATGTGTCGATCGTTAGTCACTCAAATTAACATTGATTGTATTCGCACAGGTCGAATGGAGGTCCCTTATATTAAACTATTGGCCCGTAAATTTCCACAGGACTAATGCCTAAAGGTCTATGAACAGACCTCTAGGCTTTTAGTGCGGTGGTACTAAATAATTTAGTGTACAATAGAAAGGCTCATATCAGGTAATAAGAAGGTTTACAGTTACAATGGATCGTTTTTGGTTGGCTAATCAGAATTTATTTTTGTATTGTAGATTTGTTGGTTGCAAGTGCAATTTTTAAATTTGTTATTTTTAAACTTTGCCCCACAATAGGATTTTCTTCTGAGTCGTGAGTGCGTTAACAAACATAAAATTTCATATGCACATGGACCTAACCTAACCTAGACCCGAATCAACAATTTGTGTATCACATAAAGAGTTGCTCCGTGTGGAATCCAACCCGCTACAAGTTGCGTAGCAGCCGGTTGCCCAGCCACTGCGCAGTCACCGCACAACCGAGCAGTCAATTAAAAAGAATCCGAATACTTAATTGATTGTCAGTCTTTCGTGTTATAAACGCTATTACTTAAAAATTTCAAATTCCAATGAAAATTTTAACACCAAGATTGAACCATAACATAACATAACATCACGCCTTTTATCCCCGAAGGAGAAGGTAGAGGTGCACATTTACGGCACTTAATGCCATTGTACCTCTATAATGTAACACCCATTTTCCACTATTTATGTCATTAGTCCCATGTAATAGGGGGTCAGCCTATTACCGGGCACAATTCCAGACCTCGTGCTGCTACTGAGATCAGACCAGTAAATACGGTGGTCTAAAAGAATAGATATGCATACATATTTTGCCCGTTTAATTAGCATCAACATTGGTAATTGTATTTTCCAACGTAAAAGTGTTAGCTAAAGCTAACACTTCAAGCTCTAACAATGTCTGTAATACTAACACGACTTAAATTCATGTCGCCACCACTGGCTCTAGCAAAAACTATTCTCACTTTTTGTTAGTCCTTGGCTACAATGAAAAACTGTTGCGACTTACATAAAATATATAGCTTTGAAGAGAAACAAAAAATAGAATGCTATTAAACATTCTGTTTTTACCTTTTAAGGGTTTTGTACACGGTCGGCAAAATATTATAAAATATTTTTGTCTTAATAGACATATTTGATGATTAATCATCTCTTCTCATGGTGTTTATTATGGACAATGCAATAAAAATAAAATAAGGAATTATATTGAAGTCAAACTTACACAGGCTTAAGGTCCTATATGTATAGGACCTCCAATTAATTCACTGATTAAGCCGATTTAGATGGAAAATTCATATATTGTCTATAGAATTACTTACTGTTCGTGACAAATTGTTCATGGTATTGCACTTTCTGACGGTGTATAAATACCCTAATATAAAAATCCTAGCACACGAAATTTAGGTGACATTTTTTTAGAACAGAATTCTAGAAATGGTTGAAACTTCATTAATTTTAGCGTTGCGAGTTCTAACAAAGCATTTTTTGGGACGGGTTTCACCTTCGTCTTGTAAACCTCTGGTCAATGGAAAAGACTTTTGACAAATGATCCGTGGAGATGACAATGAATTTTAGATTCTTAATATTTTAAAATAAGTTGTATAATTGAATAATTCTACTCCTAGATAGTTTAGAATTCCAAGCTGTACTGATAAAATGAGACAATTCTTGTAACGAATAATAAAGTTCAAAAGTAATTATGAAACCATGTTAACATAAACGTTAAAATGTTAATTTAAACTAATTTATAATTCAAAATAACATTTGTAAATGAAAATAAGTAACTATTAGTTTTAATTCACACTAGTTTTCATAAAACTTGATATTATATTCTGTTCAAAACATTTTTCAATGATATTACTACTTTTTAATAATAAAATACATTACAGTAAACCGATCAATGCAGTTATTCGAAATTAGACACATTAGATCAAGCTTAATTAGTTTTATTATTGTTCACAATCTTAAAAAAAAAACAATACAATAAAGAATGGACTTTCATTTAAGCTTTTCCAACATTCATGAAATTAATTCACGTCACGCAAGAATTATTCAATAAAATACATGAGACCCTACCCTAATTACACAGCGAAGACGTTCACAAAACACATTCAAGTGTAATCGTTGATTTGTCAAACAAGATTAATCACACAAACTCGAAAGCGTATCCCAAACACGATATCGCAAAAGTTTTTCGAGACAAAACGCAACTTTGTCTTAACTCCGGTTAACTTTTGGTGCAATCCGCCAGTAACCTGGATATGTCACATGTGATAAAGGTTGCTTCACATCACGACTTTTGAGACTGATAGTGTGTGGAAGGAAACAGAACGATAGTCTAAATGGTAGTTTCAAATTTGTGTTTCATGCTATTTTTGGTGTCAAATAGATACCAGAAATGGCTGTAGCTTCTATAAGTGTAGGAGAGCCATGCTTCGGCACAAATCGGCCGGCTCGACCGGAGTGATACCACGGCCTCACAGAAAACCGACGTGAAGCAACGTTTGCGTTGTGTTTCGTCGTATGAGTGAGGTTACCGGAGGTCCAATTGCCCTCCCCTTCCCCAATCTCCCCAATCCCTGAATCCCCAAAGATCCTCAAACTCCTAATCCCCAAAAGGCCGGTAACGCACTTGTAACGCCCCTGGTGTTCCAAGTGTTCCTGGGCGACGCCGATTGCTTACCATCAGGTGATCCGTCTGCTCGTTTACCGACTTATGAAATAAAAAAAAAATATAGTACCACTGAAAACAAACCTCATTTACTTTTTAAAAATTCTCTTCGCAGTGCTTGCAAATTCAGCCAACAACCTCGAGATATTCAGATGGAAAAGACGGCCAAAGCATGGTCCAAATATCTAAACAGATTTGCGCAACCACTCATACTCATATTGCAACCGAGTAGCGGTTTACAATTAAGACATAGATAACATAACGTAGAAATATGTAAATGACATTTAATTTTAAAATGGGCCACTTGTGCAAGAAATTTAAAAATAAATCATATTTGTAGTATTATTTGTTTATAGGCTAATTTATAGACTTGTTGTTGTCAAACTTCGGAACTTCGGAAGCAGAAATGCAGTATCGTAACGCCAGTGCGTCCGATGTCCATTGAATATCAATGTGGAGAAACTTGTACTCAAGCCAGTATACTAGGCTATGTATGTAAATATGATACAAAACTAACTACAACTAACTTTGAAGCAATATATCTTTGGCAAGATGTTTGTCAGTTACGGTTCTTCAAGCCGATTGTTAAATTGAAATGTCAAAAATATTGTTAGTTGAATCTGCCTCGTTCGCCGAGTGGTTGCAATTGCGACTGCCGTGCAAGGGGTCTTGGGTTCGAATCCCGGATCGAGCACAGTATTACTGGGTTTTAAAAAAAATCTCAGTAGCAGTACGGAGTCGGAAATTGTGCCCGGTCTTTGGCAATAGGGTCGCCCCCTATTAATGGGACTCGTAACATAAATAGTGAAAAGTGGCTGTTACATTGTACAGTGGCATTAAGTGCCGTAATGTGCACTCCTGCCTGCCCCTTCGGGGATAAAATGGGGATGTTAGTATTGTATGTATTGTTAAAGATATTTCGTTACTATTTCAAATAGCCTACGTTGTAGCGACACTGGATTATACTTTGAGAGTTACATCATATGAAAATTGATGCGTGGCTTAATCTGGTGTTGCGTTTCCATGGGCAGCGCTGATCGCTTGCCATCAGGTGATCCATCTGCTCGTTTCCCTCCTATTCCATAAAAAAAATCCGATTCCTATAGAAAGATCTTATACTACGTACATTTTCAAAAATATTTTCTTTAATTCACATAAATAATTATAAACCACCAAAGAACGGTAATACAAACTTCAAACCTGATGGCTTGTCAGTCATAGCAACAGTAAGGCTTGCTCCCAATATATCCGTTTCGATTCGAGGCTGGGCCCCGCCAACGTGAACGATGGAGCTGTCTACTACCGAGACACAAGCATCCATTCTCCAAGAAATGGCATTGAACGTGTAAAAATAGCTCCTCATTAATTCTAGACTTTCAAATGTATTGCAGTATTTCTACTTTAGAAATGTATGTAATAGATAATGTTCCTAAGAATTTATAGAAATAGTTTTAACCTAACATGTTTTGTTTGGGAGAGAAAAACGCCTTCTTAGCCGTCTGTCACGTAGTCAAGTTATCACATACCAATGTCACTGTAGAGTTTTTTATGAACAATCTTAAATCTAAACTCGTCAAATTCATTCCGAAATCAAATTACAATATTTTAAAATCAAAAATAACACAATCAAAAATTTATCTGTTTGCAGTGTTGGACGTAATATACCTCTACATACGCTCAATTTATTTAGTGTTAGGAGCATCCAAAGGGAGCATATATATCTCACTATTAGGTGATTAGATTGCTTATTTGACCTCTATTCTTTGAAAAATGGAGTTTAAAATTGTATAAAATACCGGAAAAATCCTTGCCTCCTATAATTAGGCTCCTATATGTTAGTTACAAATATTGACGCTGAATATTATCAAAGCAAATATAGTTACATAGAGGTAAGCAACATGTGCTTACTGTTGACGCGTAATGTAGAGGTATAATGTATATCATAACAAAATATTTCGTACAGAACTGTTTTCAGTGGCAGATTTGTTGTTATTTCTCTTTTATAAGAGTATGACGAAAGTTTACTCCGGAGTACATCGAGCAATTTTTTTTATGAGATATGCTGGTTTTTTTACGAATCACCTGATGATAAGCAATCTATACCGCCCATGGACACCTGGAACACCAGAGGAGTTACAAGTGCGTTACCGGGGATTTTTGGGGATTAGGAGTTTGAGGATTCATGGATTGGAGAAATTGGGGAAGGTAGTGGGGGAAGGAATTTGGGCCTCCGGTAACCTCACTCACATGATAAAACACATCGCAAGCGTTGTTTTACGTCAGTTTTCTGTAAGGCTGTGGTATCACTTCGGTCGAGCCGGCCCATTCGTGCCGAAGCATGGCTCTCTCATACTTACGTTGATAGGCATTTAAACATTTGAAATTACATTTTCGTTTATTGTCGTTGTTTTATTTTTAATTAACTTCAAAGAATGAAGCTTCTCAGTCTGACTTGTTTGTATGTATCTGTATGTTTGTCTTCGATTGGTGGAAATGATTTTGATATGTTTATTAACTTCGATATCAAATCTCAATTTTCATAAAATATAATACAACATCACGATATTATTTTATCCCCGAAGGGCTGGGCATAGGTGCACATAACGGAATTTAATGCTACTGTACAATGTAACACCCACTTTCACTATTTATGTTATGAGTCCCATGTCATACGGGGTGACCCTATTGCCATATACTGGGCACATTTCCAGACTTCGTGCTACTACTGAAATGGACTAAATACTAATACTTTGCCTGACCGGGGAATCAAACCCGAGATCTCTTACTCGACAATCACACTTGCGATCACTTGGCCAATGAGGCAGTCATAAAGACCTAAAAATAAATTATTTTCTATAAACATAAAGAATGATGTTGAAGGTAATTTTCTTAGTAGTTTGTCGTAGTCGGCTGCTTTCCAAACCAGACGTTATAAAAGGTTCAAGCGCCAATTGCTTGCCTCTATTTACGTTTGATGCGGACGAAGTAAGGTGAATTGGTTTCAGAAAACACTCCTGTTGTGATTTTCTACTAAGTATATACAGCTTTGTGATGTTTTTTTAAATATTTTTTTTTGCCTTTGAGATTTGGAAAGTGTAAAATATAAGTTAAAGTATTAGTCATGTCCAATTATTTTAGTCTCAAAAGTTTTGCAAAATTAATTTAAATTTTTAACGAGGTATGATCGATTTTTGAATTAATTAAAAAAAGAGGGAGATTCTTTGTTTCATCTATATGTATATAACTCTGTATGTATGTGCGCAATTATCTCACGATTGGCTAAACCGATTTTGATGAGGGTTTTAGGAAAGTTTTTGTTATACATATCAAATCAAATCAAATCAAACCAAAATCATTTATTTGCATAAAACATGGTAGATAACACGATGTTGAATAAAATGTTTGTATGTAGCATGTTTTGCCGTGGAACACAGTGCGCGTAAGCATTATTACATAGGAGAAGGATTTTGTATTAATTAACCGACTTCATAAAAAGAGTGGGTTAAAGTCGGCTTTTTTAACGCAGTTATTTAAGAATTATTACATGATGATAACCATTTTTATCTATACACATTTGTGAATTAACAAAAGTTGTATCTATAATATTTTTTTCTATATATGTATGTATATTATGGTTGGCTGGTAGAGAATGCCATTCGGCATTAAGTCCGCCATTGTATACATTGGTACACACGGCTACACATCGAGCTTTACATAACCAGTATAAACTGAACGTTAAATGTGCGGAAAGATGATGCGACGCGATACCAGGATAAACTGGTTTTGTATAGATTGATGTGTGACCGTGTGTACATAAAGTGTTAAATAAATAAATAAATAATATATTCGAAGTCATATAAGACCAGTTCTATTATGGGAGAAGAATATATTTTTTTTTATTTATAATGATACTACTTCTATAAACGAAGCCCACTCAAAAAGCAACAAATATTTCATAGTAAATAGTGATCTATTTATAGTGAAATAGAGTTTTATTTTCGTTTTGACCTTTTTATTTTGATTTTCAATCCTTGGTATAAAAATACTCATTCTACGAAACACTTAAATCTGTTTGACTCATACTAACTGTTGAGTATCTACTTACACTCATAGTTAGCTTTGATCCACTCCTACACAATTTTATTTTAGTAACATATTTTGATAGTCAATGAACTGTATTGAAGATATTCTATAAATAATTAATTTAAGTAATTTCTAATTTTTTTTCTATAACAACACGTTGAGTGGATTCTAGGATTTATTCCTGTACCGTGAGTGCATTTACAATCATATAAATTTCCACTTTCGAAACAACAATTTGTGGATCACCCAAAGTGTTGTTCCGTGCGGGAATCAACCTCGCCCCATGGTGGCTGGGGTTGGCGAGTTAGCCGGTTGCCCAGCCACCGCGGCAACCGTGCAGTCGTTTAAATAAACAAGTTAAAATAAAAAAGTGGTTAAATTTAAAAAAAATTTTAATACAATTTTGATTCTTAAACGGTGTTATTTAGCTTGACCGTTTGTTCGTTGGCTTGAAACTAGTCGAGTTCCTCGTCAGTTAACAGTAATGTTCCATGAGTGAAATGAGATAACCAAAACCCATACTAACTTATCCAATAACACATAATAATTCTTTTACAAGCTACGTTTAAAAACCGACTTTTTTTTGAAGTCGCCTCCAACACTTTTCTGAAGAGCGCGTCAAAATCTGTTCCACCAATCGCGAGACAATCAAGCACATACATACATACAGTTCAATAGGGTAGATGCCTAATTTTTATTTAAATGTCCGTCTGGTAAATTATTTTAAATCATTAGACACGTATTTTTTATTTTCTTACAGAAACGAATACTTTCGACGATATATTGATTTAACTCGTCGAGTACCGTCATTATAGACACAATTATAGAACAATAGGTTGCGGTCACCGGTGACCACTTGGTGTTTGACAGTTTAAAATGTCGCGTGACGTCACTTCTATGTAAATTTTGTACGTAAAAATGACGTTTTAACCCCTACTCCTAAAATTTGATTCGTTTTATCTAAGTATAGTTTTATTATACAACAAAATAAAAAAAAATACGTGTCTAATATTTTTTCATTACCTAACTTACGGACTAATTAGATTTTTAATTTTCATACCCTGGCATCATCCCAATTTGAGAACCACCTTTTTTAAGTCAGTTAAAAAGTAAAGCAATTAACCAACGATGTGTTGGTTAATTGCTTTTTACTAAACAACTTCAATTACGCTAACGACATCTCGGTAAACCGAAACGTAGTCAGAGAACCTCGCCAATGCCATTGTTTTAATACTAAACTCTTATTTAGTTGTATAAAAGTTTTATTCAACTACCTTAATGAGATTATCCTTTCGTAATTACACTAGGGACTGAATAACTTAATCTTATTATTACACACGGCTATTACTGTCAGCTAGAAATCACCGCTTTATAATAAACTAGATTTTGTCCGCGGATTCAGCGCAACAGCCTATTGTGGCCACTGCTGACCAACGGCCTCATCTCGCACGGAGTAGTATGACCATCACCACGGTTGCTCAAAGCGGGTTAGCGACATCAAACTTTAAGAATTATAAGCCGGGGTTTTCTCACGACGTTTAATTTCTCCGTTTGTCAGTGGTGTCTAAATAATCTTAGATAGTAGAGGTACATATAACTCGGAAAACGTCACATTGGTACTTGTCCGTTGATAGGTTACAAACTTGCACTGTCATGCATGAGAAGCGGGCGTCATAAACCCGTGGCTTCGCACGTGTTTAATGTGGAGTTATTACATCATAAATCTTAATGGTCGCGAGTGCGATTGCCGGGCAAGGGTTCTCAGAGTCGATTCTCGGGTCGAGAAACGTAAGGAGTTGGGTTAAAACTGGGTTTTTCTAAAAAAAATCTCAGTAATAGCATGGAGTCTGGAATTGTGCCCGGTATATAGCAATAGGCTCACCCTCTATTCCATGGGACCCATACATTCATACATAAATAGTGAAAAGTGAGTGTTAAATTGTACAGTAGCGTTGTATGCCGTAATGTGCACCTCTGCCTACCCCTTCAGGGATAAGAGGGCGTGGTGTTATGTGTAATTTATCAAACCATTTGTGAACGCACCTGCATTTAAATGGCGAACGTGTGAGGTAATTAGAGAAGATATATTTTCTGCGCTCAGTTGCAGTTTTTTTACTATTTTTAATCATAATACTTTATTAGACTGAATGAATTGGGTAATTATGTTAATAGTTCAGAAAGGAGTGGCTAACAGAAGATTTACGGTTTAGTTTAAAACTTTATTCGAAACAAAATGATAATTTCGCATAATGTACTAAGGACCGATATTTCCAACACAGATCATTTTATCAGAGGAACAACTTTGACATTCTTCCATACAAAATAGTGTTCGACGTCAATTTTATTCTATAATAAAAAATATCTATTAATTGAAAATCGGCTCTAAGGTAAACAGCAATTGGATAATGGAATATCTAATTAAATTGAATACTGCTTCGTTGGCCGAGTGGTCGCAAGTGCGACTACCGGGCAAGGGTTCCCGGGTTTGTTTAAAATATCTATAGTGGCACGGAGGTTGGAATTGGTTGAATTCAGTATATGGCAATAGGCTCACCCCATATTGCATGGGACTCATAGCATAAATAGCGAAAAGTGAGTGTTATATTGTACATGGCATTAAGTACCGTAATGTGCACCTCAGCCTACCCCTTTGGGGATAAAAGGTGTGACATTATGTTATGTTATACTAATACCTACTCTAGAGACCTTTGTATGTCTAACATAGATAAACATTCCAGGCTTCAATCTATAACCAAAATATCGTAGCTCAACTCTTCATTGGCATATAAAATTAGTGATAAAACGAACTTACCTATGTGATGTTCTATCGCAATTATAAGAGTTGCTTCGTCCGAAAAGATTAGGTTCCTCCCTCCCTAGTTACAAGTATACGGCTCCGTTTAGTGAAATATTAAATTCAGTTTGAGTTTCAGACTTTCAACTAAATGAGTAACCCATCTACCAATGATCCTAATAGTGTTGCGAGTACCCTCAAGATTTTTAACTATTTTCTTTTAATTTAGTGGATGAAAGGCAACAAGATATGCTTTACTACATATTATTATCTAATCTCGAAGGACGAAGCAACGAATGTATAGTTAAGATTTCAAAAAAACGTATTCCTACCATTAATACAATGGGAGCTTGAAGTCTATATATTTCTTGGGAAATATGATAGGATCATAATAAACATACAATAACGTTGCCAACAAAACTATATTACTCTGTTATCGTATCCTATTCTCGTAGGTTATCACAAGTAATCTATTGTAATCGGTCTTTTGATACGAATATTCCAATTGATCGAGCTCACATTCGATACCCAGTATTATTAAATAAAGGAGGTGAAAGAATAACATTTGAGAGTTCCGTTTCGTGTTGTTATAGCGTAAAATATGCAGATATTAAGCTTAAAATGTGTATTTTGTTTAAATGTATAATAAAAAGTACTATGTTAAGAAGTACAAACAGAACCTAATTTTTTTTTAAAGAAAGCGACGTTCAATTTTCTATTTGTATTCCCAAATTCTTGTTCAATTTGGTTATATTTCAGTCTTTATAATAACTATCGTGAGACATACTAAATTAAGTAAAAACGCGGGTTACTCACGTAAATATACTGAGAAAAGCTCTACTAGTTTCGAACCATACCACTGAGTGAGCCCAGTGAGCTGCGCGACGTCGCCGCGACCACGCACGCTGCTCATGAGGAGGAACCCCTATGTCGTTCGAAACTAGTAGAGCTTGTCTCAGTACATTCACGTGAGTAACCCGCGTTTTTACTTAATATTTCAGTCTATTTGGATATCAAATTGTCCATCTAAGTTTTGAATATAGAAAACAGTATAGACAATTATACTAATTTTACAATTATAATAGACATGAAAAGTCACTTAGCCCGTCGTGTGTCTAAACGTGGATTCACGCGAGACACAGTGTATTTTATATAGTGTCTCATATACGGGCATTCAAGCGGTTAAAATTAAATTTAAATCCTAAAAACGTGTCCTGTATCACTAATTTAGAAACAGATTTAAGTGTGGGAGAGCCATGCTTCTGCACGAATGCCTGCTTGACCGGAGTGATACCACGGCCTCACAGAAAACCGACATGAAGCAACGCTTGCGTTGTGTTTCGTCGTGTGAGTGAGGTTACCGGAGGCCCAATTACCCTCCCCCCTTCCCCAATCTCCCCAATCCCTGAATCCCCAACGATCCTCAAACTTTTAATCCCCAAAAAGCCGGTTATGCACTTGTAACGCCTCTGGTGTTCCAGGTGTCCATGGGCGACGCCGATTGCTTACCATTAGGTGATCCGTCTGCTCATTCACCGGCTTATGCCAAAAAAAAGGTATAATTCATTGAGCGGACTAAAATAAACCAATAATCCAATTTTCCATGCACGAAACTCTCTAATTGGAACGTTCCAATTTCATAATACGTTTCGAAACATATTGCCTACCTATCGAAATAATCTGGAACTTTCTTTCCAACAAATGAAGCACCCACGTCAAACTTGGAGAATTTTATTCAATATTCAATAATTTATTCATCCAAACATCGAGAATATTAAAAATCCCTTGACCGTTACGGGAGAACTTTAAATTTATTATGGCCCGAAGTTGATCGGGGTGCGTCAACCTTAACCGAGTTCCAAAGTCCCGGTAAGTTTGCAGGAAAACCTCTGTTCATATTACATTTAAGTCAACATTAGGGTAGGACCGCAGTTAGTAGCGTTTAAAAAAAAAAGAAATTGGAGGCATGACGTCACATCACGCCTTTTATCCACATTACGTTACTCAATGCTACTGTACAATGTAACACTGACTTTTTACTATTTAAGTTATGAGCCCCATGTAATAGGGGGTGAGCCTATTGCAATTCCAGACTCCGTGCTACTAGTGAAAGTTTTCTTAAAAATCCAGTAATACTTTGCACGACCCGGGAATCGAATCCCTTGCTCGTTACACTTGCGATAACTCGGCCAACGAGGCAGTCAAGGCAGGATATTAGACTTGAGAGGAATGTAGGATTTTGTCGAACGATATTAAACATAATTTACTATACTCGGTCAAATACATTTGGAAAATAAGGTATTGTAACTTGCAATATATCTATTTATTAATTAGACATTTTTTAGAAAATGAATTGTGAACATAATTCGCAATCATAAGTACAATGTAAAAACAAATTACGCTATTCTAAGACAGTTATTTGACATGTGGATTTTCACTTAGAACACAAAACGATTGTTAAGTAAGAAAGTATTTTTTATCTATTTTTATAACAACAAATAAGGAAAATTATTAATCAACGATTTTGGTTGGCAACGGCTCGCAGTCGGCTTGACGTAGCGAGACTACAACTCAGTGTACAGTTAAATATGTCTACGACATCAGCCACCGTGTTGAGAGTGCGCAAAGCGCGAGTGAGCGGCGCGCGCTCCAGCAGGTTGATGCGCGCCCGCGGCACCACCAGCAGCCGGCACCGGTGCCGCCGCGCCACATAGTCGTAACCTCGCCTTACCTCTTAAAACCTTCAGAAGATAAGTTGCCGATGCCACTTCACGCCTGATTTCCAATTGGTAGTACCCCACCATACCGAGACAGAATAAGGTGGGATACAGTAACGGGTATCCCGGATATATGCCATCACGGAGGAGCTCCAGAAACTGGCCTTGGGGAAATCCCAGCCAGTTAGGCTCTCGCTCCTCAGGGCGGCGGTGGCCACCATAACGGAGGCGGCCTTGGAGCAGTGTGCGGTGCCCACTGCAGAAAAGGTGCGCTCCGAGCTGGCAGAGATGCGGCGGGAGCTAGCGCGCTTGGCGGCCTCTAATGCGGCTCTGGAGGCCGAGCTGCGGACGGCCAGGGCCGAGCTCGCCGCTGCTCGCAGCAGTCGCCCACAGCCCCCGGCGGAGGCCGACGTAGTCGGAATGCTGCGGGCGGAGATGGCTGCCTTCCAGCGACGTTTTGACGTGCTGGAGGGTAGGCTTTTGCGCCCCCCGCTCGCATCGAGCCGGGCCTCCCCGCCCACGACCTCGGGCTCATACGCGGCTGCTGCGGCCAAGCCTCCGACCTCCTCTGGTCAGACTGGCCGCGGCCCCCAACCACCGCCAAAGGCACGAGCTCCTCCTCCCGCGAGGCCCTCGGTGCCCCCGCCGGCGCAGACCCCAGCTGCGCCGACGGCGCCTGCGCCCACGAGGCGCAAAAAGAGAAGGGGCACTCCAGCCCGGCAGGCTGGAGTTGCAACAGCGGTGGCGGAACCCGCCCCGCGGGTAGAGGACGTTGGCGGTTGGCAAATCGCCGGCGAGGCGAGGAGAGTCGCCAGGGAGGGCCGAAAGCGCCGCAAAAAGGCGCAGCGGCAGCGACGGCAGCAGCAGCGCAGGGAGAAACGCGCTGCTGCCTTGCTCCTCGCCCATAAGACCGCGGCTGTGGTCATCACCCTACAGCCGGAAGCGGTCAATAGGGGCGTTACCTACGGCGACGTCCTCGCCAAGCTCAAGGGGGCGGTAACTCCTGCGGAGTTCGGGGCCCCGGACGGGTTTGCAGTCAAAGTGACTGCCACTGGAGCCCGTCTCTTGGAGGTCCCCGGCGCGACCAGTGGCCCATCGGCCGACGCCCTGGCCGAGAGGCTTAGGGCGTGCCTCGGTGCGGACGAGGCCCGCGTGTCCAGGCCCACCAAATGCCTGGATGTCAGGATTTTGGGCCTGGACGACTCCGTAACGGAGAGCGAGGTGGTGGCCGCTGTGGCCAGGACGGGAGGGTGCCCTGCTGATCAGGTCAGGGTGGGCGCCATCCGTCCGGATAATTCGGGGCTGCGCACGGTGGTGGTCAGCTGCCCCGTCACAGCGGCCAAGAAGCTGAAGGAGGGCAAAAGACTCTTGGTGGGATGGGTCTCGGCGCAGGTCAAGCTGCTCGAGACCCGGCCTCTGAGGTGCTACCGCTGTCACGTGGGGGAGCACGTGAGTGTCAAATGCACCTCGGAGGTGGACCGCAGCGACTGTTGCTTCCGCTGCGGTCGGCCCGGTCACAAGGCCGGCTCGTGCAATGCCCCGCTGCACTGCAACGCATGTGCGGCGGCTGGCAAGCCGGCCAATCACCGGGTCGGGAGCAAGGGCTGCTCCCCTCCTGCCAAATCCAAGGGCAAAAGTAGGCCCTCCGCCGCCCCCGTCGTTTCCGCCGCCGCCGCCACTGCCGCCGCAGTCGCCGCTGCCGCCACTGAGGAGGTCGGAATGGACTGTCAATAATGGCTTCATTCCGCCTCCTCCAGGCGAACATCAACCACTGCGCCGCTGCTCAGGATCTCCTGCTCCAGAGCATGGCGCAGTGGTCGATCAACGTCGCCGTGGTCTCCGAGCCGTACTTTGTCCCGCCCAGGGATCACTGGGTGGCGGACCTAGACGGCTCGGTGACCATCATCTCGTCGGCCGCCGCCGGTACCCCGACTCTTGAGGCTGCTCAAAGAGGCCGGGGTTGTGTCGCAGCACGGTTCGGAGAGCTCGCTGTGGTGGGCGTGTACTTCTCTCCGAACCGAACTCTCGCCGAGTTCCACAACTCCTTGAGGGAGTTGGTCACAGTCGTCGTCGGGTTCCGTTCCCTCCCCATGCTCGTCCTCGGGGACTTCAATGCCAAAAACTTGGCTTGGGGTTCCCGGTTCACCGACGTCCGGGGTAGGATGGTGGAAGACTGGGCCCTTGAGACAGGCCTAGTCGTCCTGAACCGGGGTTCTGTCCCCACGTGCGTGCGGATGCAGGGCGAGTCGGTGGTGGACATTTCGTTCGCCAGCCCTGCTCTGGCACCACGTATAGTTGGCTGGCGCGTCATGGAGGAGGTGGAGACGTACTCCGACCACCGGTATATCCGGTTCGACGACTCCGCCGAGTCCGCGGACCCGCCGGTCAGACAGGCCCCATGTGGCCCGCGTTGGGCGCTGAAACAGCTGGACCGGGAGCTGCTCCTGGAAGCCGCCATCGTGCAGGCCTGGGTGTTACCACCGGTCAGGCCTGCCGACATAGACGAGGAGGCTAAGTGGCTCCAGGACGCCATGTCCAGGATTTGTGACGTGGCGATGCGCCGGATCCGGTCGAGCCAACAAAAGCGCCAGGTGTACTGGTGGTCGCAGGAGCTGGCAGCTCTGCGCAAGGCGTGCACTACTGCGCGACGCCAGTACACTAGGTACCGCAGGCGTCGTATCCGTCCTCCGAATGCGGATGCGAGAGAGGCGGAGTTGTATGAGGGATACAGGGCGGCGAAAGCCGTCCTCAAGGCGGAAATACTGCGGGCCAAGGAGGAGGCCCGCCGAGAGATGCTGGGGACTCTGGACAGAGATCCGTGGGGACGCCCGTACCGGATGGTACGCGACAAGCTCCGCGCTTGGGCTCCCCCGCTCACCCAGAGTCTCCGGCCAGAGGTCTTAGAGGAGGTGATTGGCGCCCTGTTCCCCCGACTGTGGAGGGGCTTCACCCCTCCGTATATGACTCCGCCCCCTGCGGTGCCCGACGCAGGCTATAGCGACGACGACGACGACATCGTCCCAGAGGTGACCGAGGCAGAACTGAGAGCGGCGGTGCGCCGGATGGGCGCCAAGAACACCGCCCCAGGACCCGACGGCTTGCATGGCAAAGCATGGGTCCTGGCCTCAGAGGCTCTCGGGCCTCGATTAATCGGTCTCTACAGCGCATGCTTGGAGAGAGGCCAGTTCCCGCTTCTCTGGAAAGCGGGCAAACTGGTCCTCGCGCGGAAGACGGGGCGCCCTGCGGATTCTCCGTCCGCATACCGGCCCATAGTGCTGCTCGACGAGGTGGGGAAAGTCTTCGAAAGAATCATTTCGAACCGCCTCGTCGCGCACCTGACGGACATTGGGCCGGACCTGTCGGACGGCCAGTTCGGCTTCCGCAGAGGGCGCTCCACGGTGGACGCCATCATGCGCGTTAGGGACCGGACGACGGGGACTGCAGTGTCCAGGGGTAAGGTCGTAGTAGCGGTGTTACTGGACATCGCCAACGCCTTCAACTCCCTGCCCTGGAGCTGCATCCTGGAGGCACTCCGATATCATCGGGTGCCTACCTACCTCCGTCGTGTAATCGAGGCATACCTGACGGACAGGTCCGTCATTTACCCCGGTCACCGGGGCGAGTGGAACCGGCGAGAGATGTCACGCGGTGTTCCACAGGGTTCGGTTCTGGGGCCGCTCCTGTGGAACATCGGATATGACTGGGTGCTGCGCACCGACCTCCCGAACGGCGTTAGCACAATATGCTACGCCGACGACACGCTGGTGCTAGCGCACGGGAGGTCGCACCAGGCGGCGGCCGACTTAATGGCGACAGCGGTTGCGACAGTCGTTGAGAGAATCCGGCAGTTGGGACTCGAGGTGGCGCTCCACAAGTCCGAGGCCATGTGTTTTCATGGCCGCGGGAACGCGCCACCTCCAGGTGGGTCCCAAATAACGGCGGGAGGAGTTACCATCGGCGTCGAGACGACGATGAAGTACCTAGGACTCGTCCTCGACAGTCGGTGGAACTTCATTGAGCATTTCCGACGTTTGGCTCCAAAGTTGGAGAGGACGGGGGCTGCGTTCAAACGCATCCTCCCCAACCTCGGGGGGCCAAACGCCTCCTGCCGGAGGTTATACGCCGGGATCGTGCGGTCCATGGCCCTCTACGGCGCCCCTGTTTGGGCGCCAAACCTGTTGCGGCGTCCCGCTCGGACGCTGCTCATGGCACAGAGGGTCATGGCGATCCGAATGATCCGCGGATACCGCACGATCTCTGGGGAGTCGGCGAACCTCCTTGCCGGATTACCGCCGTGGGATCTGGAGGCGAAGGTGCTCGCGCGCGTGCACAGCATGCGCGCGGAGGCACGTCGCCGGGGCGAAACTCCGCTGCCGCGCCAGATAAGTGCGTGGCGGGATGAGCTCCGGCGCGATCTCATGGCGGAATGGCAGCAACGACTGTCGCAACCGAGGGCTGGGCTCGCTGCCATCGCAGCGGTAAGTCCCCTCTTTGAGGAGTGGCTTGAGAGACGCTACGGCGTCCTCACCTACCGCCTGACGCAGGTCCTCACCGGACATGGGAGTTTCGGGAGGTACCTGTGTCTGATGGGGCGGGAGGAAACGTCCGGGTGTCATCACTGCGAGGACCGCCCTGAGGACACGGTGGAACATACTGTAGCGGAATGCCCTGCGTGGGCTGAGCACCGCCGTGTCCTCAGGGAAGTGATCGGCGATGGCTACCTCTCGCGTCCGGGCCTAGTGCAGGCCATGATGCGGAGCGAGGGGGATTGGGATGCCGTCTCCTCCTTTTGCGAAGCAGTCATGCTAGCTAAGGAGGAGGCGGGACGCGTGAGGCAGCGAAGCGCTGCCTCCTCGCAACCCAGCCATCGCGAAGGACACACCGGGCGTCGGGGATCGCGGGACGATCTCCGGCCACCGTAAGCGTGGGCCTGCGGACGGCGAGCATGGGTGGCTCCCCGTCCGACCAGAAACAGACCCGAGCGTACGGCGCGTCGCGTTCCGCGCGCGCCTCAAAGAGCCATCAGACCACCACAGATGGGGCCCAATAGGGTCGATGCCGATTCGGAGTCGCGGAGAACCTAACGGGTAACCGGGGCTCCGGCTCGACGTGCAGGAGAAGGAACGGGGTGGTTTTTAGTCAGTAAGAGTCTGACACTCCCTCCCGCCTCACCCAGGCGGGAGCAGTCATTCGATGATTTTCCCCCCTTAAAAAAAAAAAAAAAATCCCGGATATATCCCATATATTTTTAAATACATAAATCTGATGTATTTATTTTGTATCCGCTCGAGCATTGTTTTATATTTTATTTTGCTCGGACTCCAGATGGCCGCATTGTATTCCAGATGACTCCTCACAAGAGCCTCGTACAAAGCCCTTAATGCGCTGATATTCGTGAAATCATTTGCCTGACGCAGCACGAATCCCAGATTTCTGTAAGCCTTCTTACAAACATATACCACATGTTTACGAAACCGTAAGTCACTGGAGAAA
Source organism: Spodoptera picta (assembly GCA_038387885.1). Taxonomy (NCBI): domain Eukaryota; kingdom Metazoa; phylum Arthropoda; class Insecta; order Lepidoptera; family Noctuidae; genus Spodoptera; species Spodoptera picta. Next base: position 3,138,205 of record JAZHFQ010000484.1, read on the forward strand.
TGGATGCCTAAATCCTTTACCTCCGTGACACGCTGCAGCAACTCTCCGTTCATGCTATACTGGTGGTGTTGTTGGTTTAGTATACGGGTGTGCTAATATAGAACAATAATAATTTGGAAAGCAAAACAGACACGTAATGGAAAATTTATATTTACTGCCGATATTTCGAAGCTGATTTGATTTACCTACATGATATTGTAATTTAATTGACTGTTTATGAGTATTGTTAAGGTATATAAAGAAATTGCCTGGCTGACTATTTCTTCGGACAGAAAATAAGCATTGCCATTCAACGTGGCAATGCTGCCAGTCTTCTGGGAACGTTCCCCTGTAATAGTGATACAGACGAGTACTTTGACGCTGAATTAAGGGTATAATTTTTGTTTTTTTTTAAGTTTGTGTTTATTCATTTATTGAGTTGTAGTTAATTTTAAGTTGTAAATTGTTATGTAGTTATAGAGGTATATTGATTTCCTAAAACAATTTACTGTGCTTTTAGTTACTACAAACAAATAACAGATTTTTTTACTTCCAAGGTCAGAAGGTGATGTGAGATGGCGTAGTAAAAGAAATAATGACAATGATAACTAGATATTTTAGAAGACAGTCAGCAACAAACATACTAACACGTTACAAAGTAAATAATTAAAAGCAAATAGTACCGATTTACTAAGTACCAAAGTGACGATTTACTGGTACAATTTAAGTAAATAAACATTAAACATGTTTCGTTCCCTGTAGCATAAATCCAGTAAATAAATACGACTTGTTTACATTATTTAAAAAGAACAACACGAGCGGTTTAAATTCAGTGCCGGGCAAATGTGCTAATTATTGGTACCTACTTACGTTCGTGTATCGTGTGCGCTATGTAGGCAAACTCATGAATATCATAGGTGCATTTTGAGTACGTGGAACTGTTTTCATTTCAAAGTAATTTTTAATATTTTCTTGTTTATTTTTAAATTGTTAAATGTGTAGTCCCTTAGTCTCCTTCTAAGACATATAGAATATTATAGGTTATGGTAGGTGTATAGATTGCTTATGGGACGACGTGCTCCATTGTAGACAGCATCATCGCTTACCATTAGGCGAGACAGTGGTCAAACGTCGACCCATCAAATATAAAAAAAAACCTGCGGAAAGAACAGAGGTTCTCAAGTGTAAGATGTTTACCTATTTTCTTTAGACCTCCATACGTGCAGTATATATCTGAACAAGTTATGAAAAATTGTCAAATATGTTTGATTTTTATATACTATTTTAAAGAAAAAGTCTACACAGTCTTAAATAAACAAACCATGTCAAATCATTGTCAACAGCCATTAAATGTCCACTGCTGAGCAAAGCCTCTTCTTATACGGAGAAGGTTTGAACATTTATCACCATGCTTGCTCAATGCGAGTTGGCGATTTCAAACTTATAATTAGAATTACAAGTCCAGATTTCCTCACTATGTTTTCCTTCACCGTTTGTCAGTGGTGTCTAAATAATCTTAGAAAGTACATATAACTCGGGAAAAGTCACATTGGTACTAGCCGTTGGTAGGTTTCGAAGCGGCACCTTCATTCATGAGAAGCCGGCGTCTTAAACCTCCGGGCCACCATGACATCAAAATAAAAACTATCAAATATAAACCGTTAAAACCTTTTACAAATGTTCTGATTCTTAGTAAAAAGAATTCATTCTACAGATACCTTGTAGCTGTTTCGATGGCGTGTTTAATAGGTATTCAATAAAATTCACCGGTATCGTACCGTTTTCCTTAATCGGTACATTTCGCCCACCTAAATGAATCGATTCAATTCTCATCCGATTCCATTCTCGTTGGCTCGATCTGAAATTGATCGAGGTTGACGTTCAATTATGTAATTTTTTGGCGTTACCATTTCATTTTTCGATAGGTATGCTCTATTTTTGGTATTATTACGACTTTTTATTCTTGTTTCGATTTCCTGTTAATCGATCCTACTGATAAGATGGTGTAATATTTTAACACATAACATAACATAACGCCTTTTAACCTCTGCGGTGCTCATTACGGCACTTGATGCCACTGTGCAATGTAACACCCACTTTGTACTATAAATATTATGAGTCCCATGTAATAGGCGATGAGCCTATTGCCATATTTCTAGACTCCTTGCTACTACTGAATTTTTTCAAAAACCCAGTAATACTTTACCCAACCCGTGAATCGAACCCGAGACCCCTTGCCCGGCAACCGCACTTGCGATCTCTCGGCCAATGAGGCACTGTAATATTTTAAAAGATGTATTTAATAAAAAGATGTTGTTAGATAGTTTAAGGCTTTGACTGCCATTAAAAAATGTTGAAGCCAAATTCTCCGCTAACGTCGGTCACCGATGACCCCAATGACGTTTAATGCGTTAAAGTTTTTACTTTTGGTGCCCTTTTCACTTTTCATCATATATACTCACTGTGTACGTATACCAAAATGTAACGAGCGTTTCATTCATTATTGCTACTATCGGTTGTAAGCCAACGTTGTCCCTCGTCGAACCACAACACAGGATTATGGTCCAACAATCATAATCTATAGAAATATGACCATATTCATAATTCAGAGCAAAACCAGTGTTTCAAATTTATTCCAAAGCTGCATATCGAATGGTGGCCGTGATTGGAATAATTTGGTTAGTGCCATGAATCGATTTCAAACGTCATTCGATTCAAATCTCTCGCGGGCCTGATCTAAAATAGATTGGTGCTCAATTATGATACTTTTTATTCACTGCTATTTTTGTACGAAAATTTTGTGTTTCGAATTTTGTTCTAACTGATCTCCTGGGCGAGATAAAAGGAGACAATAATTATATTTTTATTTTTGTCCTCTGTATTTATGAAATGTTTGCTTTGTAAGTCGATTGGTTGTAAATAATCTCACTAAGCATACATTTTAAACTTGGTTCCTGTAATAGACAAAGCACGAATAGATCTTCTACTGGTTTGCGATAAATTACTGCGGGATTCAACACTCAAGGCATTATTTTACAATTTATGACAATGAAAAACTATACGGCTATAAAATTAAAATAAAATGTGATGACTATTAGAATCTCCGGCCATTTCGAATTCATTAAAAAAATGTATAGTTCTTTCTTTTCAGCCAGTACATTAGCAAATGTTCTTGGGTTCAAAAAATGTATGTAGGTTTCCTTTTAAAATATATTTTCCTAACCACAGTCTCGAGATTCACTGGAAATGATGCACTTAATATGCACTTAATGAAGTATCATTAAACCAAGCAAGCCAGTAGGCTTGCTTGGTTTTTTGGGGTAAGTTTAGTTTGAGGTGGTAATATCAAGAATTATTCATTATTAGTTGATCATCACGCCATGTTCCCCAAAAGAGTACGTGGAGATGAACATAATTATACAAAATAATATCCACTTGGCGTGTTATCAGAAAGACATTTTAAAAACCAAAAAATTCCCTATAGTACTTTGCCCAAACTGTAAATCGAACCCTAGACCGTACGGCGCGTCGCGTTCATCAAAGAGCCATCAGACCACCACAAATGAGGCTCAATAGCCTTATTGGGCCCCATATGTGGTGATCTGGTGCCGATACGGAGCCGCGGAGGACTTACCGGGTTGCCGGGGCTCCTCCGGTTCAAAGGGCAGGTGTAGGAACGGGGTGGTTTTTAGTCAGTAAGAGTCTGACACTCCCTCCCGCCTCACCCAGGCGGGAGAATTCATTCAATGATCTTGCCCCGTTAAAATTATTTGCAATCGGCAGTCACTTGCATTAATTGCTCGACCAATGACGGTCATAACTACAAATAAAAATTTTCAAAAATCATATTACAGTTCTCAAATTGTGCAGTTGCTTACTTATAAATAAACAACAATTTAACTCGTCGAGCACCGTCAATGTAGACACAATTAAAGAACAATGGTTGCGGTCACCAGTGACCGCTTGGTGTTTGACAGTTTAATATCCAAAATTAAATCTTTAATAATACATACTTTTTGATTTCTACCCCCAAAATGACTCATTTAAAAGGTGACTGTGGTAAGAAAACATAAAATTACGTAAATATTAATTATATAGTAAAGGCTGATACGTGCTGTTTTGGATAAGTTTAAACGAACTCCTCTACCTCTAATAATTGCGATATTTTTACTGTTAGTTAGCACGCAATCGTTTATTTGGTGACTTTTAGTCTTTTTTGAACAAAACCTAACATTATAATTTTGTTTAAGTAGTCTGGCAAACGAATGTAAGCCTAGTGGTGACGACAATAGAATGCATTTGTCACTAGCTCCTTTCGCCTGTAAAGAGTAAAGGATTATATAATTGATCGAGACCAGGCAGTCGCGCTCTTTGATATCTATAATATGAGTTTTTTTAAAAGTGATCATCAATTAACCAATGCTAGTGATAGAGACTATGGCAAGCGCTTATGTATAAACAGAAAGTTGTCACTGAATGTTTATATATGTTGATAAAAAGTCTTAGGTATTTAAGTAAAATCTAGCTTAACTTCCAAAGGCAGAAAAAATTGGGCCACAACACAACACACAGATAGAAACTTGATTTTTATAGCGACGTATAATCGGTGATCAAACTTTAAAAAATATATCATTTGAACGTAGTACCTCCTACTTTTTTTGAAGTCGATAGTAAAACTAAAACTTATATTGATAAGAATTTTATTGCAATCAGTTCATATTTATGTATGTTTTTTTAATATAAACAACATTAACACTTGGCATATCAACCTATCCTTTTCTGTTGATTTAATTGTTACATTTTAAACTTAATGAAATTGACATAAAGTTGAAAATCAAATTGAATTCAATTGGTGAATTGGGATAGATTGATATGCTGCCGACTGTACTTCGACGGTTGTAAGCTAGCTTTAGAAAATTACAGTACAAACTGAAAATACAAAAGTTTTCAGAACTGAAATTGGACTCATGTATGAATTCAATATTTGTAATTTAAGTTTCAAGTGTATATTGATTCACTTTTACCTGACTTTGGTTATTTTAATAGTTAAAATGGTTATTGTATTGGTGTCGAGATTGATTTTGAAAGTAAATATTTTACAAGTGACTGCCTCGTTGGCCGAGTGGTCGCGAGTGCGACTGCCGGGCAACGAGGCTCGGGTTCGATTCCCGGGTCGGGAAAGTATTACTGGGTATTTAAAACAAAATTCTCAGTAGGAGCACGGAGTCTGGAAATGTGCCCGGTATATGGCAATAGGCTCACCCCCTATCACATGGGACTCATAACATAAATAGTGAAAAGTAGGTGTTACTTCTGTGTGCACCTCTGCCTATCCCTTCAGGGATAAAAGGCGTGATGTTATGTTATATTTTACAAGTATATAACAATAATTTTGATTGGTTTAAGTTGTGTATCATCAATATAGGCTAATAACAATTTTTTTTTCTTTTTTTCTTTTAAAAAACGTTGCCCCTAGGATTTTCTCCTGTGTCGTGGGTGCGTTTACAAACATACAAGTTCACATACACAATGACACCCAGACCCGAACCAACAATTTGTGGATCACACAAAGTGTTGTCCCGTGCGGGAATCGAACCCGCGACACGTTGCACGGCAGCCGGTTGCCCAGCCACCGCACCATTATTATTGACGTCAAAATTGTACGTATGTTTTAAAAGCTTTGTGCAATTTATACTTTAGAATCAAGTAATTGCTTTCCTTCCCGAAGTAAAATCAATGTTCTACAAAGAAATAAAATAGCAAACATCGAAAGCGAACTCGTGGTACATTATGAAAACATCACGCCATGAATTCTCGAAGAGGTATTTCTCGTCAGATAACATGCAGACCTCCTCAATAAAACAGTTATCAAATTATTTATATAAAAACTAGTTGCAGCTACTTTTAAAAGTATATTTGACAATATACATTACTCAACTAAATATAAAATTATACACCTATTTTCCTGAAAGTGTGTGTAATGTCCTGAGAACGACGATAAATGTTGTCACCTATTTCCTAAAAGGCGATGCATTACAGACACCACAAGATATTTTACAAGAGCTAAAGTATATAAAAGGGGAAATGTGAGTTAAGGAAAACTAGCTGTAGGAATATGAATCTTCTGTAAAGAGCATTACTGCTGTTTTTGTGTGATTTATTGCTGTTTTAAGTCTTCAGTTTTATGTGCACCTTAACTCGTCGAGTACCGTCATTATACCTCTAGACACAATTATAGAATAATAGGTTGCGGTCACCGGTGACCGCTTGGTGTTTGACAGTTTAACTGTAACTGCTCTCCATTAAGTTAGAATAAGTTAGGGTAGATAACATTCAAATACATATAATATAACATCACGCCTTTTATCCCCGAAGGGGTAAGCAGAGGTGTATATTACTGCACTTAATGCCACTATACAATGTAACACCCACTTTTCACTATTTATGTTATGAGTCTCATGTAATAGGGAGTGAGCCTATTGCCATATACGGGGCAAAACTCCAAAATCCGTTCTACTATTAAGATTAAAAAAAGACCAGTATTACTTTACCCGACCATATTCAAACACAGTTATTTTAAAAAAAGATACCTAAAAAGTTAATGATAGTAGATTGTTAACATAAAATTAGTTTCAGAAGATCCAAGGACCACGAATTCGAAGCGACCGTTCATGCAAATTAACTCGTCGAGTACCGGTTTTGTAGACACAATTATAGAACAATAGGTTGCGGTCACCGGTGACCGCTTGGTGTTTGACAGTTTAACTGTAACTGCTCTCCATTAAGTTAGAATAAGTTAGGGTAGATAACATTCAAATACATATAATATAACATCACGCCTTTTATCCCCGAAGGGGTAAGCAGAGGTGTATATTACTGCACTTAATGCCACTATACAATGTAACACCCACTTTTCACTATTTATGTTATGAGTCTCATGTAATAGGGAGTGAGCCTATTGCCATATACGGGGCAAAACTCCAAAATCCGTTCTACTATTAAGATTAAAAAAAGACCAGTATTACTTTACCCGACCATATTCAAACACAGTTATTTTAAAAAAAGATACCTAAAAAAATGTATGATAGTAGATTGTTAACATAAAATTAGTTTCAGAAGATCCAAGGACCACGAATTCGAAGCGACCGTTCATGCAAATTAACTCGTCGAGTACCGGTTTTGTAGACACAATTATAGAACAATAGGTTGCGGTCACCGGTGACCGCTTGGTGTTTGACAGTTTAACTGTAACCGCTCTCCATTAAGTTAGAATAAGTTAGGGTAGATAACATTCAAATACATATAATATAACATCACGCCTTTTATCCCCGAAGGGGTAAGCAGAGGTGTATATTACTGCACTTAATGCCACTATACAATGTAACACCCACTTTTCACTATTTATGTTATGAGTCCCATGTAATAGGGGGTGAGCCTATTGCCATATACCGGGCACATTTCCAGACTCCGTGCTACTATTAAACCTTTATAAGTTAAATAAGCAAACAATGTAATGTTAACTAGTTTCAGAACTACTAAACAATGCAATTTACCTATCCTAGGGAAATGCATAACGAAATACCGCCCGACAATCGACCATAGCACTTAGAACTCCCGATAATGCACCAAATAAAACCTATGAGTCTTATATCGAAAGTAATAAAGTCTAGTTTATAGTGAAGTCAAATGACGTGATAGGTCATGATGTATTGGTGAACATGTCACGTAAAGTGTCCAACTAATGGGTATCGATTTTAATGTAACGCCTGTAAACATGATTCGTGTTATGCTAGTTGAAACTTGGAAACAGAATAGAATTGTCCAGTAGTTCGACTTCGTTAATGTAAATTCGGTCTTAAGTTTATGGGTAATAAGTCGTTTGTAGGTTGCACGTAAATATAAGTTCGTTAATGGAAAACATTATTGTTATACACAAGACGGTTTTAAAATTTAAACGATTTTATTATTCATCATCATCATATCAGCCATAGGACGTCCACTGCTGAATATAAGGCTTCTAGATACTATATATAATGGTTGGAAGCGACCTATATTCAGCGGCTCCCTGCGACCTTAATCAGGTCATCTTACTGTTTATTGTTATTAACATTAAAAACGCCGTATTACTAAGCCTTTGAGGTACCAAAATGTGTTTTTTTTTTTTTTTTAAGGGGGGAAAATCATCGAATGACTTCTCCCGCCTGGGTGAGGCGGGAGGGAGTGTCAGACTCTTACTGACTAAAAACCACCCCGTTCCTTCTCCTGCACGTCGAGCCGGAGCCCCGGTTACCCGTTAGGTTCTCCGCGACTCCGAATCGGCATCGGCCGTATTGGGCCCCATCTGTGGTGGTCTGATGGCTCTTTGAGGCGCGCGCGGAACGCGACGCGCCGTACGCTCGGGTCTGTTTCTGGTCGGACGGGGAGCCACCCATGCTTGCCGTCCGCAGGCCCGCGCTTACGGTGGCCGGAGATCGTCTCGCGATCCCCGACGCCCGGTGTGTCCTTCGCGATGGCTGGGTTGCGAGGAGGCAGCGCTTCGCTGCCTCACGCGTCCCGCCTCCTCCTTAGCTAGCATGATTGCTTCGTAAAAGGAGGAGACGGCATCCCAATCCCCCTCGCTCCGCATCATGGCCTGCACTAGGCCCGGACGCGAGAGGTCGCCATCGCCGATCACTTCCCTGAGGACACGGCGGTGCTCAGCCCACGCAGGGCATTCCGCGACAGTGTGTTCCACCGTGTCCTCAGGGCGGTCCTCGCAGTGATGACACCCGGACGTTTCCTCCCGCCCCATCAGACACAGGTACCTCCCGAAACTCCCATGTCCGGTGAGGACCTGCGTCAGGCGGTAGGTGAGGACGCCGTAGCGTCTCTCAAGCCACTCCTCAAAGAGGGTACTTACCGCTGCGATGGCAGCGAGCCCAGCCCTCGGTTGCGACAGTCGTTGCTGCCATTCCGCCATGAGATCGCGCCGGAGCTCATCCCGCCACAACCAAAATGTGTATCGTTACGTCAGGCAAAGAAAAGAATCTTTCTAAGTATGCTGTCTAATAATTCCGTACTAATTAATAATTACATTTTCGGCTTAATCACGTATGATTACATTTACTCCGCGACGATTGTCGGGCTGCTATAGAGTTTAATGCTAATTACCAGCGCGACAATCACCTAGTCGCGGCAGTGATACCACGGCCTTACAGAAGACCGTCGTGTGAGTGAGGTTACCGGAAGCATGATCACCCCCACTCCCCTTTCCAATCCCTGAATCCCAACAATCCTCAAATTCCTAATCCCAAAAGGCCGGTAACGCATTTGTAGCGCCCCTGGTCCAGGTATCTAAGGGCGACACCGATTGCTTACAATCAGGTGAACCGTCTGCTCGTTTACCGGATTATCCCATAAAAAAGTAATAAAATTATTGTATTTTAAAACTTTGAACCCTCTACTGTTTATTTATAAAAAAAACCGAAAACGTATTTAATTATTATTTTTCTCGAAAGTTTTAATTATTTCCTACCGACTAGTATCATCCTTCCTTTTATAGAACAATCAAGTTAAAAGTGAAACTCTTTGTAAATAATCTCGTGGTAAAAACATGTTTACGTCCAGTGCAGGTAGATCAGATTATATTTTATTGACACCTGAAGCAGCTAATAATATGCTAGGAAACGATTTTATATTACCGTGTACATCGTCTTATTTGTCGGCTATAAATAGAATATTCTCGGAGCTACCCAAAACACATAGTGAAAGAGGTGGATGACACGCGAAAGTAAGTTATAATTGACAAAAACGTGTATTGCCCATTTTTATAGGATGAGCAATTAAACAAACTAAAAACGAAACCAACAAGGCAGTTTAATGCAATCAAGGCGAATCAGCCGTTCGCGAGATAATCGCGCAAATATTTATATACATACATACATACCTACCTGCCTGCGTACATACATACATATATACACACATACATAGGTCAGGTCAAACTGAGAACCTCCTGTTTTGAAGTCTGACAAAAAGAAACAGTATAAATGAAATATTTGTCAAAACATTTGAAATATTCCATATTATAAAATCCCATGTCAATTGAACATAACATAAAATGAATATTCGCCATCGAAACGCCGATATTTATGAACAGACACGTCACATAATTCTCGTCAGCTTATACTCATATACAGAAGTTTATCTCGTATCGTGTGACGTAAGAAGCAATTTATTTTTCTTAAAGACTCCCGTGGTCCCATGAAGATTGATTGCCTCAGGAATCATGACGTAGCACCATCTGATTGACGTTGCAATTTACTTCGCGTTTTTAATTTATTTAGTCCTTGTTTCAAGATGCTTTTGAATCGATTCTGTTTTTAATCGATTAAATTGTTTATCTTATGTCGTTTGTTAATCGTTATCTGTCGTATCTTAATTAAAAAATTGAGAGGTAATGTTTTTTTTTTGTTGTCATATTAAATTTTGTCTGTTGTTTGATATGTGGGTGATGAATCCAAAAACAACTGAATGGATTTTTATTTAACTTTCATTACTTCCGAGTGTTTTCGAGAAAAAGTTTAAGTATTATGGTGACGTCATTTTCTACCAATGAAGGTCTCGGCGAAACGTGCATTCTGACAATAGAAATTTCTATGAGCCATGCTTTCTGCATGCAGTAGTGTCGTACATACGTGATTCTATATTACGTTCCACACTCTAGGTGAGAGTGTGGAAAAACGAAGCGTTCGTTACATAGTCCCGTACGATGAAAATTAGTAATAAAAATTGAGCTCCATAAAAAAAAACTGTGAAGCTAAATAATTAAAGGTACCTACAGCACAAAAAAACAACATCCAAGACATTTCCTTAAAATTATAATAATGCTGATTAATGTAAGGAAATCTATACTCGGAAACAGCTTCAAAAAGTTTTTGAGCGGAAAAATAAATTAAAATGTTCATCTACAAATGTCAAGTGTGAAGGCCCGTTTTAACAAACTTCCTCACTGAATGATCTTAGAAAAGGAATATTAAAATTCACTTGTAAGGAATCGTTTATGGTTTCCGAGAACCAATGAATCTCGTGAATAAAATGTCATCATAATATCACATCTGTTTTTCCTCAAAGGAGGACAAAAACACTCACTTTTAGGAGTTTTTTTTTATGAGTTCCATTTTTTAGCGGAATTTAGTCAAATTAAATTCCGAAATTCAATATTGAATAAATAATTAATTTTTGGTAGTCGTTTGAGACCAGTTTTTTAAAGCAATTCTGTATATGTATTTTAGGAAAATGAAAAGTGCAGAATATAGTAATGTCCCGAACTTTTATTGGGGCAGAAACAATTGTTGAGAGGAATAGTCAAAATGATTTCCTTTTTATTTTTTCTAAAGTCACAATGACAATGCATTCAAAACAAACAATTTAAATCGCTACATAACCCCCTTACATAGACCGCCTAGGGCAACAATAATCAGAAAATCTAACGTGGCAGCTACTCGAACACAACTCTGTCCAGATCAAAAATTAAAACCGTACAGATTAAAAAATATAAATTTACGATGTATTTCTTATAAACAGCGAATAAGGAATGTGATCTTATTTTAATCTAACCCTGGGTGTAGTTGCGGGGAGAAGGACAGCTGCGTAAGATATCACTGGCTTCATTTCAAAAACAAATAAAAAAAAACATAACTATACGATCCTCAAATTGATGATCGATGTCTGAATGTGTGTCTTATGGGTAGAACTTTGGGCTCGCTGCCATCGCAGCGGTAAGTCCCCTCTTTGAGGAGTGGCTTGAGAGACGCTACGGCGTCCTCACCTACCGCCTGACGCAGGTCCTCACCGGACATGGGAGTTTCGGGAGGTACCTGTGTCTGATGGGGCGGGAGGAAACGCCCGGGTGTCATCACTGCGAGGACCGCCCTGAGGACACGGTGGAACACACGGTGGGAGAATGCCCTGCGTGGGCTGAGCACCGCCGTGTCCTCAGGGAAGTGATCGGCGATGGCGACCTCTCGCGTCCGGGCCTAGTACAGGCCATGATGCGGAGCGAGGGGGATTGGGATGCCGTCTCCTCCTTTTGCGAAGCAGTCATGCTAGCTAAGGAGGAGGCGGGACGCGTGAGGCAGCGAAGCGCTGCCTCCTCGCAACCCAGCCATCGCGAAGGACACACCGGGCGTCGGGGATCGCGGGACGATCTCCGGCCACCGTAAGCGCGGGCCTGCGGACGGCGAGCATGGGTGGCTCCCCGTCCGACCAGAAACAGACCCGAGCGTACGGCGCGTCGCGTTCCGCGCGCGCCTCAAAGAGCCATCAGACCACCACAGATGGGGCCCAATACGGCCGATGCCGATTCGGAGTCGCGGAGAACCTAACGGGTAACCGGGGCTCCGGCTCGACGTGCAGGAGAAGGAACGGGGTGGTTTTTAGTCAGTAAGAGTCTGACACTCCCTCCCGCCTCACCCAGGCGGGAGAAGTCATTCGATGATTTTCCCCCCTTAAAAAAAAAAAAAAAAAAAAATGGGTAGAACTTATAAATTATGTCTACAAATGCATTAAGATTTCCTACAATGTCAAACAAGACCAAAAAATCGTAACGACGGAATTTTAACCGAAATAAGTCTACGTTATGCTCAATTTCACACAACACCTCTTTCACACTCAAAACTCATAATTCATACCCCGAAATAGTTTTAAAGCGCCCCTACAGATTAATGCGAGAGTTATCAATCGCGCGATATGAGTGTAGCAGATGCTGCCTTTACAAATGGATAGCTTGTGATGGACGGCATTATGCCAAAACGCTCCCGACGGAGTTGTGTGAACGTCGCTTTGCATAACATTAGCATGTTTAGCGAAGATTATTGTTGGATTCCTTGAGATATTTTGGCGTTTCGTTTCTTGAAAGATCCGTACGTTGATGAATCGTAAAAAATACTTCAAGTTTCATAGTTAGTTTGTGGACTTTATTAGCTTTATGTTAAAAATTTCATGATTACAATTGTTTATATTTTTTTATGTGGGACAAGCCCACCACAGTCTCCCAAAACTGCTGCTACTCCTGTAAGCCAGGATCTAGATACAACCATGAAAACAACGGAACAGTCCGGCGTATCCCAGAGACATAAATAACTGTATTGTTTCCCGCAACGAAGTGAATCAGAAGATATTATTAGAGGATAAGAAAAAAATACGATGGTTTCCACTTCCCTCGATGAATTACTGCAGGAGACAGAATGAATTAAGCCTAAAGGCACAAAAAAGGACTGTACAACTGGGTGAAGCCCAGTCGCCAAGCACCATGAAAATTTAACTAAAAACTAAACAACGTTTATATGTTCATCATCACTTAATATTACTAAGCACATTTTTGAATTCTGTTTCTTTAACGTGTATGCAATGGGTGCATTACACATGGTGTATTCCGAAATTGTAATTAGGTATATCTGTATTTATATTATAACTTTCATGCATGATACTAAACATACTGTCAGTAGCAGTATGTACATACCCCCGTGTCGCGAATCGCGGAATGCTGCTCAGGAATATGAGCCTCTCGAGTGGCTTGAAACTAGTCGAGTTTCTCGTCGAATAATTATGTGTGTAACCCGATAAAAATAATAATATATGTAAAGAAATTAGATTTCTTTAAGATATTTGTCTGTGATAAAAAAGTTCCTGTCATTCACCTTCATTGTCATTGGATGACGTTATTGTCAATACTAGTGTCATGGCGGTATTGTGGATTTTGTAATATGGTGAACGTAAAGAATAAATTATTATACTTTGGTGGAAGAGGAATCGACAAGTAAATAATAAACATTTAATGTCGTTTCTTTGTTTTTTCAGGTAGGATTGTAAACCTGATTTCTATTATTTTAATGGTTAAAAAGATGTCAATTTATGTTAAAATAAAACTTTGTTTTTTCAGAGCAACACAATGTTTATTTTTTGAAGATTCCCAATTTAATTCTTATATATATTTAGGTATATCTGGTTATTTTTTATGCCTACTCGAGTTTTCTTTTTTTTTACATAACCGTTGCCCCGCATTAGGATTTTCTCATGTGTCGTGGGTGCGTTTGGGAACATACAAGTTCACATACACATGACACCCAGACCCGGAACAACAATTTGTGGATCACACAAAGTGTTGTTCCGTGCGGGAATCGAACCCGCGAAACGTTGCACGACAGTCGGTTGCCCAGCCACCGCACCAACCGTGCAGTCAAAAGGTTACAATAAGAAGAAATCTTGGCGATCTATGATGAATATGCTGGAGTTGTTTCATTTCTTTTTTCATAAATCATATACACATAAATACATGGCCAATAAATTATTATTTCCATTTTAAAATGTATTCGTTTATTGAATATTTTCCATTATTTACGCAGACAATAAAATTACTATTTATATGTTTGATTGAAAACTGGTTCTATTTGTATTTATTTTAGTTGAATACGGGCGACATAAAATACCTTTCGAATATTTCTATTCATTTTGATGTCTATGAATTTGTTTGACTCTGTTATTGGGTCTATTCATTTTATAGATCTAAAAATATTCATTGAGTTCATTAATTGAATGAGTATTTTAAATATTGTACTTAGGAAGACATACAACGACAAGCTCGCCATAACTTCTCAACACCGCTGCAACTCCTGAATGGATTTCTTTCCTGAATGGACCTATAGTAGGTACACAGTGGAGCATACAGTGGCAGTATGCCCTGCGTGGACTGAGCACCGCCGTGTCCTCAGAGTAAGAGTCTGACCTCGCCTCACCCGGGCGGGAGAAGTCATTAGATGATTGATCCACCCCTCAAAAACAAAGACCTATAGTAGGTAGATACAACTATAAAAACACCGGGATACAAGATACAAAGCTCAATGTACAAGGTTGAATATTATGCACATCGATAGCATGAATCATAGAAAAATTGCTACGTTTGGAATTTCCCAGTGTTAGTGGTTCCCACTTTTCTCTGCATTTTTATTATTAAAAATGTAATGTGTAATGTGGCTATAGGCTCACCCTCTATGACATGGAACTCATATCATAAATAGACCAGAGTAGATAATTTTTGAAACCAAAAAAAAATACAGTAGGATGAAACCCATTAGAAAAGGAGGGGAATATGATCAAAATGAAAGGAAAAATAAATTACGGTCGATCCGAGTTCGAGAAGTGGCGGGTTTAAGGGTAAAAAATGGTTTATCTTGATTTCCGGCAAAACTACAAGTCCTATGGAAAAAAGTAAAATGGCAAAGTTGTAGGCAATAAAAAGATCTACAACTTTTGTATTTGCAGATTTTTCACATAACCTCAAAATTTTGGTGAAAAATTCAAAAAACCAAGTTTTTGGTTTTTTATTTATATCTTTTTCAAATATTTTTTTTTCTACGAAATTTGGTGAAAACTTATCTTATTATGTCCCAAATACACTGTAATTTATTTGATTAAAAATATTTATTTTTTCGCTTCATTTTAATTTAATATCAAAAAAGCACCCTAATTTTCAATCGAAAATTCTGACGTCAAAATATCAGCTTTTTTCAAAAAGTTTGGGGGGTTTTTGTTTTGGGAAATATTCTTAGAAAATGCAAAAATATGAAAAACCTCAAATTCGAAAATTTGTTTTTAATCATCATGTACAATTTTGAGGTATTTATTAAAATTCACATTTTAATTACTCAAAAAACGTAAAATTTAATGTTTTATCAATAAACGAAAAAAATACAAATTAAAATATCCTTCTATAATTAACAAACAAATAAGTTAATAAAGTTAATATTTAATAAGACATCTACAATATTTTTAAAAAGTTGTAGAACCTTCTTTAAATAATATTTGTAGTTACCTATTTATTGCTGTTTTAAGGTAATTTATATACCTGAGTGACATTCTAATTAGTTAAAATTATTATTAATTATTTGGAATTCTAATTAGTTACTCATTCGTTTTTGTCTCTTTGGAGGCATTTCTTCATCGTCAGATTCGACAAATCTTTCCAACTCTAGTTGATCGTCGAAATCTTCAAGACCATCATCTTCGTCTTCAATGTTATTTCCAGTCTGCATTGGTTCTTCATCCATAATTTCATCTGAATCATTTACTTCCTCGTAGATTTTTTCTTCCATATTGGAGCAATTTTCAGAACCATGACAATTAGTGCATAAATTTGTGCATTTTAAACCATGTTTTCGGCAGCCACATTTTAAACTATTGCATCCAGTTTCACAGCTGCAGCAAATAGTTTTGAGCAATAATTCCGGAATTAAATCCTTTTCTGTAAATTTGGGCATAATGCCATGCTGATGTTGCTTCCATCCCCAATCTGTTGCTGTCAATTCGTTACCCAACCAAGTTTGAAGCTGATAATATGCTCTGTAACAATGTTGTTCTGCTGCTCCTTCTGTGGGTGGGAGGTTTGCCAAAACGAAGGATGATTTAATTTTTGCTAATTGATATTTTTGAAACCTTAATTGATTTAGTGTTATTTTTTCTTTTTTACATTTATAAATAGATTTGATTAATTGTAATCCATTTTTTTTTAATATTTTCTTTACTTTCATCTATTTTGTAAAAAACATTGGCCAAATTTGACAAATTTTTCGCGTCTAATATAGAATTAACGATACTTTTCTTTCCTTTTCCGGCAGAAAAACAATGCAGAAATGCAACAAAATTTTTGAAGGATTCGTGTTTGAAACTATTAGACGTGAAAAATAGATCCTTTCCATTTCCAGAGCCTGGTTTGAGAAAATAAATGTCATGATTATTTGAATTTAATTGATTTAAAAGAACCAAAAGATCAATATCTTGACCCACAACTATAACAGTTTTATTGGCATCTCTCGCAACTTCTATCGAGGTCTTAATTATGTCGGCATCAGCATCTTCTTCAACTTGTTTACAGGAAAATCCTTGTGACTGTAATGTTTTCATTAAACTTTTAATTATTTTGTCCTTGTTTTTCTTGTTAGATAAAAATTTTTCTTGCGAAAATGATATTTTTGTATGGTTTTGATAATTGAACTCTGGAATATTGTCTGAAGTTTTTCTACGATTACGTTCTCCTCTTTTAGTTGAAGTAGCTGCTGGTACTGTTGTGACAGTACCTGATTTCTTAATCTCGGGGTACCCATCAAACACAATATAACTGCTTGCTGCGTAATGTTTTTGTACGTAGCGCAAATATTTATTAATGATCTCTTCCACCGTTTCATTTTTCTGCCAAATTACTTTGTGCAGTAAAAATCCACCGTCGACGACATGCATTATGCTTTCAGAATGCATTGGTTGATTCACACTCACAAATAATTCGTAGAGTTGAGATTTTACATTTTTCCTGAGGCCATTTTCTGTAAAAAGTGACAGTGGAAAAGGTGCAAGCTCGTATTGTTAGTAAGTTTCCATATCTTTTTTACTGTCGATCATTAACGATATCCTTTGAAATAGCAATAATGGATCGATGGCTATAATATCTTCGTTTACTTTAACGGAAGATTGAACTGTTTTGAGAGATAAGACTTTGTTTTTCCTTTTAAATTTTACACTGCCAAAATTCATTCCAACAATAGCTTGCAATGTTTTTTTTCCTTCTTCATACGCTTCGTGGCAATTTACAGAATCATTGCCAATAATTCCAGAAAAAATGGACATAATGTTATCAGACCGTGGAAAAGGATCGTACCTGTTAAAAAAAATTGTAATATTTGTAAATCAGCTACATTTCTTTTTATTCGATATTCCCTTGAATCAATATGTTGCTCTGTACTTGTATAAGAAACATTACAAAAATCTTCCATTTCATTGCAAATTTCTACAAGTATGATCATTGTTAATACGAATTTTGTTAAAACACTTTCAGACATACCACGACCACCCTGTAAGTCCACCCTGAGTTTTCATAGATCTCATCAAAATTTGTTCGATGGTCATATCCGACCAAACTCCCGACCAAAACAAATCAGTAAAAAGTTTACACTTCCAATATCATTTTTAAGTATGCTTTACAGCTGCTACGAAATAGCAGGTATGTATGAATCTGACGATGAAGAAATGCCTCCAAAGAGACAAAAACGAATGAGTAACTAATTAGAATTCCAAATAATTAATAATAATTTTAACTAATTAGAATGTCACTCAGGTATATAAATTACCTTAAAACAGCAATAAATAGGCACCCACAAATATTATTTAAAGAAGGTTCTACAACTTTTTAAAAATATTGTAGATGTCTTATTAAATATTAACTTATTTGTTTGTTAATTATAGAAGGATATTTTAATTTGTATTTTTTTCGTTTATTGATAAAACATTAAATTTTACGTTTTTTGAGTAATTAAAATGTGAATTTTAATAAATACCTCAAAATTGTACATTATTAATAATTAAAAACAAATTTTCGAATTTGAGGATTTTTCATATTTTTGCATTTTCTAAGAATATTTCCTAGTAATGTATATTTTTCTTTACACCATCAGAAAGTAGATATTTCAACGAACAAAAACCCCCCAAACTTTTTGAAAAAAGCTGATATTTTGACGTCAGAATTTTCGATTGAAAATTAGGGTGCTTTTTTGATATTAAATTAAAATGAAGCGAAAAAATAAATATTTTTAATCAAATAAATTACAGTGTATTTGGGACATAATAAGGTAAGTTTTCACCAAATTTCGTAGAAAAAAAAATTATTTGAAAAAGATATAAATAAAAAACCAAAATCTTGGTTTTTTTAATTTTTCACCAAAATTTTGAGGTTATGTGAAAAATCTGCAAATACAAAAGTTGTAGATCTTTTTATTGCCTACAACTTTGCCATTTAACTTTTTTCCATAGGACTTGTAGTTTTGCCGGAAATCAAGATAAACCATTTTTTACCCTTAAACTTCCCACTTCTCGAACTCGGATCGACCGTAATTTATTTTTCCTTTCATTTTGATCATATTCCTCTCCTTTTCTAATGGGTTTCATCCTACTGTAATTTTTTTCACTTTTTACCATTTTTGTAGGCTTTGTGGGTATTACATTGCACAGTGGCATTAAGTGCCGTAATGTGGACCTCCCTTCGGGAATAAAAGCCGTGATATTATGTTATGTTATGTAAAAATGTAATCATTACATTTTGAAAGGTCGGTTATCTTATAGTCTTTAACTTAAACTCACTTTTTATCATCATTATTAATGAACGAATTTTATCGGGTTCAAAATGACAAAATATTCCTAAAGTAGGTATCCTGTAGATCCCTGCAACCTCTTCAAAGATAAAGAACTTATAAATTATCAACAAACTTATTTCCGTCCCTTTCATTCTATAGCAATATCAAATTATTAGAAGAAGATAGCGAATGAAAAAGAAAACTTTTAAGGCGTTACTTGAGTGGTAATTAAGGGTCTTAAACAAAGTATTGGAATCAAACGGTGTTGTTTTCCGTCGTCAAGAGTTTATAGTTAAAATGGGCAAACTCCGAGAGCGTTCTTGAGTAAGCTGTAATTAAAGTCAAACCATTGACTCCTTCTATCAGGCCATGAAATAGGAGATACATTGTTTATAATATTATTAACTCGTTGAGTTAATAATATTATTCCGTCAATATGGACATAATTAAAGAACAATAGGTTGCGGGCACCGGTGACCGCTCGGTGTTTGACAGTTTACGGGCTTTGCCTGCCAACAACAAACTGTTGAAGGCAATCCTCCGCTAACGTCGGTCACCGTTGACCCCCATGGCGTTTAACGTATTAACTTCGACATTAATCAAGACAATATTAATATATATATTTTTTTTAAAAAACGTTGCCCCACATTAGGGTTTTCTCCTGTGTCGTGGGTGCGTTTACAAACATACAAGTTAACATACACATGACACCCAGACCCAGAACAACAATTTGTGGATCACACAAAGTGTTGTTCCATGCGGGAATCGAACCCGCGACACGTTGCACGGCAGCCAGTTGCCCAGCTACCGCACCAACCGTGCAGTCAATATTGAATAATTAATATTGAACAGAGTTGGTTGCGTTGGATGCGCAACGTTCGCCGCATCGTATATCGTGCAATGAACATGGGCCCCTTCTGTTACTCGAAACTAGTCGAGTTACTTCATAAAACAGATACATGTGCAAGCCTTTGAATGGAATTTGATTTAATATCTCTCTGGAGTCGTCGGCGTCGTGGTGGCCCGGAGGTTTAAGACGCCCACTTCTCATGCATGAGGGTGCGGGTTCGAAACCTACCAACGGCAAGTACCAATGTGACTTTTTCCGAGTTATATGTACTTTCTAAGATTATTTAGACACCACTGACAAACGGTGAAGGAAAAACATTGTGAGGAAACCTGGACTTATAATTTCTAATTATAAGTTTGAAATCGCCAACCCGCATTGAGCAAGCGTGGTGATTAACGCTATAACCTTCTCCGTGTGAGAAGAGGCTTTGCTCAGCAGTGGGCATTTATAGGCTGTTGATGATGATGATCTCTCTGGAGATACAACACAAAAATATTTAACTGAGTTATTCTATAAATGGGTAGGATAGTAGATTACTAAGCTCGGCAACACTCCTTATATCATATTAATACACATCACCTAATTAAAATTTATAACATACAAAATAATGAATTTTCCAATCGTAACCCCAGCGCCGCCGCAACATGTAATCAACATCATGAGCCGAGCTCATTATGACTAAAACGCTCGGCCTATCAACCTGTAGTTTATTATGTAGACACATATCACTGGTATTATGGAACGACTAAACAGGCAGTATGAATGTATAGTGATGTGATTTTTTCGTAATATGATTGAATTGAAATTAAATTGAGTATCTTTCGTTTCGAGGTGATTTGCGAAAGCTACAGATTGATCTTCTTTTGTGTATATTTCTGATCTTTTATTGAAAGTTTACCAAGCATGGACAATGGAATGGTGCCTAATTTTGTTAAAAACAGTCATCCCTCATTTTAATGCAAAATGGGTGTTTTCAAAAAATCTCAGTAGTAGCACGGAGTCTGGAATTGTTCCCGGTAAATGGAAATAGGCTCACCCCCTATTACAATGTGATAAGTGGGTGTTACATTGTACAGTGGCATTAATATACACCTCCGCCTACCCCTTCAGGGATAAAAGACGTGATGTTATGTTATGTTCATAATGTAACAAGTAAAAGACAGCCTAATAGTTATGGTCACAATATGTCCTCTTTATGTACCAGTGAAACAAAAATAAATGAAAATAAATACGTAGTTCCAAATTTAGGTTTAAGTTGATATTAGACGCAGTATAAATTTTAAGTGTGGGAGAGCCATGTTTCGGTACAAATGGGCCGACTCGACCGGAGTTATACCACGGCCTCACAGAAGACCGACGTGAAAAACGCTGACATTATGTTTCGTCGCGTGAGTGACGTTACCGGAGGTCCAAATACTCCTTCTCCCCCTTTCCCATACCCTGACTTTCAAACAATCTTCACATTCCTTATCCCAAAAGGCCAGTAACGCACTTGTAATGCCTCTGGTGTTCCAGGTGTCCATGGGCGACGCCGATTGCTTACCATTGCTCGTTTACCGGCTTAACTAATAAAAAATAATAAGTTTTTTTTTAAAGAATTCAAATTATTATGTACGTATGAGTAATATAAAATGTAACACTTTACTATCTTCCTTACCAACTTCTTAAAGCAATAAAAGACATTATGTCAAGTCGTAGCCCACTATCAAAGTCTATCAGAAAATCTCCCCGCCACTTTAATGGCCGACCTGTCACTTTGATTGGGCGCCAGAA
The DNA here is from genome assembly GCA_038387885.1 of Spodoptera picta. Lineage (NCBI taxonomy): Eukaryota > Metazoa > Arthropoda > Insecta > Lepidoptera > Noctuidae > Spodoptera > Spodoptera picta. The sequence continues at coordinate 3,159,958 of JAZHFQ010000484.1, forward strand.
ACAAAAGACAGTCAATTTATTATGTTCCCGAGAAGTCGATGATGATAAAGGATTTTCTAATATTCCAAACTTGAAAATTTAATAGTCGTTAAAGATTTATTTATTTTATTGTGAGTTATTTATTTATATTTCAGATGTTAAATACAAACAATACCCTATTGTTCATAATGTGTTGGAATTGTGTGTCGTAGATGAACTTTGATTTATTCATTTTAATATTTATCAAGTAATTTACGTGAGTATAGTTTCTGACCTCCTTACAAAAATCCAATTAATGACGAAAGAAAAATAAACCAGATTATTTTAACTCGGGGCTAACATTAGAACCGCTTTACAACAAGACCTACCAACTATAAAAACTTTACTTTGTCCCTTATAAGTATTTTCAACTACATTATGTAAAACTCCATTTAAAACAACAAATTAGGCTAAAAGTCTACGCCACATTACAACACTTAAAATAAAGCTCTTAAACTAAGCACAAATATGGCGCAACTACCCCAAAACTGTACCTAATCATTATTTAAAAGAGCACAGTTTAACCCTACACTTTTATGTAATAATTCTCGTTACAAAACTACGACAATAAGTATCAAAATTCAACTGTAAAACTACTACATTAAAGTTGACTTTCAAATGTCGTGATACGTGCTTAACACATTACAAAATAACAGTGCTCATCTGCGCAAGTTTACTAAGCGTTTTCGTTTGAAAACCGCAAGAGAGTCGCTGAAATGCCCGGATTCGTTTTACTAGATTTGGCGTTCTTCCAACTGTGAAGCAGTAAATGAATTATGACGTAAAATGTACGTAGGTAACTGCAGTGATGCTTAGATAAGGGGCTGCGTGGCTACGGCTTTTTAAGCATACCATTGTTGCTGCTTACCGCAGAATTGTTGAACTGATATAATTTGTATAAGATTAGAGATACAGATACACTGAAAACCAACGTGAAACAACGTAATCGTTGTGTTTCATCGTGTGAGAGATGTTGCCAGAGGCCCAATTATCCTCTCCCTTCCCCAACCTCTCTCATCCTCGAATCCCCAACAATCTTAAAATTCCTAATATGCCGTATATATCCCCAAAAGGCCGATAACGCACTTGTAACGCCTTTGGTGATCCGGATATCCATGGGTGACGCCGATTGTATACCATCATGTGATCAGCATAGAAAAAGGTATATTTCTATAAGATTTTTAGTAGAAATGCGGAAATGTAATTTGTATATAGTAAAATAAATACGAAAGTTTGTATATGTATTTGTTTGTTACTCCTTCACGTCACATCATGACACGTCTCTGTCACGACACAATTTTGAGCCCTTAGGGCTGGGACACATAAACATGATACGACGTCGTATCGTACCACGATGCGGCGTTGTTTCACAATGCAACGTCGCGTCTCATGGGAATGTGCGACGAGCATCGAGGAAAACTACGTCGCGTCATCATAATGATACACGGCACATTACGGCGTCTAGTGCGGACAATTTCTCGAAATTAACTACGGCAATTCACTCTGAATTCTATCGACGGCGTCGTGTCGTGTTTATGTGTCCCGGCCCTTAAAAAAATACATTAATTTAATTATAATTGCATAGCTCCTACTATTCTGGCTACACTGCGCTTAGAGACTAACAATCTGGAGAAGCTTGTGGTTGTTGGTCAGGTTAACGGGAAAAGACCGCGTGGTCGTTCACCTACCCGGTGGTTGGATGCTGTAAAAAACCTAACCGGCCTGACAGTTCCACAAGCCATAAAGACCGCAGAGGACAGGGGAGTTTGGAGGAGGGTTGTACATCAAGTGCACTGTACACACCACCCACTTTTACCTATTTTATTTTATGAGTCCATGTAATAGGGTGAGCCTATTTCAATATACCGGGCACAATTCCAGACACCGTGCTACCACTGAGAAATTTTAAAAGCCCAGTAATACTTTGCCCGACCCGTGAATCGAACCCGAGACCCCTTGCCCGGCAGTTACACTTGCGACCACTCGGCCAACGAGGCAGCCAATCGCGAGATAATACCGCACAAATAAATGCATACATATAGGTCAAAATAAGAACCACCTTCTTTATTTCAAATCGGTTAAAAATAAGACCTATTTATAAGTCATACATAATTATGTACACTTTTATTATCCCAAAAGGTGACTTCAAATTATTTTTGATGTCAGTAGTAATGTATAGATGAAAGTCTGAATAATCGAACGTATTCATAGTGCTACCCTTTTCACATATGCTAGCTAAGGAGGAGGTGGGACGCGTGAGGCAGCGAAGCACTGCCTCCTCGCAACCCAGTCACCGCGAAGGACACACCGGGCGTCGGGGATCGCGGGACGATCTCCGGCCACCGTAAGCGCGGGCCTGCGGACGGCAAGCATGGGTGGCTCCCAGTCCGACCAGAAACAGACCCGAGCGTACGGCGCGTCGTGTTCAGCAGTCATTCGATGATTTTCCCCCCTTAAAAAAAAAAACCCTTTTACATGTTCCGCATAAAACGAATCTTCCATGAAATTTTAATTCACGATGCCTGACAAATTAAGATCAAAGTACATCCATGTACAACAGTCAGTACAAAATTTTAAATTAACTATGAATATGCCTTTGTGTCTTAATTAATATCATTGTGTTAATAATTGCGGAATATATACAAGTGTCCTATTGTTCTATGTCTAATTAAATTATTTAACAATAGTACTTGTCTTAGGAACAGCTATATTTTGAGAATAGGGGCGGTGTACTGAAATAAGGATTTTAACCGACTACAAAAAAGAACGACTGCCTTGTTGGCCGAGTGGTCGCAAGTGCGATTGCCAGACAAAGGGTCTCGGCTTCGATTTCCGGGTCGGGCAAAGTATTACTGGGTTTTAAAAATTCTCAGTAGAGGTATTACCACGGAGCCTGGAATTATGCCGGGTATATAACAATAGGCTCACCCCCTATTACATGGGACTCATAACATAAATAGTGAAAAGTGGCTGTTACATTGTATAGTGGCATAATGTTCACCTCTGCCTACCCTTTCAGGGATAAAAGGTGTGATGTTAAGATGTTATGTAAAATGGAGGTTCTCAGTTTTATCTGTATGTGTGTATGTATGTATGTTTGTGCGCGATTATCTCGCAATTGTCTGAACCGATTTTGACGCGGTTTCTAGAGAATTATTTGTTACATTTAGGAGAAGGTTTTAGTATATTAACTCGTTGAGTACCGTCATTATATACACAATTAAATAACAATAGGTTGCGGTCAGCGGTGTCCTCGCGATGTTTGACAGTTTAATTAACCAATTTAAAAAAAGAGAAAGTATATGTCGTTTTTTTTAAATTACTATTATGATTTTGGTCTGTGGTCTATGGTCGCTTAAAGTATGTTTCGTTGAATAAATAATTACATATGACGAGCTCGGACTATGAAACGATAATTAAATAAAAAATTGGTTCAGTGGCAATAGGTTCATATTTTGCATTCTGTCGTTAGGTTATCCATGACTGACAAAAAAGGTGACATTTGGCTCCAAAGTAAGTAGTCGGATCATTTCTGTTTATCAAACATTTTAAACAGTTATGGGGAAATTATTATTATTTTATCCATATAATGCACTAAATCCTTCACAATCCTTGAATCCCCCACCATTCTTAAAATTCCTAAACCCCAAAAAGCACTTTAATTTTATTAAAAAAATAAAAAACGTTGCCCCACACTAGGATTTTCTCCTGTGTCGTGGGTGCGTTTACAAACATACAAGTTCACATACACAATGACACCCAGACCCGAAACAACAATTTGTGGATCACACAAAGTGTTGTTCCGTGCGGGAATCGAACCCGCGACACGTTGCACGGCAGCCGGTTGACCAGCCACCGCACCAACCGTGCAGTCAAACTTGTAAAGCCTCTGGTGCTCCAGGTATCCATGTCTGATTACTTACCATAAGGAGGTAGTATACCGGCTTATCCCATAAAAAAATATATCATCCTTGTACTTCTTATCAATAAAATAATTTTCCCATACAAAATCGAAATAGAAGTTCACTCAACCTATTTTACAGGTAAAGCATTATTATCGGAGAATGCGACGTCATTCTTCCATTCTCCCCTTGAAGATTTTATCAACGATAGTCCCATAAATACATGACCTCACACAACTCGTTTTATACCTGTTTTTTATCACTTAGTGTACCTTCAAAATACGAATTTTCGATCTCTCATTTCCCACTATCAGATGAACCATTTCTTTCATTTCTGAACAAACAAAAGTGTATTTTGTTACCATAATAATGATAAAATATTTGGAAATATGAGTTAATATTCACATTAATTGCAAATTATGGGACATTATTCCTCATATTACTGAGGTTTAAAGTTTCATAATGAGTACTAATCAAACAATAAAAAGTGATCTACTGCCTCGTTTTATAGTGGTAAGTAGAGATGAGATTCAGCTTCAGTGAAGAAAATGTTATTGGGCCTTTTGCAGTTTAAAATACTCAGTAACATCATGATCATGATTACTATGTAACTAAAATTTCCAAATAGAATGCGTCTATTACCACCCGTGCTCTGAACATCCTTCTGTCCGCGAGTGCCCTGAGAACCAACTAAGAGCAAGTTAACACTATACGCGCACGCTCAACGCACGCCACCCGCGTCCAACTTGCATTGAAATTTGTTAAGTAAGAATTTGAGTCTTATAATCCTCCAATAGATTTCAAATTGCATTTACCAAAGTCTACACATGCAAGTCAAGTGCATGCTAAGCGCACGACCGCGCCCACCTCGCGCCAAACCTGCTCACGCTCTGTCCGCGCTCTGCACCCTCACCGCGTATGCCTAGCGCTCGCGCAGCTAGTGTTGTATTGATTTTCTTTTTCTTCCTTCCATTGTTTATACATATAGAATGTAATTAGACTTTGTTTAACCTAATCAAGTCCATTTCAGTTTAAACGTTCACTAGTTCTGACACCTGGAAGCCACTGTGACTAGTGAACGAAGTAATCCAGTTACTAGTGGTATAAGTGGCCGCGAGGCGTGTGCGAGGCGGATGCAACGCGTGCGCGGGCTTAACGCAGGTACAACGCGTGCGCAATTACTGAGCGTGATCAGAGCATGTCATCTGAATACACCCTTAAGGACTACACATGCATGTAGAGGAGTAGCGGACATTATGTGGGGGAAGAGTATGGTCTATCATTTCATTATCACATTCTGTTGCTTTGCAAGTCAAATAATTATTTCTAAGAAAGTAATGTTTAAAGCGAATATACATGTATATTGTACGACCCCAAAATTTTCAGCAGTATCTAAACTAAGTAATTTATCTTGCCAGCGAATTCGAGCCAAACAAAAAGGGGAAATAACAGTGTCTATCGCTGTCTCAACACTATTCATTGGGCAACAAAAGAATTCGACGTAATTTCGTGGTTATCCAAGCGGTGCCACGGGCTTAACTGACAATTGTGACTAGTGATGTCATTTAATAATATCGATGACATCGCGAATCGAGTCGGCTTCGATTCGCACAATGGTAAAATGATACTTTGTTTTTTCTTGTGTGCTACATATTGGTGTATTCTTTTTAATCTGTGCCTGTTACCAATTTCGTAATGGATGGTTTGGATTTAAAGAAAATATTACTCTCAAATATCGTCATCCATATGTACTGAATTTAATTTTCAAAAAGGCACCGATATGAAACAAAAAACGTGTTAAACCTATTCCAGTAAGTTAGAATACATAACCAAAAATATTTCAATATTCGGAAGTGTACAAAGAAACCTAACATTTTTTTTAAATTTTGAAGATTTTGTACAAAATGTAAGAAGATAATTACTTCCATCATGTTATGCCATACCGTTAAAAATCATTAATAACAAGATCTTACCCCACTAATAACTAAAGCCATGCCTCAAAGAGAATCAAAAATATAATAACCCTAGCACCATACAAAGTTGTCTATAACGATGCTTCAGCTCAAACCGATACAAAAAGAACGAACTAGACTTCGTCAAGTATCGATTCAATGCAAACAATATACATCCCTAGACTGAGATGCTGCGAGTATTATTGTTAAGGAAAGCTTTTCGAGTCAAAACGAGGACTCGCTTTATTATAGCTTTTACGATGTCAAGAGGAATTTATCGGACTGTGACGTAATTTGCTATGGAATATAATGAAACCTTGAAATTAGCGAATCTTTTCATTGATGTGAGCTCACAATACTGAGAGAGCTCAGGGTAAACCAGTTGTTGAAAACCGCTGTTGATTTACTGAAGGGAAATTAATTTTGTATTATTTTGAGACGTTACTTTGTTAGTTGTGGGTAGTATTGTTAATTTACGATTCATGAATTTTGTACCTCTAGAATGAAATGGATTGATTGAATGATTTTCCGTATTTTGGTTGCTAAGTTGACGGTAATAAAATTTGGTCTCAGGACGTTTTAAAAAACTGATACCTTCCAACAAAAATGTATACTGATTACCTACTTAATATGAAGTTAAATACCATCCCCAAACCGTCTGTCATGCAAAGGTAATATGGTAAAAATGAATGTATTTGTCTAGTTTTTATAATAATTATCGCAAGACAAGAAAAACTGTCGCGGAGAACCTAACGGGTTACCGGGGCTCCGGCTCGAAGCGCAGGAGAAGGAACGGGGTGGTTTTTAGTCAGTAAGAGTCTTGACACTCGGATCCCGCCTCGCCCAGGCGGGAGCAGTCATTCGATGACTTCCCGCTTAAAAAAAGACATACTAAATTAACTAAATATCGCGGGTTGGTGACGTGAATAAGAACGAAAATTCACGTGAGTAACCCGCGATTTTTAGTTTAGTTCTCTATTATTGGATGTTTAGCAGCTGATGACGATAATTATTGATAACTATAGATAATTTTTTTTTGTTTCATGGGTCGACGTTTGGCCACTATCTCGTCTAGTGTTTAAATTTACTTGCGAATATTATAAAGTAGTATTCATTAAGACTGCCTCGTTGGCCAAGTGGTTGTAAGTGCAACTGCCGAGCAAGGGGTCTCTGGTTGGATTCCCAGGTCAGGCAAAATATAACTGGGCTTTAAAAACATCTCAGTAGTCGTATGGAAATTGGAATTATGCCCGGTATATGGCAAAAAGCTCACCCCCTATACATGGGACTCATAACATAAATAGTGAAAAGTGAGTGTTACATTGTACGGTGGCATTAAATGCCGTAATGTACACCTTTGCCTACCCCTTCGGGGCTAAAAGGCGTGATGTCATTTTATGTTTGTATCAAATTTACTTTTATATGGTACGGTACCAATAACACAACTCATGAAAAGTTCTTCCTAGATTACCATAGAAAAGGACACATTATACTTTTAAAATCAGCTCAATACTAAAGGCATCGAATTCTATAACACAGCTCAAACCAGAAACGGTCCTAGCTATTATTTTGATAACGCAGCTAAAGTAATAATAACAAGAACATCTGGTTCCTAATGAGAAAACGCGTCTGCCAAGTCGGCAGGATTCGCTTTACATAATTTCATTTATAGAGACGTCTTATTGTTACCAAGGCTTTATAATTTTTATCGCTTTTTAAACATGTTGAGGCATTTTTGATATATTTATTAGGATTATTGTGGACATTTTTATTCATTGAGAGCTGTTGAATGTGATTGGTGACTGTCAATGAAGAAGCCCTTCTTTACTTTCTTTGCGGTTTGGATTTAAGCGTCCAGTAAAAGCTATCATTATATGATTTTTCTGCGTATTGCGTTTTGGCATGTGCACACGCACTACAATATTACTATTGTATTATTTATATTTTGTATTCTTTGTATAATTAATATATTAATTTCTCATTATATCAAAAACTTATTGTATTGTTTCGTATTGTATGTACATTATTTTGTTATATTTTGATGATTTTTGTTCTTTTCTTTACGCTTTTAAATTATGTATTTATGTATCTGTATTTTTATTTTTCATAATCTTTGTTTGTGTGCCATTTGCCAAATAAATGCTTTTTCTTTCTCTTTTTTCATTATAACACCACACATTGATACCTAATAATAAGTAAAATATAATCCTACTTTTTTAGATAAAAATAATTCGGTACTTACTTTCAACAATAAACAATAGGCTCACCCCCTATTACATGGGACTCATAACATAAATAGTGTGTGTTACATTCTCCAGTGGCATAATGTACACCTCTGCCTGCCCCTTCGGGGATAAAAGGCGTGATGTTATGTTACTTTCAAAATATGAAAAAATAATAACACTTTCATTAATTGATTTTATGACGAACTTAATTTTAGAATTCAACCAACAGTTTTTGTAAAAAATAAGTATGCTGTTGGACGCTATAAAAACGTGACGTCATAATACACAATCTCGCCAAATATATGTACAAAATTCATAGAAAAATATCATTTTTGACAGTAACAAAAATGTATTGAATTTGACTAGTTGGCAAGTACCCAATAGATATCATAACTTTGAAGAACAAAGTATTAACTGTATAAATATATTTTAAAGAAAACTTATTAAAGCGTTGCTACACATCCTCATTTAGTTCAGAGTTTGAACCCATGTATAAATTCACATAACACATACACAGATCGTATAAATATTTTTGTTCGGTGTGTGAAGCAAACTTGCGGAATGGAATGCAGAATCCGATCGTTCGGTGTGCCGACTGCGCGATGAAAGTATGTTTTAAATTAAAATATAAAATTTTTATGTTGAACATCATATTATTTTTAATTTATTAATATCACAGTGATACATAATTTCGGTCGTTTGTCACCCGGTTAGACATTTCTTACATGCCATTTTATGTTCTCAATTTTTTTTAAATAAATCATTCATAAAACCATGTATATGAACATTCTGAACACCATGGATATTGAATAACATTTCTTAATTAGAATGGGACACAAAAAGGAAGCATGCTTTGTTTTATTAATACAATACGTTCTATATGTATAATCTACCTACGTCGTCGTATGTTCGGCACATTTTATAATACTTCATAAGAGAATAAAGTAATGGGAACAGGTTAAATAACCTTAAATATCGAGTAAATTTGAGAAGAAGAGAAAAATAACATCGTAATAAGAGAAAAACCGATAAATACCTAACTCATTGACAACAATTTAATTAACTGATGAGTCAGAAGAATTGCAACTAAACTGAGTATTTATCACCTTTTCACTAGACAATATCTACACACAAAAATAAAGATTTTTTGGAATAAGAGAAAAAAAACAACATTTAATTAACACAAAAATTCCAATATTATACCATGAACAGCGCTACGCCACTCGCTGTTCAAATATATGAAATAAAGACATCGCGAGACATGTTACAGGGGCGTATTTCATTTTAAAGAATTAAGTACCTCTCCTGCGGCGACCCTGGTAATAAAGACTTGTCTTCACACCGCAGCCTTGAAATTGCTTAATGAAATATGTATCGCGAAAATATGAGAACAGAGAATTTCACTTCGAAAATTGGTTTTCAACTTTTGACTGCTTGGATTTTGAACTTTTCGTTTCTTTTTTGCTTTTTAATTGGTTTTGTGTATTTGATTTTTTGTAGATAAGAATTTTTATCATATTTAAAGTAAGTATTTTGTAAATTTTTGCATTGTAAAAAGTTACGTCCTCTTTTCAATTAATAAAAGTTGTTATTTATGACAATGATTTTCGATAAAAAAGTCAAGCTGATCACTCGAATCATAAAGAAATTACGGTGATCAATATAATAAAAAAACGTGCATTCAAAACCATACCAACAAAAAACCATAAAAATAATACCGAACCTGCAAAAAAGAACCTACGGACTTTCATAGACAATAAATTAGTCCACATTTTAAGACCGCATCTAGATGTTAAATTTTTTTCATTCATCTTGGTTGCGAAATTCATTTTTAATTTTTTGTTTCTTTATAAAGTTGTGGGCACACGCTTAGCCGGTTTCAAGTTAACGCTTTCAAAGCTGCGACGAAATGATGAGTATCCCAGATAAGGACGGTTGGAGCTCGTATTTATCCTTGTGTTCCTATTTTAAATGCTTTCGAGTTTTTTTTTATTTCTCTGGTAATCTGGATGGGATGAAAAATATTTAAAGAAGCACCCGACAAATTTTGTAACGAGAGCACAAAATATGCTTTGAGTATTATGAATTTAAAATAAAGCCTGACATGATTTTAGTGAGAAAAGGGGTTATATTATGATTTTTAGTAACCTTTCGAGCTCATTTATGTTTTTAGAGTCAAAGAAAGTAAAAATAATATGCAAAGAATAGAGAGATTTTAGATTTGATGTTAAAAATTAATGTATTATTATATGCACCTTAGGTTCTTTTTTTAATATCTCCTAATAGATTTAGGGGCTTTTGGTCACAGTACGACCACGCCAGCCCCATTATAAACTAATACAGAGTTTAAACGCTATTCTGACTTAAAATCTTTATAATATAGAGGTACGTACTTGTAGGGAACAGAGAGTATAGTTCCCTAAGATCGGAAAAGGAGGATCCTCCGACCAGGCGAGGTGATCGTGCCTGGCGGGCTTTCTGCCCAACTGTTGCTCGTTGGGATTTTCTATCCATGTTAAATCGAGTGTAAACTTCGCATGTGCGATGTAGGATTTTATGAAGTCATCCGTTGACTTGTGACATGTGTCGCCACATACTATTTTGTAAAGTAAAATAGCTGCATTCGAAACAGGCTCTGATAATATACTTTGAACAAAACCAACATCTATCAAATTAATTAAGTTTATTCGTCCTGGGGACAGTTGGGTACAATACACTAGAGGTGCGGAGAGATGTGGCACTAGTTAAATATATCGCCAGGGTACTACGAGGATTGGTCCATCACCCGGAAGTGTTGGAGATGTTGGGATTGCGTGTGCCAGACGGATACGTAGGGGCTCGTCGACGCCCCACCCTGTTGGAAGTGCCAAGGGCTAGGACTAATCTTCTTAAATATGCTCCTATTTCGCGTGCTATTCGGATTATAAATAGTGTACCGGAGCATGATTTGTTCCACAACCTACCAAGGTTTATTGAAGCAGTACAAAGGCATATTGAATATCACCGTATTGAGTAATCGGGTCTGTATGGTTATAATATGTATGTCATACTGAGAGTATGTAACTCTTATAAGTCTAATAATTAAGGTGAAATTTTTATTAATTAAGTTACATGTTAGACTTAAATGTGTCAGGAAATGTGATATTGCATTGGAATAAACTGTAAGATGTCATATTGTAAGGTGTTATAATAAATAAATAAATAAATAAATAAATTTCAAAGGTATTCATCAGCATCTCTCTAGCAGCTCGGGTTCTGACGTATTCCACCAACAAGTGATGGACATCCTCCATCACATCACATTGTACACAGTTGAGTCATTTTTCCCCATCTTCAAGTGTCGAAACTTGTTACACCTTAAGTTCTAATGCCGGAAACAGCTAATGTATCACAAAAAGCTTCTTTGTTTATCTAAATTAATAAGTTGATGGAGTTATGGTTGGCAGGTACGATTATTGGCCTAACAAGACCTTACGCGTCAGTGGCGCCAACTACATAAAGCAAAAACTCTCATTACACTAATAGTATTCAAGAAACCACAAACAAAATCAAAACTATCTCAATATACATCACGACAATGCCACAAAGAATACCAGCAGTATTGTCCAAATGCAACATTTTCTTTGAAAATAATGGAAACCGAGATTTCTTTGTCAATACTTAAGATACAGTACAATGAAAATAATGAGAATGGAACCAGCATTCAGTGCAGTTAGTATTACATCGACGGCGAGGCATTAACATTATTCATAAGATATTTATTTTATTCAAATATTCTGACGTTTTTTGTGTCATTAAACTCGGTTATAGTGTCATTAGAGAAGGAGATGATGATGTAAAACTGTGGTCGAATAGAGTCGAAGGTTATTATTATAATCGTTAAAAATTCATGACAGTCCACAACTTTTTTATTCGTACGGGGAAAATCATCCTATGACTTCTCCTGCCTAGGGTGAGTTGAGAGAGAGTATCAGACTCTTATTGATTAAAAACCACGGTGTTTCTACTCCAGCTTTTCGAGTAGGAACCCTGGCAACCCGTTAAGTCCTCCGTGGCTTCGCACGTATTAGTAGTAGCATGGAGTCTGGAAATGTGCCCGGTATATGGCAATAGGCTCACCCCCTATTACATGGGACTCATAACATACATAGTGAAAAGCGTGTGTTACGTCATACAGTAGCACTAAGTGTCGTAATGTGGTCTACTGCCTACCCCTTCGAGGATAACAGGCATGATGTATGTTATGTTAACTCTTTAAGGCTTATTGGTCATTGTAACTAACCACCTTTTTGAAATTCAATGTTTAAAGTATGCTATTTTTTTACTTTGCTAAGCATTTCAGGATAATTAAATTAAATACATTCTTACCCATTTAACATAGCATCACGCCTTTCTATCCCCGAAGGGGTAGGGAGAGATGCACACAGAAGTAACACTCACTTTTCACTATTTATGTTATGAGTCCCATGTAATAGGGGGTGAGCCTATTACCATAATTATACCAGACACGTTTTCAGACTCCGTGCCACTACTGAGATTTTTTTTAAACCCAGTAATACTTTGCCCGAAATTTGCCCGGCAGTCGCACTTGTGACCACTCGGCCAACGAGGCAGTTTTACCCATTTAAAATTGTGACTGAAAGAGTTATAGTCATATTTGCTCGTGTTTTTTGAAGCATTGCAAGTATTAATTTAAATAAAAATAGTTAAATACCTATGCAATATTTTTTTACCAGCCATTTTAATTAATCCTTGCTCATATGAAACATATTGAAATTTTAAAACGGACCCATTGGACCACGGAATGAGTGCACAGTAACCTCCGGTGTATTTTAATTATAAATATTTTCATTGAAAAATGAATACTGTATGGAATTCTGAATAATAATAACAAAGTCATTATTGTAGAGGTTTATGAAAATTAATAAATACTTTTTTCCTAACTACAATAATGTAATAACGCGACTATTAAATTTGATATATTTTCTCTTGTTATTGCATGGGATTTTGAATCATGAAATATGCTATTTAGTACTTTATGCAACAACGTACCACCTCTGGTGTCGTGGGTGTCCATGGGCGGCGCTGATCGCTTACCACCAGACGATCCGTCTGCTCGTTTGTCTCCTATTCCATAAAAAAACCTAATATTCAGTTTTTTTTTTATAATTTCTTTATTATCATAAAAAAGCTTAAGTCATTATAAAACAGACACGGTCAGTTTACAAGAAACATGATATAAATATGACTATGCAGGCTAACGCACCTATAATACTCACAGTTTTTTTTTCTTTACAATGTAGGTACACAACACTATCACACAAGTTATTTAGTAAATCAACAATAACGCGTCTTTTGAACCAGACACACTTTTTTAGACAATGATTCTTCACAAATATATGTAATTAACAGTTAATCACTAATACTATTATAAAGCAAAATTGATATCAAAGGCATCCGCAAGAATATTCAGTAATATCGTGGATAAACTAAGTAATAATATCTATGCCTGAATACTGAAACGTTACTCAACTTTAAGTCACGCTTAAGTATAGTTCTGTCACCACTAATTCTTTGTGAAATGACAGAGATGGCAAGATATAAGCACGACTTAACATTGAGTAACGTTTGAGTATTCCGGCATTAATTACTTAATGTAGGTTCTTCTCTTTTCTAATTCTTCTGTTTCAATTTTTCAACTCTTATATTTTTATTACTTCCACTGTCACACCTTGATTGTCTTTTTTTTTATTTTATTTATGCTGCATCGTGCCTGGTGCTAAATAAATGTTTTTTCTTTCTTTCTTTCTTTCTTTCTCCATAACAATTTAGATACTATACTTATATTATCAATTTACAAAATATTAAAAGATAGACATTCCACCAAGCATTCTCGTACAATACAGAAAATAATTAAGCACTCCATAAACACGGCCGCAACAAAAAGAAAAAAAAGGAACTATAAAGCATTTGACACAGCAATCGCGAGCACTACAAAAATAAGAAATGAAAATTTTAAAAATAAATTAAAAAACAGCGTTCGACTAGCGAACACCGTTTCATTACTGAACGTCTTGGAATTGAAAATTCTCGTTGATTTTCTACTTTAGAAGTTCACCGTTGTTTTTGTTTGCACTCCTTTTGGTATAGATTTTTGAGTAAATTTGTTTTGCTTTTTTTTTTTTTTTTAAGGGGGGAAAATCATCGAATTTTGCCCCCGCCTGGGTGAGGCGGGAGGGAGTGTCAGACTCTTACTGACTAAAAACCACCCCGTTCCTTCTCCTGCACGTCGAGCCGGAGCCCCGGTTACCCGTTAGGTTCTCCGCGACTCCGAATCGGCATCGGCCCTATTGGGCCCCATCTGTGGTGGTCTGATGGCTCTTTGAGGCGCGCGCGGAACGCGACGCGCCGTACGCTCGGGTCTGTTTCTGGTCGGACGGGGAGCCACCCATGCTCGCCGTCCGCAGGCCCGCGCTTACGGTGGCCGGAGATCGTCTCGCGATCCCCGACGCCCGGTGTGTCCTTCGCGATGGCTGGGTTGCGAGGAGGCAGCGCTTCGCTGCCTCACGCGTCCCGCCTCCTCCTTAGCTAGCATGACTGCTTCGCAAAAGGAGGAGACGGCATCCCAATCCCCCTCGCTCCGCATCATGGCCTGCACTAGGCCCGGACGCGAGAGGTCGCCATCGCCGATCACTTCCCTGAGGACACGGCGGTGCTCAGCCGACGAAGGGCATTCTCCCACCGTGTGTTCCACCGTGTCCTCAGGGCGGAAATTTGTTTTGCTTGGGATTTGTTCGTAGCAGTTTCGTAGTAGCCCGCTACGGCTACGGCTACGGCTACGCTCAATTTGAAGGTTATGATTTGTAAAAGTAGTTTTGTTATGAATGTATCATACTTTGACTGCACGGTTAGTGCGGTGGCTGGGCAACCGGCTGCCGCGCTACGTGTCGCAGGTTCGATTCCCGAACGGAACAACTCTTTGTGTGATCCACAAATTGTTGTTCCGGGTCTGGATGTCATGTGTATGTGAACTTGTATGTTTGTAAACGCACCCACGACACAGGAGAAAATCCAAATGTGGGGCAACGCTTTTAAAAAAAATACTTATTATGCTAATTGATTTATTCTAGTGATACTTTAAAGTCTTTTTGTTGGTTCGTCTATGAATTGTATATTGCGAAAAAATATTACAATTTGTTTAATTTATTTTTTTTATTTATTATAACTAACGATAATTAGTATTTTGTGCCTACCTGGGTGTGAATAAAAGGTATAATATTATTAAAAAAATATAATAAACATAGACGTACGGGATTTGCATAAAAATGTCCATATGGCCATTGCTATGGAGGCAATAAAATCATTCTGTTGACTCAAATGTTTCATCCATTGATTTACAATAACGACCGGTGATAAATCATAAAATATTAGGGGGGAAATCTCTTATTTTATAGCTTTATTCATCATAAAATATTAGGGGGGAAATCTCTTATTTTATAGCTTTATTCATCATAAAACGTTGACGAATGGTTTTAATTAGAAATAATCGTAACAGCTTTATTTTATTAATCAAGGCAATTTTATTTTTTACGAACTCTGTGTTTATGAAAGTCTATAAAATAAATTAGGTTGATTATGACGTAAACGTGAATTACCAATAAACTGAGACCTCAATCTACATTGGGAAAAGTAATATAGAGCTTTTATTTGTAGCCTGAAATTATTTATGTTCTCAAATAAGAGCAAATACACTAATAACCATACCTGGCTAAGCGTACTACTAGTATACCATTGTATTTTCTTTAGTGATTTGGAGCGAGGTCAATCATCATGGCTTTCATTGCCAGAACAATTAAATTTTCTGTTACTTAAATATCAACCCTATATTTAAAACATCAACTTGCAAATTACAACATCACTACCCTAATTCAGCAATATTGCTACACAATAACTTCTAGGCACAGCTGCTTTCACAACAAACGCGGAACCCAAATTGCATCAGCAAATCAAACAGGTCCAATATCCTTTATTAATTCTCAGCCATGCCAAGAATGTGTTACTTATTGCGAAGACAACTTACAATCGTAGTACTATAACGAAATCTTTGGCTTCAGTCCAAATCAGTTTATGCTTGATAAGCTTGGGTTAATTTTGCTTTGTTTTTAGATTATTTTAGAGTTCTCGTACTAGTTTTGCCCGTTCCAACCAATGGTTTCGGAGATAAGTCTTTTATCCAGTCTTGTTTTGATGTCAGTTTTCTGTCATTGCAGCGGTAAGTCCCCTCTTTGAGGAGTGGCTTGAGAGACGCTACGGCGTCCTCACCTACCGCCTGACGCAGGTACTTACCGGACACGGAAGTTTCGGTAGGTTCCTGTTTCGGATTGGGCGGGAGGAAACGCCCGGGTGTCATCACTGCGAGGATCGCCCGGAGGACACGGTGGAGCATACGGTGGCGGTGTGTCCTGCGTGGGCTGAGCACCGTCGTGTCCTCAGGGATGTGATCGGCGACGGCGACCTCTCTGGTTCAGACCATACGTCGGACGAGAGCGAAGGGGACTGGGATGCCGTCTCCTCCTTTTGCGAAGCAGTTATGCTAGCTAAGGAAGAGGCGGAGCGCGTGAGAGAACGAACGTCCTCACGCCCCGGCCGTCGCGAGAGACACTCCGGGCGTCGGGGATCGCGAGACGATCTCCAGCCACCGTAAGCATGGGCCTGCGGACGGCGAGCACGGGTGACTCGCCGCCCGACCAGAACCAGGCCCGAGCGTATGGCGCGTCGCGTTCCGCGCGCGCCTCAAAGAGCCATCAGACCACCACGGATGGGGCCCAACAGGGCTAATGCCGATACGGAGCCGCGGAAGACTTAACGGGTTGCCGGGGCTCCGGCTCGAAGTGCAGGAGTAGGAACGGGGTGGTTTTTAGTCAGTAAGAGTCTGACACTCCCTCTCGCCTCACCCGGGCGGGAGAAGTCATTGGATGATTTACCCCCCTCAAAAAAAAAAAGAAAAAAAAAGGGGGTTAAAAGTTGAATCTCTTAAAATTGTGCAATATTTATATTTTGGTATAATAATATAATTTATTTAGTAGGTAGTGGGTAAGTAACTAGTTTTATATATATTTGACATTTGACCATCATCTCGCCTGGTAGTAAACGATGATATGGTCGACGGAGCACGTCGTTCTATAAGCAACCTATTCACTCGGGCCGAAATTGTTCAACATTAAAAAGTAATTAAAAATTAAAAATTTATAATATTCTGGCAGATATCATAAGCAAAGCCATGTACTGTCGAGAAAATACTAGAATGTTTTAGATTAATTTAATCACAATTAGTTAGACCGGTCATTGACTTTTCTGTTTGACCGCTGGTTTTACGAAATTCAGTTAATGGGCTCTTGGGATGCCTCGATTGTAAGCTAAAACCGTTGTAATATGAAACTTATTTATTAAACCTTCTCGCTATTATTATAATTGAACGACGGCGTATGTGTGTTTGATGTGTATGTGTGTTATTTGTACTAATTACTTGGTTAAAACTACAAGTAATGAAATTATACGTAGACTTTGATAATAATTAATGATCGTGTACGCCTGTAAGCAAATACTTTTGTAACAAAGGTTTATTTTAATAGCTGAATGAGAAAATTATGGACAAAATAGTAATGAATATGCTGCACAAAAGCTAGGGTTTTGTTGTCTCAGCCAAAA
This sequence comes from Spodoptera picta, assembly GCA_038387885.1. Classification (NCBI taxonomy): domain Eukaryota; kingdom Metazoa; phylum Arthropoda; class Insecta; order Lepidoptera; family Noctuidae; genus Spodoptera; species Spodoptera picta. The sequence goes on from JAZHFQ010000484.1 coordinate 3,177,763, forward strand.
TAACTTCAATTATTAATTAATTTTAACGTAAATGTGATTAACGTATAATCAGTTTGGCATAGGCAAAACAAAACTAAGGATAAAAGTCAATTAAAACATTGTTTCTTTTAATACATATATCTAATTCAAACCAAAATTCAACGTCGATTTTCAGTACGTTTTTCCAATTAAATTAAGAACGAATTTCAAAAATAAAATATTTTACAATTGCAATTTTGATGAAAAACATTTCTAAATTCATCTAATAAAATCACATAATAATCGCATTTATATAAACTGAAAAACATCTGTAGCCAATCCTTATAGTCCCAGACAAAGCTGCGGTTCCAGTAGTAGGGATTTAATCCCTCGGTTTGTTAGGAGCATCGTTAAACCAGATTTATTATCCAGGTGAAGTATTAGTGGCTGGCAGACGCAGCCAAGGATTTTAAGGAATAAGTTCAAGTGAACTTGTTACGAGTGCTACAGATAAATCCCTAACTTTTTACAGAAGAAACGAGTCGAAAAAATATGATTTAATGTAAGCTATGTTTTTTTTAATGGCGGCTTAGATTAGTCACGGATATAGAGAGTTTTTATAATAAGTAGTCTGCTCATGAGGAAGAGCCCTCTGTGGCCCGAAACTGCTACTAATTTCGAGCTTTACAGCTTTTCGCTCTATATTCACGTGAATAATCCGCAATTTTCTGTTTATTTAGTTAATGGAATATAGAGACTACAGGCTAGGAACAACACTTTTAAAATTATTTAAATCAATTAAAGTTTAGGAATTGTCTTTGTAACTAATGAAGTCGTAGTTTTAGCGTCAAATAAAATACTGTGTTTCAGTAAACTTTAGTGAGGTATTAATAAAAGAGCACTAATTCTTATTTTATTTTTAATCTCAGTTTTCAGTTGTGCTCACTGTATGGTTAATATGTTATTGTATCAACACAATACAGGGTACCTACATACGTGTATAGTATAAAGAATTGGTCATTTTTTCAAAAAAACATATAAGGCAAAGTCCATTAACCATTTTCAATTTAAAAATCAAACGATAGGCTAACAAAAAAATGTTTTCATTTTATAGAACAAAAAACAAAACAAAAATACTCGAAAATTTTTGCAAGCAAACAGTAAGCAATTGAAAATGGATACGCTATGTTTACGAGTGAAAAAAATGAAGAATGCAGTTCAGAGAAGGTTATTCATAATCTTCAGTAAATATTCAAAGATGAGTATAAAAAAATCATGGCTCACTGAGTCACAATGGCCGTTCGAGGTCCTTTGTAAAATGTCAAGTAATCTTGTAGCTTTTATTTTATCTGTACTTACTTTTGAATTTTATTCGAATGAGTGGAATTATTGCGACCTCTTTTACAGTATCTGTAATGAGTTATTTTGTTTCGAGAGTGGTCAAAGTAATTGTTTTTCTAATACTTAATTTAGAGACTACTTTTGTAAGAATAACTGTTATTGAATGTGAATAAGTTAAATAGTGTTCCATGCAACGTGATTAGGTTATGAACTCCACGTGTGTTTAATGGACAATTTCTTATTAACACAAGAAAATAGTATTAGAATACAGATTTAAATGTGGGAAAGCCGTGCTTCGGCACGAAAGGGCCGGCTCAACCGGAATGATACAACTGCCTCACAGAAAACTGCCCTGAAACAACGATTGCTTTATGTTTCGTCTTGCGATCAAATTCTTAATCCCCAAAAGCTGGTAACGCACTTGTAACGCCTCTGGTGTTCCGGGTGTCCATTCACGATGCCGATTACTTGATCCAATGCACGATTACTGGATTATCTCTTAAAAAAAAGCTCGTGTTACAATCACATCATATTTAAAAATATTTTACTCCATTAAGCTTCATTTGTTACTTTATAGAGCCAGCAGCTTGATTAAGTTCGAAAGATATTAGAGCCCTCACTTAATAGACCAATGACACAGACTACATTTATTTAGCTTAAAATAAATGAAAAAGTAGTTTGATTAAATCAACTGTGTGGGAGCATATTATATTGTCAGGAGGAATGAGCACAAGGATTGTGCTACTCCTACGCTTTACTTCTCTTACGTCAAACGATTAGTGACATAGGATTTATTGTTGGGTCATGGTTAAAAAGTATTTGCGTAGTTCCTTAAGATATATTTCACATTTCGTACGTAGAAATGCCACTAGTAGCAGCATCTTGATTTAAGTGTGAACCCATAATCGACTGTTTTTTTTAAGGGGGGAAAATCATCGTATGACTGCTCCTGCCTGGGTGAGGCGGGAGGGAGTGTCAGACTCTTACTGACTAAAAACCACCCCGTTCCTTCTCCTGCACGTCGAGCCGGAGCCCCGGTTACCCGTTAATATAGGTACTGACTAGAGATAATTAATGGTTTTGAATTTTTGTCAATAATGTTTGTCATTTAGGTAACTCTTAATATGTAATTGAAAAATGTTGAACCATTTTTATTTTAATCAAAAATGTACTTTACGTAATTGACTACAAATGTCAGAATCGTTAAAAGAAATAAAACGTGTCGTGTACTTTTTATGATTTAATGAGGTATATAAAACTATTCTCAAAGCGAGTATCATAATATTTATGGGCTGTCTCAAATGCAAGCGTTGGACGTTTTTAATATCAGTCGGTATTGCATGCCAGAGTAATGTCTTATAAAATTATTATTGTACTCGTAAATTGTAAAGTGATACTTTATTAAAATATCCTTTGTGACGTCCTCAGAAATTTCGCCGTGAATATTTTTATTTGCTTCTTCGCTGAATATTTTGGAAATTTATTGGTGTACTTATTACTGTTATTATGAGAATTGAAATAAATGTTATGTGAAAATGATTTTTTTTATAATATACCTCTATAATATTACTTTCGTGAACCTATAATATTTTTAATGAATAAAATGTAGATTGAAATGGAAAATATTAAAAAGAATGTAGATCAATAGTAAATCGGCGACATGAGTATTCGACCTTTCATTTCATTAATTAATGTTATATCAGGCAAGGCATAGTGAAGATGTTGTAACTGTAGCTATAGCTAAATGAGCTTATTGAGCAATGAATAAGAAAAGGGTTTTAGGGTTCGAATTACCTATTGAAATGACATTGACACTTATTTAACTATACTAAAAATAAATTTAAACTCGCCGTTGCATTTGAATGCGATATTTAGTTCACAAAACACTACTTCATCCATCCTAAGACTTGAACTCAATGTTCAGCTATGGTACCCGTCTATCAACACCGTGAAATCTATATCGTTTTCGTCCCGAAGTAAAATGATTCTGTGTTGGTAACCTTAAAAAAAAAAACTATTTAAAACAAAAACTAACTGGTGAATCATTGCAAAAAGCAAACTTTGAAAGCGCATTCAAACGCATACTACATTATCAAAACATCACGCCATGTAATTTTTCGAAGAGGTATATCTGGCACATGCGATGCGAATAATATCTACAAATTTACGTCTAGTATTTCATGTCTGTATTTCCATGACTTTTTTTATTTAAACTAATAAAATGATTTGTTTATTTTCACTTTACAGTGACTATGAAAGTACTCCTTATATTAAGTTTATTTGACGAAAACGAAATACACATTTTTATGGAATAAGCCGGTAAACGAGCAGACGGATCACCTGATGGTAAGCAATCGGCGTCGCCCATGAACACCCGAAAATCCAGAGGCGTTACAAGTGCGTTACCGGCCTTTTAGGAATTAGAAATTTAAGGATTGTGGGGAGGATTCAGGGAAGGGGTTAATTGGGGCTCCGGTAACCTCACTCACATGACGAAACACAACGCAAGCGTTGTTTCACGTCTGTTTTCTGTAAGGCCGTGGTATCACTCCGGTCGAGCCGGCCCATTCGTGCCGAAGCATGGCTCTCCCACATTTAAAACTTCACAGTGTACCTATCAACTATCAACTACCAACATATCAATAGAACCATACATATTTATTCGAGGACCTTGGTCAACTATCCACGTGCCAGCAGTTGATTTATTTTCCACACAAAGACCGTGACTTTTGGACACGTCCCGTTGTAGACACTGATGCGGATGAGCTTTTTGATGCGCCCTTTTTTATTTCTCTTTGAGTGACGACGGGGCGCTGTTGCCGTTCTATGAAAGACCAAAGCTATATTGATTGTACTTTTTTATAAAGAGAAGTAAAAGTAAGATTTTTGCTCGCAAAGAATAAAACTAACTTTTACAAATTCAAATGTACGTAGCACCCACTTTTCACTATTTATGTTATGAGTCCCGTGTAATAGGGGGTGAGCCTATTGCCATATACCACAATTCCAGACTCCGTGCTACTACTGAGAATTTTTTAAAAACCCAGTAATACTTTGCCCGACCCGGGAATCGAACCCGAGACCCCTTGCCCGGCAGTCGCACTTGCGGCTACTCGGCCAACGAAGCAGTAATGATTACCTACAATTTATTATTATAGTAAAAAGAAAGTCGCTGACAAAGCAACGAATTCAAAAATTCTCTCCTTTGAATACAAAGCATTCGTATGTAAGATCACAAATCAAGGTTTTATCGCGAGAGGCCGGTGCATGGAACTGTGTATCATAAGAGCATCATCGATCCAGTGCCAGATGCGATTTACTGCTGTTAATGGTATAAATATACTGGAAGCGACACGGTTGAATTTTTATTGAATAAAGTTAATGTCGAATAAAATAGTTTTACTATATATTCTGTTACTAGCTTCTGTCAGCGGCTCCAACTGGAGTACTAGAACACAACTTACATTAATGTTAAATTATTAAATTTCCTAATAAACAATAGAGGGTTCAACGCTTTAGTACAAATTATTTTTATGGCATAAGCCATAATGGATGGTAAACAATCGGTGTCGCCCATGGACACCTAGAATACCAAGGCGTTACATGTGCGTTACCGGCATTTTGGGAATTGTGGAGGATTGTGGGATTAAGGGATTGGCGAGATTAGGCAGGGGGGGAGTAATTCAGCCTCCGATAACCTCACACACTCGGCGAAACACAACGCAAGCTATACATTAAAATATACTTGAGTATTAGTTATAGACCGTTTTTCTATTACTTAAGACTCATAACTCGTGAAAAGTGATTGTAACTTTGTACATAATATGGCGTGGACTTCTGCTTACCCTTCGCAAAACAAAAAGTCATGACTTGAACCCTTTATATTAAACCTAGTCGATTGTCAGTTCTAGTACCAATACACCGCATCTATTGCTGTCATTTAGAACTAGAATAAAAGATAACTACAGATCCGCATATTGGTCGTATACAGAGAGCGAATGATTTCAGTTTCATGCCTCGTTTTATGGACAAGACTCGTAACTATGGAGGTATTTCCTTTTATTTATGGACAAGACTCGTAACTATAGAGGTATTTCCTTTTATTCATAAACTGTATATTGAAATAGGATTCAGATAGTAACACGGTGGAGTTTATTATTGTATCGGGTTGATGGCTGTGTGTATCTTATCTCTATACATAGGTATTGGAGAAAAACTAGTATGAGGATAATTTTTGTCTTTTTTGTTATTTTGTTTTACAGAAGACTACCTGGTTGGCCGAGTGGTCGCAAGTGCGACTGCCAGGCAAGGGGTCTCGGGTTCGATTCCCGGGTTATACATTGCAATGTATAACCCGGGAACCACTGTACACAGTGGCATTGAGTGCCGTAATGTCCACCTCTGCCTACCTCTTTGAGGATAAAAGGCGTGATGTTATGTTCTTTTTTTTACAGAATATGAGTTTCTCTCCTGTATCGTGGGTGCGTTTACAAACATACAAATTCACATACACATCACACCCAGACCCGAAACAACAATTTGTGGATTACACAAAAGAGTCGCACCATGTGGGAATCGCACCCAGTACACGCTGCGCGGCAGCCGGTTGCCCAGCCACCGCGCGAAACGTTCAGTCAATATTTATTATAGAGCAAAGTAAAAATTAAACTGCCTCGTTGGCCGAGTGGTCGCAAGTGCGACTGCCGGGCAAGGGGTCTCGGGTTCGATTCCCGGGTCGGGCAAACTATTAACGGGTTTTTGAAAGAAAATCTCAGTGATAGCACGGAGTCTGGAATCGTGCCCGGTATATGGCAATAGGCTCACCCCCTATTACAAGGGACTCAAAACGTAAATAGTGAAAAGTGGGTGTCACATTTGTACAGTGGCATAATGTGCACCTCTGCCTACCGCTTCGGGGTTAAAAGGCGTTATGTTTATGTTATATAGAAATTAAAATCCATGTGTTTTCTGTACAACATGGAAGTTGAGGCGTTATCTCTCGGCATATGAGGATGACTGCACGGTTGGTGCGGTGGCTGGGCAACCGGCTGCCGTGCAACGTGTCGCGGGTTCGATTCCCGCACGGAACAACTCTTTGTGTGATCCACAAATTGTTGTTCCGGGTCTGGGTGTCATTGTGTATGTGAACTTGTATGTTTGTAAACGCACCCACGACACAGGAGAAAATCCTAGTGTGGGGAACGTTTTAAAAAAAAAAAAATTGGACATCTAATTATTATCGATCTGCTTGATTGCAATTTCCTTGTGGACGATGTCTCAGTTACAGCTAATTTAAGAAGCGATTGTCAAATAAGTATTATTTTGTAATCTTAACTTTTTGAGTTTTGGAAAATACGAACATTCACAAGCTTATAATTATTGTAAAAGGACGTTGAAACTAAGGTGTAGAAAATGTCACTTGTGATTGAAGTTTGAAGAAGAAGATTGAAGTAGCATAATTTCAGTGGTGTATTTATCTGTGCGTGTACTTGCAACACCGTAATGTATGATGTGTATTGACGAGTCATGTTCCTTCGTGTTGATGTGTGTGTATTCGGCGTGTAAGTCTATAGTAGCTAGGTGCCACAGCCGTTGTTTCAAGAGACTATGTCCACCTTTTTTTTACGTCCTTTTTGTAAGATAGAAATTTCAATTACAATTAGAATAACCTTCTTTTTAGATGGCGTACACGTATTTTGCTCATAATTTTTTTGTGTCAGACAGACTAGAGTAATATGTACAAATTGTAGCTCTTCTTGTTACAGCTCAAAATATTACAAATTCACACTCCTCTTAGACACAGAAACACAATACCTCCACCTCAACACATATATACACAGCGCTATTTTTATTCACGAAGCGTATTTACTAAACGTATTACCTCGCACCATAAATCTATATGACGTAACCATATTCAATAAGCTCAACGCTGAACAAACCTTCCTTGAACTTTGTTTAACTTTTAGAACCGGGTAAGCCTACGTCGATATGTAAACTTTACTGCTAAACATACTTTAGCATTAAACTAGAAGCCGACAGAATGAGTTGACTAGTTTCTGTATGCCTTAGAAGCCTTTGTTCGTATGTTTATTTAAAGTAACAGCAATTATGTTTCTCACACATTATTAATTTTAAATGAAACTAAACTAGCTTTGTGCTGTTTACGTATGGGTTCTGGATTTTCTGTGCTCAATTTTTTTTGTAGGGCGAAAATAATCCGTTGATTCTTTTCTCAGACTTCTCCCACCCGGGTGAAGCGAGAGGGAGAGTCAGGTTCTTACTGACTAAAAACCACACTATTCATATTCCTGCACTTCGAACGGGAGCCCCAGACAACGCAATAAGTCCTTTGCGGCTCCTTCCTGTGCTCACTTTAATATAGAAATGTCTTTTAATATTACTTACTAGCTTCTGCCCGCGACTTCGTACGCGCAATCCCGATATTTCCTGTTCTTAATTTTCGGTTAAAAGTAAAAAATAAGTATTAGGTAAAAAGTATCCTATGTAAAAGTATCCTATGTCCGTCTCCTGGTGCTACGCTACATCCTCACCAATTTTCATCCAAATCGATATATCCGTTCTTGAGTTATAAATAGTGTAACTAACACGACTTTCTTTTATATATATAGATTAACTCGTCGAGTACCGTCATCATAGACACAATTATAGAACAATAGGTTGCGGTCACCGGTGACCGCTTGGTGTTTGACAGTTTAATATTATGTTGTAACGTAATGTCCATCCATTTAAATTGCTTCGAAATTCCCTTTCGATGCCCTTTATATTAATTCAAATTGAACTCTTCATGATTTCAAATAACAATTATGTATTAGTCCTTTTTCCCTAACACCAGCTGTAAATTCAGAGTCCGTGATGCTATTAAGAGAATGTCAAGTACAAAACTTAATATTACTTTTTCCTGACACTCAAAACCCACACTTTGAGACAAGCAATCAATACAAGAATCAGACTATAAACATCTAAAGGCAAAATGGTAGCGCATTAGTGGCAGGGCTAGAGATAATTTTATTATTTGCAAGTCGCATGATATAAGGTTATTCTATAGGAAAATCGACTTCATGCGGTGTTGGTAAGCGATCTCCAAATGTTTCCACACCGATACACAGTTTTGTATATGATATATTAGACATATATTGCGATGAAATTGAAGCTTTTTTACCGTCTTTACGCGTCATAAATAAGCAATTTAATGTTTATTCATGTTTCTGATTTTTTGGTTGGTTGAGCGTTATGTATATATGTTTTAAAAATGTTATAACATGGTATGTGTCGCACATCTATTATATTCAAAAGTTCTATCTTATCCTACTTGTGTTCGATTTATGTGGTATCAAAATGTCATTACATTTGACCGAGTGGTCATGAATGCGACTACTGGGCAAGGGGTCTGGGGGTTTGATTCCCGGTTCGGGCAAAGTATTACTGGGTTTATTAAAAAATTAAAGCACTAAGTCTGGAATTATACCCGGTATATAGCAGTAGGGTCACCCCCTATTATAGGGCACTAATAACATAAATATAATGAAAAGTGAGTGTTACATTGTACAGGGGCATTAAGTGCTACATGTTATGTAAGACTAACGAGTTTTTAGTTTAAATAAAGTTAACATAGTTATTCTCACATTTATTCAGACTTTAGCGTACACATCTGACTACCTAAGAATAAACAAGGTTAAATAATGAAACTAATGGAAAGATTTCTCTAACACAGAATAGAAAATTTTAAAGGCTTAGTTCTAATCAATATTCTTCATCAATTACACTATCAATTTAAAAAAACTCCAATCAACAAGCAGTCTATAAATCTGATAGCACATACTCATGATTAAATTAACTAAAAAAATCGTGGGTTACTCACGTGAATATACCGAAACTCCATTGAAAAAGAATAACCTATTGATTTTCTTGCTCGTCCTCCTCCATAGGAATCTACACCTTGAAATGAGCAAATATGTAGCTTCACTTCTAAATTTTTTTTGTTGTTGACGTTCAAAAATGCCTTCCTGGTCTAATTGAAATAAATGATTTTGACTTTGACTTTCAGAAGAGCTCTAGTAGTTTCGAACCACAGAGGGGTTCTTTCTCATGAGCAGCGTGCGTCGCGGCGATGTCGCGCAGCCTACTGAAACTAGTCGAGCTCTGTGATTCAAAACTAGTAGAGCTTCAGTATATTCACGTGAGTAACCCGCGATTATTAGTTAAGCCAAACTTAGCACTAAAAGTAATAAAATTGAGCCAAAAACTTCGTACATGTCGTTTTCTAAACGATTGGTCGTATTGTCCCGGTGTCTAGGCATCCTAGTTTCTGTGTCCAAACGTGACCGGTCGAGGGTCATTAACAAGTTAGGGTTACTACCCACTACATTGTAACATTTTATGTCGAAACTTTGGCGAACGGAACGTTTGCTCAACCCTACAATGAAAGCTGGAAGACGATGAATTTGAATTGAATTTAAATTTTTAGTTCTTTTTATATTGCTTACAGTAATAACGAAGTTTATGGGTCGTCTGGTGATAATTTTGTATATTATAAAATGTTGATTATTTGTAATTACGTTTACGTCAAATGTTAAAACTATCTAGATAATTTATAAATGATAAATATTTCATGATGATGAGTATTTTTTATAATTATAAGTAGTGTATGCCTAGTGGGCTGCTTCTTGCGTTTCTATAAAAATAAATGTAAGACGCATTGTATCACCAAAAAACACACGAATAAATGCTTTGACTTTAACTTTAATAATGTTACCACATTTTTTTCATTCCTCAAAATGTTTAGTATATTTATTTCACTTATACAATGAATTTCACTTAAAAATGACGTTTTAGCCCCCACTCCTAAACCTTGATTCGTTTTATCTAAGTATAGTTTTATATACAACAAAATAAAAAAAATACGTGTCTAATATTTTTTCATTACTTAACTTACGATATAAAAAAATTGCTTAGTACTAATTTGTTAGAAGGGTCTATACTATGCTGTGATGTTTTGGTAACTGAATAATAATAGTAAGTTATTTTAATATAATAATATGGCAAATTATTATATGACAAATTTTAGTCAGAAACCGTAGTACATCTAAAATATTCACAGTTATTTAAAAGACCCCAAAACCCACAATAAATTGCGACAACGTTCCTGTTAATCTTCAAACTGGTTTCCCGTATTATGACGTCACAAAAGTGTCTAGAACATTCTAATCAGCTTATCTTCTGTTAAAATTGTGGGTGAACTGGATCGAGTTAACACTGGGTTAACGATCTCCGTTGACGATAAGCTTCGCCGTCTTTGTTTTATGGTTTATTCAAACTTTCATGTGTATTCAGGAAGAAAGAGGTTTTAGTTGCTGTGTGTAAGTAAGGTGGATAACTAGCTTTGTTCTATAGAAAGTAGAGATACATGTTTGGAGCTATCATTTTGCTGTACAGCTGAGAAATTATTAAAATATTTTTTCAATCTTTACTTGGCGCTTGGAAGGTACATTAAACGTCACGGTGGTCATCGGTGACCAACATTAGCGGACGATTTGGCTTCAACAGTTTTCTATTGGCAGTAAAAGCCTTAAATGCATTTTTAAATAATAATCATAATTAATCAATGAGTCAATTGTTCATATTACTTAAATTTCACCTAGATCTTTTTTATGAGACCTAAAGAGCAGCCTCACCTCATGTAACAACAACCTTAGAGACACTTTTTTCTTAAGGGGGAAAATCATCTCCCTGACTGGAATGACTTCTCCCGCCTGGGTGAGGCGAGAGGGAGTGTCAGACTCTTACTGACTAAAAACCACCCCGTTCCTACTCCTGCACTTTGAGACAAAGCCCCGGTAACCCGTTAGGTTCTCCGCGACACCTTAGTGACACTGCAAGTGCATAATCGGCCTTATATAAAGGAGTATTTCAAAGATCACATATAGTAAACTAATAAGTTTATTATAAGTAGTAAGTTGGCACAAGAGGAAGGAAGGTAGGAAAGCCTGGCTGGGGATCGTCTACAGCCAGGCTGAAAAAAAAGTTAATACAAAAAAAAATAAAGATTTTCTCCAAAATAAGAACTCACAATAAAAGCTGTTTGCAGTAATATCCGAGATTTCACCGCATGCTTCACATGCTTGCGATATAGAGGTATTTTCGTTTCGTTTCTGTCTCAAATCTTTTCCGTGCCACGTGTACCGGACGTGAGAGGCAGATGTGTTCACAGTCCGCTGGTCCTGTCTTCCTGACTCAGTTTCAGCTTTTTGTTCTGATTTTATAACATGTATGTACTACAGGATCTGAATTTAAGAAGCTCTGAGTTTTATATGTTATATTTTATATGTGTTTAAGCTGTCGGGGAGTAGTTAACATTTTTTTGTTTGGTTGTGCTTGTTTGGTTAGTATGCATAAGCGTTATGTTTCGTTATGTTCACTAAAAAAAATAACATAAATCTTTACAAGAACAAAGAATGTGGAATATTCCATCCATATTCCATTGATATTAACCTGCAACATGGCTTACTGCTGTGCAGAGGCTTCTTTCCATAGGGGAAAGAAAATCGTGTTTGTTTAAGTTAAAATAAACTGAATACATCTAAACCTAAAATAATTAAACACATCAACATAGTGTATCAAGAACCTAAGTGCCCCATTGACCTAAGCTAAATTAGAAACGCGAAAACAGCTTCAACTGCGTTACGTGGCGACATAGATGGTAATGTAATCTGAATACATAGCACTTACTGACCGGGGCTAGGGTTTACCCTGAATATTGTATTGCGGATTACCCTTACCCTCAGTCCTTCAAGGGAAAACAAGTTTTATGTAATTTGTTCTCGTGTTTTTCTAGCGACTCCCACTAATATTGGAAATAGGACACTTAGTTTGGACCGAAATAGTTAGATACATTAGTTTCGTCTGAGATTTTGTGATGCTGTCTTTGGTCTTAGGGATTATGTGATTCGTGACGGATTTTCGTTAGGAATTATGTTTCTGCGTTTAATAATGAACTCAGGACATGTTGGTGGATATGTTTCTACTAAGTATAATGGCCTCGTTGATTGTGTGGTCGCAAGTGGGTGTACTAAGCATGAATTATGTTGGTTTAATTATGAGTAGGGTTAATCTTTTTGGTTCTCAAAAAACCACTTTGAGGATTAGATTGAGGAGTAGAGACGGTGTGACACTATGTCATGAATTCAAGTAACATTGATTTTATCAGAGATGACTGACAGAAATGCCAACTTGTAGTCTATCATTAAAATATATCTACAAATATGAATACTACCCGTTCACTGTCCACTCACCCAATAACAACAGTTCAACTAAATATTTATATCACAAAACATAATTTGAAACTCGGTAATTCCATAAATACTTTAAACATTTTACCCATGTTGGGGTTGTTGGGGGAACAAGCGACGAATGTAGGTAATTCCGAAACTATAGCAACACGCCACGAACACGCTAATTCTATCATATAAAATTAATTTCTATTACGCTTCCATACGTTTATAATATAATTATGAACGTTAATATTAGCACTTTCATGAAATTATAGGGCTTGTTAACAAGATCGCATAATTCTCGAATCTGGTGTTCTATCCATTTAACGATGAGCGTGAATGGGTTGCCTCTTGACGATTACGTGGCAAATGAGGGTTATTTGCACGTTTTCCATCAATAGTCTTTAATGGTCGAACAATAGAGGGTCGTATATATCTTTACGTTCGAGAGTATGTTGTGTACTGATAGTTTATTATTGACTTTGTCTTGTGTGTTGTGGTTGATTGGTCTCAAGGGACTATTCGGAGGTCAATGGTTTTATTTACGTAGTCAGGTATTTTCAAATCGTAGTTTGTTGTATTATTTACAATATGAGTGTGCAAATGTTGTACTAATTAAGTTTGCGACAAGTAATAAACCATCTGAATGACATGACTATTATTTCTTTTACATAATATCAAGCATCCTGCTTGGATGAAGGTGACCATTTACGAGAGCTTTACTGGTTGAAACTAGAGATAGGACATAACTTACATTTATATTAACTCAACATTGGAAAGAAATTCTTAAAGTCAAAGTCAAATTCAAAGCATTTATTTCAGTTAATCCATAATTTAGTACTTTTGAAACGTCAACAAATACAAAATAAATAATAGTCTATCAGTCAGTCCGTCAATGAAGCTAGGTGAATTATGACACATCCCACGGGTAACACACTAAACAATAATCAAACAAAACCGCATTACTTACATAGATACATAATTATTTATCGTCGTATTGTCTTCGCATAGTATGATACTCTAATACAGTTACTGCGCACCCTACGACGCATCTCAAAGCGTTGAGATAAGCACGGATAAGCTAAATTAATGCAATGCTTAGGCGAATTATGAGTGTACTGACTGATGGCAACTGAGCTTCTACTGTGTACTATGTGGTTTATTTGTGTAGATGTGACATGGTTTTAAGGGAAAGAAATAGAGTAGAATGAAGAAATCTCCAAGTTAAGTTGTGGATTGTGCAACTATTTCGACTGGTTTGAACTCCTATTGGTTAGGATGTTTGATTTTTATAATAACTATCGCGTCACGGGTTACTCACGTGAATATACTGAGAGAAGCTCTACTAGTTTCGAACCACAGAGGGGTTCTTCCTCATGAGTAGCGTGCGCGGTCGCGGCGACGTCGATCAGCTCCCGTGAGCTGCTTTTTCAGTATATTCACATGATTGTGATTTTAATTAATTTAGGATGTTTGAGTTAGTATTTTTGTTTTTATATCTTATTAGCGACCCGCCCCGGCTTTGCACGGGTGCAATATGCATGTATTGTATACATATAAACCTTCCTTAAGAATCACTCTATCTATTTAAAAAAAACGCATCAAAATCCGTTGCGGAGTTTTAAAGATCTAAGCATACATAGGGACAGACAGGCAGCGGATAGCGGATACTATGTAGTGATGTGAAATTATTAACATAATATTTAGGTGTTACGTCAAGCATTTGAATCCACTGTTCCCTGGTACAATATAGAATCTACTTTTCACCATTTATGTAATGAGTCTCATGTTTATAATTCATAATGATCATATCTGATTATTTCAGACGCCGAGTCATACTGCTCATTTTTAAAGAAACGATAAGATTTTGAGATTTTACAAGGAATTGTGAATTTTATTGCAGAATCTTAAAGTAGATACCTACTTAAGATTTTAGGAATTTATTCAAATATGTACTTACAAAACTTTTTTTTTGCTACACGGAAGTTGAAACTTCAAAAAGATTTTAATTAAAAGAGTCTGTCTATGTAAAAAGTTTGTTAAAAGAAACAATGGAAACTGTCAAAGTTTTATGTTAATTCTATTCGCAGCTGTTTACAAAGTAAATCAATAAAAATAATTGACCATTTTTTTGCACAATGTTTTTTTAAATCTGCATTGTTTAAGTTACTCTGGTTATTACCAGATGTATGTACACATGTTGGCATAATATTTAATTAATTAGTGCAGAACAAAAAATAAGTTATTTACCCTGTTTTTGATTGCTAACCAATAGTCAAAAATTATTGATATTTGATTGTTGCCATTTTGACTCTGTGAATTTTTAAGTAAAAATTTCTGCTTCACACTATAAATCGGACCAGTAGTATTTTCCTATGAACTTGAAAGCTTAAAAAAAACATGCTCCTTTTAAAAATTTAACTTTTCTTTAAATTTATTTATTAACGTTATATGTAATTAATAATTTATTTATTTAGTAACTTCATGCACAAAGTGTACACAAGGTGGACTTAATGCAGCAGGCATTTTCTCCCAGTCTGACCTTTGGGTGATGCAGAGAAGAGTGAATGGTAGGAGCAAGAAGCAAGCAACGAATTAATTATGAAAATAGAAGATTATACTAACATATTTCAAATATGAACATAAATAAATATAATAATCATATATACACCTACACACGAGTACAATACAATATGCATACATACATACATATTTATATGTTTATATACTATAGAAACTTCACTTAAACACTAGACCCACAACCTATGAGGCAAGATACGTAAGTCACGAGTACGCATGTCTGAGGCAGACCACATTCGGAGCGCTGATACACGTGTGATACATGGACAACGCATCGGTTATTTATCGAGGTTACTGTAGCTGAATGTTGTGGATTTGATTCTAGGATTGTGCAAGGTTTAACTAAACTATAGAAGAAACTGTAATTCACTCAAGATGTTTTTTTATTATCTATGGTTTTAGGGACTTTTTATTTAGGAACATGTCAGCCCCGTTAGGACATATTTTCTTACATCTAACATAATTAATTAATTAAATGGTCAAAGTATCACTGATGCATGAATATTTTGTATAGAGCAAAGGCTATAGACGAAGTGGGATTCACTAGAATAGACGAAAAACAACCAACATCTAACGCATTCAATTTAAATTCACGTCACTCAAGAAATGGAAAGCCATAAAATTATAATATTTCCTTTAATTTCGCACATATTACTGAGTTTGCACTTTTGAGTTCTTTGGAAACTTCTGGAATATGGCACCCGTTTTGCTATTTCATGTATCATATACAGTATGTTAGGTTAAACGAGGGACATATTCAAACCCATAATAGTGTATACTCACATGAACCTAACAAACATATAAACGAAACGAAAACACTAATAAATAACATACAGAACCATAAAAACGCTTCCGCTTACGCTTACGGGTTACGACTTAGCGGGCTTAAGCGCACTCTATCCTTTTCGGCAAGATCGGCGCATGTTTTGCAACGCGTCTTACTTTATGTAAGTACTGTTTCTGTTTACAAGTTCACTTGTTGCGCGCTCAGTGTTCATGATGATTTATTTTATTGGACAATTACTTCAAAAATTTTGGTTATAGGTTTTTTACATATTCGGGACGAGAATCGAATACTGAATACCCTCCCTCAATAAGTCCCTCGTTTAACCTAACACACTGTAGGTATAAGGTCTAACAAAAATAGTGCACAATATTTTAACAGGTGATACAGTACATGATAAGGATTACCTATGTTTATCTAAAAAAAATGTAAACAACAACATGTTTAATTAAATTTAGCATCAAATTTGCAAAATTGTTGTTGTGTTTTTACGCATAACGCCAGCCGTATGGATGCGCGCGGACGTTTATCTTACAGGTCAACGACCGAGCTTTTCGAATAGGTACATAGGAATAGGTACATATTGCAGGATGGCATAAAAAGCAATGAAAATAATAAATGAATAATTGAATTATTAAAAATAATTGATAAGTTTTTATAAAATATTTTCATAAAAAAATTATGTTTATCACATACTAATTGACCTACTAAAATATTGTGCACTATTTTTGTTACACCTTATATATAAGTCGTGTATCATTGGAGCAACCCATATTGACATAATGCCGGCTCAAAACGGACCACAGAATGATTATACCATCGTTGAGTTTTTAAAGATTACTTTTGAATCTAAAAATCAATAAGGTTTTATTCAGTAGTCTGACTTACGACCGATCCAGCAGTAATCATGATGATATTCAATTATCTTGTATTACGTTAATTCATTAAATTACAACCTAGAGAATTCCGCAACCTACCAATGTATTATACATTTAACGTATTATAGTGTGAATATGTTTATCAAATAAACAGTAGAGATACGTGGATAATGCACTGTGCATAGTTAATTCTGTAATTAATTAACTCAATGACAATTGCTCTGACTTACATCGTATTACATGTTAATAGTCATACGTGACTGTTGTACCTTCCGACATTGTCATTATTTATGTCATTAACTGCGATGGTAAAGTGGTTTTGGGGCTACCTACTTCTGCATTGAAGTATCTAGTTTCGTGGTCAAACAGTTGGCAATCATATGTTGTCGCAGCACTCACCGATTATTTAGCATCAGGTGATCCAACTGCTCCTTTGCCGGCTTATAATGTAATACAAAATACAAGATAAGTATTAAATTTATCAAAAATATATAACCATCCTACAGTCAGGTAATAAGGTTTCTCGTAAAATCGTACTTTTTGGTGGAACTGAAATACGTGACACGGTTATTCTAAAGTAGATCTTAAATTTTATTTCCACAACTCTTTTTTAGGCTTTTTTATGTACCGGTCTACATAAAATCTATTTTTTTTTTAATAAAAACATAATTCCCTTCACCAATCCTTGAATCCCCAACGATCCTCAAACTCCAAATCCCCAAAAGGCCGGTAACGCACTTTGAACGCCTCTGGTGTTCCAGGTGTCCATAGACGACGCCGATTACTTACCATCAGGTGATCCGTCTGCTCGTTTACCAGCTATGGCATAAAAAAACAGCCACCGCGTCAACTGTGCAGTCAAAAAGCTTGTAGGATGTACCAAAAAAGAAACAAGAACTTCATCAGTACGCGCACTTGAACCTTAATCACCTCAATTCAACGCAGAGTGGAAGAATTTTCCTCAATAAGGGGGAGGGGGGACTCTGGAATCTGGTCATCGAATGCAGGCAATCGTTTTTAACGCCACATTACTTGGACAGATGTCCTGTGTCCTACATTATATGTAGTTGACGCGGACGGAATGTCGGAGGACACTGGCCAAAAATGTGAGCTTATTGTGTAATGTATTGCATGTTACATGCGTGTTTCATAATTACTAGATACGCTTTATCTTTAACCGACTTCAAAAAAAGAAGGAGGATTGCAGATTGACTTATATGTATGTATATATGTTTGTGTATGATTATTTCGCGATTGGTTGTAAAGATTTTGATGCGGTTGTCAGAAAAGAATTTGTCACACTTAGGAAATGGTTTTAATACATTACTTAACGTCAATGTTTTTAAACGTAGTAGTATATGAATAATTATTATAACCAAAAATCTCAACATGTCAACGTTCGGCGAACGAAACCTGCAAGCAAAGTATAAAAAATATACTTATCACCAACTTTCAATCGAAGATTTAAACCACGGTCATTAACCGAACTATTCCTCGTATAAATTGAGACCAACCAAAATACTTCGCCGGAATCCAGCCGGTCGTGTGCCGTGGACGATCGCTCTTCACGGCACGTTACCCGGATAGATGTCTGGTGTCCATCATTGTCCGAACCTTCTCCGGCAGTTGCCACTAACCAACGTCACTACGACCGCCCTTATTACTCTGATTAAGTCCACCCACACTGTAAAACCCACCGTATGTGTGGAAACTAAGGTGACAATTTAATTGGCAAGAACACAATGGGCTGAAGTAACTCAATCCTTGTATTGGTTGTGGTGAATCAATTGATAATCTTTGTGATGAACGTGATAAGGCTTTGCTTTCGATTCGCGTCGATTTTGATAGATTAATCTGTGTTACAAGATGTGATTTAAGAGATACCTACCATAATTTAACGCCTAGTCACCTAATAACAGAAACATCTACGCTACCAGCTTCTTTATAATTCTTATCAAAATACAATATCTGTAATAATAATGTAAATTACTTTCACTACTATTTTTATTTTTCTCCTCTTTACAGCCTACACTTTTAGAGAACGTTATTTTATGTTCATTTCATCATAATATCATGCCTTTTATCTCCGAAGGAGTATGCAGAGGTGCGCATTATGCCACTGTACAATGTAACACCCACTTTTCACTATTGATAATATGAGTCCCATGTAATAAGGGGTGAGCCTATTGTCATGTACTGGGCACAATTCCAGACTCCGTGCTACTACTGAGATGTTTTAAAAACCCAATAATACTTTTCCCAACGCGAGAATCGAACCCGAGACCCCTTGCCCGGCAGTTGCACTTGCGACCACTAGGCCAACAAGGCAGAGTTCATTTAAAAAGGAATAATCTTCAATACCACATCAACTTCAATATTCAAATTTCTACCAACAGTTTCTAAAAGTAACCTTAGTTACACAATTCTCTACCACTACGCAGATTGCAAAACAAGGTGTTGTAACTTGATTCAATTAAACACTTCGATCAATCTAAGTGTTGACAACATATTGTTGACTTTAATTAACAAGTTACCAATTAAACTGCGGTTTACGTGTTGATTGAACGAATTTTGCTTTGGAAGCCAATTAATTATTGTTTGTTAAACAATGTCTCCTAAGAATACGGCTAAGCCTTGCTTAGTACACCTGTTTGATTGTCTTTGTTATCAGCTAAGTCTTGTTCCTTGAGACTGGAGTATTTAGGCTACAATGTGGTTGAATGGTTTTGTCTGGTTTTAGGTATTCAGTCTATGTATTGTTATTATTATCACTAAGAACCTGTTGTAGTTCTTTATCTTTTTCTTATTCTTTCTTGTTATTCTTGTGCATTGAATTTTGTACTCAGGGATGTAGTTCGAAATTATGTCTTCCTTAATAAAAAAGATGACGGGCAAACATGTATGGGAAATGTACCTACGGACCAATAACTACTAGACGTCCTTAGAAAGATCATTTCATGACTATCTTTTGTTATTATAGGGGCTAGTCTCAATTCGTTGTGGGGAAAATGATAACATTTTCCCCACAACTACTATACACACACTAACTATAAAATTACTTAAACGATCTATTAAACAAAGGATAATGCGAACCAAATATATGGAGTCTGTGCCCATCCCTCAATGGCGTCATCTTTTTATGCAGCAAAATTAGTTAATTAAATTATTTCCTAAAAAATGGATGTATATTTTTACCAAAGCCTTAAAATGACTTAAAAATATTAATAGAATAAAACTGCATTATAGATAACAATAAAAAGGTGATGCAACAGCAAACAAATACCGTCCTACGTCGATCCCATAAATATAAATCAAGGTCAACGCCCCGAGTGATTGGGTTAAATCGTGGAAAATTTTGCTAAAACTAAACTTTGTGAAGTGTCTACGTGATGTGAAAATCGAATGGGCGAAGGGTTAACGGCTATTGTTTTTTACAAATGCCAGCTGTATATCACTGGTCTGCACTATTTGGTCTGTCCCGTATTTTTGCCTCAAACACCGGCGCTTTTAAACAAAAAAATCTGGCCGGATAGTTGTAATTAAGTTTTTTTATTACGTTTGAAATCCGAACTCGAGTTCTATTTTTTTGTATTGTTTTTCAAATGATTGTGTTTGGTTTTTCTAATAAAAAAGTGATATAATATTTTAACTTGTTATTATGAAACTTGAATCATGACGATTGTGCATATTTTATTTATTTTTTTAATTATTTAAACACCTTTCTCACCAGTGACGTAAGAAATTGTTCTTACACAACAAAACATCCCGGAAAAAAGCGTACAACAATAAATTGCTCAAAAAATAACCAATCACATTTATCCATCGCTTATTTGTTAGAAAACAACGTCTCTGGCAATTCAATTAACTTTTAATAAAAGCGCAATCGCGAACCCCTTACAGTGTAAACTGTGGGACCTTTTGTTTCCACCCGGGAACTTCTCTTCTTAATTAACTTCGCCTGTCTTTCCAATCTTGACCCGCTAGTTACTTACTTGAACTTCATTCAAGTAGGTACCTACGATACAAAGAAACAAACGGTCTACTTCTTTTTTTAAAAAGTATTTCGTTTTTTTTTAACTTATTTGTTTCAAGGTGAATTAATAATTATGTATTGATGGGTCATTGTTTTGTAGTTTGATGTTTACGATCATTTGCAGTGAACGATTGGTACGTTCAATAATTATATTTTTTACTAAAATAATTGGAAAAATGTTAGGTTCATGGTAAATGACCCATCCACACGCACGAAGCGCTTCGCATCAAGCTTCCTCATGCATAAAGCTAAGGAATTGATTTCTTTGCCAGAGTCTATGTTTCCTGAAGGGTTATAACCTGGGCGTCTTCAAGACCGCATCTTTCTTCTTCTTTCCATTTGGTCTGATACAATTAAGATCATTCGTTTAATTCTTTCAGATGATTGAGAATACCACTTTGTTTTTCACTGTAAAAGAAATATTAGTCCTACAGAGGTACTAATTACCTGCTGTATTAACTTTATACAAATCACATATCGCAGTGAAACATAATAAATTTATTAATTTAATACAACTATTCCAACAACACCAATCGAAACGAAGTAGGTGACTACCTATAACTAGAAGAAAATAAGGAAAATAATTCTATAAATAACTTAATTATGGTTCCAAACAAATTGATTAAACAACCCTTTCAATATCGATTTGTTGCCCTTTAAATGTCAATCGATTAGCAAACAAGCCTAGTACGCATTAGTACAGTACATCGAATATGTCTTTACATCATCAATCAATTTGATTAAGAATGGTTACGTTAAAGATATATTTAAGGTTTCTTTTTGCGTGGCAATCTCTTAGAGTGTCTGTATTGGAGGAATAATTTATTGTTAGTCTATGGGATAGTGACAGTGATGGTGTCTTTAGTTTTTAATTTGATTTGCCTTTACGCGAGTACTAAATAAAATAACGTACTATGAGTCATTTAACTAGTTCTTTTTCATCAGAATGGAGTTTTAGCAATGTAAGCAAAGCCGTTAGCCCATTAGTAATATACTAGAGAACTATAAAATGACAGTTAAAAATGTTTCACATAAGATATGACATAAAGAATATACCTAGAAATCAATTAGTATTTGTTAACATGCCTTTGCCATTTGTATGCAACGGAAAAAGGTTATAAAGGACACAAATAATAATTTAAAAAAATAACACCATATTACTCCTAGACGGTTATTCCTCATTAAACGAAAATTATACCTCTATTTATTCATACAGCACCATCAAACAAAAACATCATTAAACAACTAAAATGATACAACAAAACTAATTAATAATTAACTTTAAAATCCGTTCCGCAAACTTGGGAACATGACGTAGGTATAAAAAACTTCAATGGCTGCCTGGAAGTTTAGCTTGGGTGTCAGTAGAAAAACAATAAAGCAACTATATGGGTCAAACTCATATAACTCTGGGAGCCAACTTCGTTAATTAAGACTCCTGAAGGCTTCGTGGCTGCGGGCTATAGCCTCCTGAACTGATATTACTCTTCCTTTGAAAAATGCAATTTAAAGTCCGTTGCGATTATGACCTTTACGTGTTGGTAGCTGATGTTAATATTATTTATATTACGTAAAAGAGTATCTTGTATAATGAGTAATCAACCAAATTATTATAAGAAAAGAAGAATATTACAGAAGGATAAGATAAAAAGATTTTAAATTTAAAATAAAGTTTATAAGTTGCCGTGGTTTCTTAACGGTAAAATCATCGAATATCTGTTCTCGGGTGAGGCAAGAGGGAGTGTCAGACTTACTGACTGAAAGAAACCTCGTTCCTTCTCCTGCACTTCAAACCAGAGCTCTGGTAACCTGATAAGTTCTGCATGGCCCTCGGGGCGACAGCTGCCGTGGTTGTGATGGTAATCAAATAAGGATCATGCAAATCCATGTTCTAGAAAGTAGTAATACACCAGGGTCAAAGCCTACAAAAATGGTAAAAAGTGAAAAAAAATTACAGTAGGATGAAACCCATTAGAAAAGGAGGGGAATATGATCAAAATGAAAGGAAAAATAAATTACGGTCGATCCGAGTTCGGGAAGTGGGAGGGGGGGGGGGGTTAAGGGTAAAAAATGGTTTATCTTGATTTCCGGCAAAACTACAAGTCCTATGGAAAAAAGTAAAATAGCAAAGTTGTAGGCAATAAAAAGATCTACAACTTTTGTATTTGCAGATTTTTCACATAACCTCAAAATGTTGGTGAAAAATTCAAAAAACCAAGTTTTTGGTTTTTTATTTATATCTTTTTCAAATAATTTCTTTTTCAAAAAATTGCTCCAATATGGAAGAAAAAATCTACGAGGAAGTAAATGATTCAGATGAAATTATGGATGAAGAACCAATGCAGACTGGAAATAACATTGAAGACGAAGATGATGGTCTTGAAGATTTCGACGATCAACTAGAGTTGGAAAGATTTGTCGAATCTGACGATGAACAAATGCCTCCAAAGAGACAAAAACGAATGAGTAACTAATTAGAATTCCAAATATTTAATAATAATTTTAACTAATTAGAATGTCACTCAGGTATATAAAAAATTACCTTAAAACACCAATAAATAGGCAACTACAAATATTATTTAAAGAAGGTTCTACAACTTTTTAAAAATATTGTAGATGTCTTATTAAATATTAACTTTATTAACTTATTTGTTTGTTAATTATAGAAGGATATTTTAATTTGTATTTTTTTTCGTTTATTAATAAAACATTAAATTTTACGTTTTTTGAGTAATTAAAATGTAAATTTTAATAAATACCTCAAAATTGTACATGATGATTAAAAACAAATATTCGAATTTGAGGTTTTTTCTTGCATTTTCTAAGAATATTTCCTATAGTAATGTATATTTTTCTTTACACCATCAGAAAGTAGATATTTCAACGAACAAAAACCCCCAAAACTTTTTGAAAAAGCTGATATTTTGACGTCAGAATTTTCGATTGAAAATTAGGGTGCTTTTTTGATATTAAATTAAAATGAAGCGAAAACACAAATAATTTTAATCAAATAAATTACAGTGTATTTGGGACATAATAAGGTAAGTTTTCACCAAATTTAGAAAAAAAAATTATTTGAAAAAGATATAAATAAAAAACCAAGAACTTGGTTTTTTTAATTTTTCACCAAAATTTTGAGGTTATGTGAAAAATCTGAAAATACAAAAGTTGTAGATCTTTTTATTGCCTACAACTTTGCCATTTAACTTTTTTCCATAGGACTTGTAGTTTTGCCGGAAATCAAGATAAACCATTTTTTACCCTTAAACCCCCCCCCCTCCCACTTCCCGAACTCGGATCGACCGTAATTTATTTTTCCTTTCATTTTGATCATATTCTCCTCCTTTTCTAATGGGTTTCATCCTACTGTAATTTTTTTTGGTTTCAAAAATTATCTACTCTGGTCTATAATTACGTAAATGGAATAAGCAATAACATTTATATAGGTAAGAACAAAAACCATGAATATTGCCCCATATTATAATGATACGTACAATTGGGATGATGAAAGGGTATGAAAATTAAAAATCTAATTAGTCCGTAAGTTAGGTAATTACAAAATATTACACACATTTTTTTTTGTCGTATAATAAAACAATACTTAGATAAAACGAATCAAAGTTTCGCACTGGGAGCCAAAACGTCATTACTACGTATAAAATGTACATAGAAGTGACGTCACGCGACATTTCGAACCAATATACCGTCAAAAGTATTCGTTTCTATAAGAAAATAAAAATTTCGTGTGTAATGTTTTAAAATAATCTACCAGACGGACATTAAAAGAAAAATTAAGCATCTACCCTATTATACTAATACTAGCGGTATGCTCTGAATTAATACGGGGTACTACCTATTTTGTTTACTTTTCTCGTGAAGTTATATTTTATGTTTCATATAAACCATATCCCGTCAAAAACAAAAGTATAAAAAAGAAAAACAAATTAATTTACAATCATTCTCAATTTTTACACTTGTAAACACATTTTAAAAGTATTTTTTATTTATATATGTACCTCTATACCTCTAGATAGATAGCCGATTTTCCTCAATTATATAACCGTGATTGTTAGGACAAAATTGAATTTACTAAAAATACATTTTAAATTGAAATGTTTGAAGGTAGATGAACATGAACAACGTGAATGACTTTTTACTTCCATCTGATCAGTCAATCAAACACTGATTGATTAAAATGTTTTGAATTTTAATGGAATCATTAAATTATCGATAACAGAATATTATGATCAGAAAATAAATTAAAATTATTTCCTTGTCAAATGGTCATAAGCCGGTAAACGAGCAGACGGATCACCTGATAGTAAGCAATCGGCGCCGCCCATGGACACCTGAAACGCTAAGGCGTTACAAGTGCGTTACCGGCCTTTTGGGAATTGTAATTTGAGGATTATGGAGGTTTCGGGGATTCGGGAGACTAGGGAGGGGTGGGGGGTAATTGGTCCTCCGGCAACCTTACCTACACGACGAAACACAACGCAAGCGTTGTTTCACGTCAAATTTCTGTGAGGCCGTGATATCACTCCGATCGAGCCAGCCCATTCGTGCCGAAGCATAGCTACCCACACTTAAATATTAATTAATCTTATAATTATTAATCTTAACACGTTAAACGCCGTGGGGGTCACCGGTGACCGGCGTTAGCGGAGGAGTTACCTTCAACAGTTTTTTATTGGCAGTCAAAGTCATAGATAGTTCATTTCTACGCACCCTTTCAAAGAATTACATACATAATTTTGTGCTACGAATTCATAATTACTACGCATTTAGCCTTTTACATGTAAAGCAGCAAAAGCGAGCTCGCTTCTCTAGAAACACGTAATAATGCTCTGTTGAATATTAGGCAATTAATTACCATAATTTTATTAGGCGTATTTACTGCTTTCGACGCAAATAATACGCTTTATTAAAACTAACTTTGTTTTATTATAGCCATTAAATGTCAGACTATCACGCGATATTAAAACGGTTTACTGAATTAGGTGGAAGTTCGTGAACAGTTTTCGGTAGTTGTCCAGAATTCGATAGATTTTCGTTGAGTAATCAAAGCTCTCTGCCTCATTGGCCGAGTGGTCGTAAGTGCGGCTGTCGGGCAAGGAGTCTCGGGTTCGATTCCCGGGTCAGGCAAAGTGTTACTGGGTTTAAAAAAAATCTCAGTAGTAGTACGGAAGTCGGAATTGCGCTCGGTATATGGCAATAGGCTCACCCCCTATTACATGGGACTCATAACATAAATAGTGAAAAGTGGGTGTTACATTGTAATAGTGGCATTAAGTGCCGTAATGTGTACCTCTGCCTACCCCTTCAAGGAAAAAAGGCGTGATGTTATGTTATATTATATTATGTAATTAAAGCTCGAATACTAAAAAGCTACTCGATTCTAAGTTGTCCTTAAATATCGTGCCAACTCTGTGATTTTACAAAGAATTTGTAGAGACAGAACTATACTTAAGCACGACTTAAAATGGAGTAACGTTTGAGTATTTTAATATTTATTTATTTATTTTAAGAAGGCTTACAGACTAATTGACTGCACAGTTGGTGCGGTGGCTGGGCAACCGGCTGCCGTGCAACGTGTCGCGGGTTCGATTCCCGCACGGAACAACACTTTGTGTGATCCACAAATTGTTGTTTCGGGTCTGGGTGTCATTGTGTATGTGAACTTGTATGTTTGTAAACGCACCCACGACACAGGAGATAATCCTAGTGTGGGGCAACGTTTTATTTAAAAAAAAAAAATACATAGAAAATGATTTTATAAGAGTATAATATTGACAAATTGCTTATTACAAGCCTCCACATTTAGTGTAATATGAGTGCAATATGAGTGTTTTAACCGACTTCACAAAATAAGAGGTTCTCACTTTGACTTTCGTGTATGTGCGCGATTATCTTGCATTTAGCTTAACCAATTTTTTTATGGTATAGGAAGCAAACGACCAGACGGATCACCTGATCGTAAGCGATCAGCGCCGCCCATGGACACCTGCAACACCAGAGGACTCACAGATGCGTTGCCGGCCTTGATGCGGTTTTCAAAAAGGGGTTCGTTAAGCTTAGGATAACGTTTTAGTATATTAACTAATCGACGTCAAAAAAGAGGGTTTTGAACGCGATTTCTGCAAACGTAATATAATTATTTGATGTAAAGTGTGTATTAGAAATGAATGCCTGATTGTGGCCATAAGCAAGAGACGTAGAGTTACATTACTGTGTACCACGGGATTCCACTAGTTGTACAATTAGGATGATGACAAGGTAGGTATGAAAATTAAAAATCTAATTAGTCCGTAAGTTAGGTTATAAAAAAATATTAGACACGTATTTTATTATTTTGTCGTATTATAAAACAATACTTAAATAAAACGAATCAAAGTTTAGGAGTGGGGGCTAAAACATCATTTCTACGTATAAAATGTACATAGAAGTGACGTCACGCGACATTTCAAATCAATATATCGTCAAAAGTATTCGTTTCAGTAAGAAAATAAAAAATAAGTGTCAAATGACTTAAAATAATCTAGCAGACGGACATTAAAATAATAATTAGGCATCTACCCTATTGTCTTAGGATTTAATCCAGTAGTTCATGTTCAATACCCAGAATTATGACCTTCAGCGACATTTCACTTATGTCATAGATAATTGAATTATCTTATTAATACTATCATCGTCATCATCATCTTTATTAGTTATTTGTTGATCTCTTTATTGATTATAGGATCTCAAACTATTAAGCTTGATTTAATGTAAACATAAATTATTTTAAACTCAGTTGCTCAGTATCTAATTGAAAAATATCGACAGAAGAGTGATCAACTTATGGATAATCAAATGATGAATTGAGCGGCAGTTTAATTAGCGTTCCGCAGAGAATGTTTGAACACGATAGTAACTTTATTATTTTCGATAGCAAAAAATAAACACAAAAAATGTACATATTCTGGAACGTGATAATTTTGCTTGAAATTTTTACTCAGATTATTTTAAAACACGTTAAATGAGAGGTATACCAATAACTAACCGAATCCCGGTACTGCCAAAGTACGATTCTTGTCGAAACACCCAAACAAATATATGAACTTTAATCACTACATAGTATAAAACGAAGTCGCTATCGGCCGTCTCTCTATGCCTAAGCATAGAGCTTAGTTCTTTAAAACTACGCAACGGATTTTGATGCGGGTTTTAATAGATGGAGTGATTCTTGAGGAAAGTTTATATGCATATTGCACCCGTGCGAAGCCGGGGCGGGTTGCCAGTAAACAATATTTTTATTGTCTTTTTTTTTCAATCCTCTCAGGGCCTGTTTATGTTTATTGTAAAATACGTTTCAGTAACAGTAAGCTATAATATTTCAATTTACATACCGTGAACGATACCTTCTAGGTTCAGAAAAATATATCGAATGTACTAGATACAGTAACTTAATAATATTCTTGAAGTGACCTAGAAACAATAAAAGAAAAATATGAGACCTGAGTTGAGAACCTAGAAATACATACAAATAGATAAAACACATTTATTCGATCGAGGGAAACTCTTGGGAGTGAAAGACTAGCATATATGTTCAGTCAGGATGGTCACCGTCAACACATACATATAAAAGACATCGGGTATTATTTTGTTTTATTGTTGGACCCTCACTGTGCAACGCATGTCATGGCCAATCCCTAGAAAAAAGCAAGTGATACCCATTACATGATTTAAACTTTTTAAATTTTATTTGATGTGTGCTTTGTTTTTAACTTTTAATTCATAATTTTTGAAATCCACTTTCCATTCAAGATTTAAGTTTTATGTATAATTTTATGATTTTTTTTCGTGATGAGGCCTCCTATAATCGAGAAAGCACATACTTTGTGTAATATCAACTCATGTATTCTAAGTGTTGTTCCTTGTTGAAGAAGGTCTTCAATAAATAAATAAACAAATTATTTTATTAATTTCACTAAAATACATACATTCAAATGTTTTAGTGCAACTCATTCATCATGTACAATCTACGTCAACGCCGAAATAGGCAGCAAAACACGTCAGAAAACATCTTTGACATATTCATGTCATTAAAAAATCATATGGCTAAGTAAAAATCCCACATTACACGAGCTGGTTGAAAGTTGATTATTATATTATTCATGTGCCGCCATTTTATGTTGTTACACACATCGCTTTAAGCCCAGGTGTACCGTAAGGAGGATAACTCATGTGTTTGGGACGTAGATTTTGCTTTGGTTACATAAAATCCGAAATTATTTAGAAGTTAGACTGCCTCGTTGCCGAGTGGTCGCAAGTGCGAAGCACACTTAATAAAATGAACCATGAAAGTAAACACCTAAATTAATTTGTACTCATAATAAAAACATTTACAAGTACGTTCGAGTACGGTGTTATCGCCCAATTCGATGTTGCAGTCAAAGTGCTGAAACGTGACCGTTAATATTTTAGTAACACTTTTAAAATGTTTCAATTTAATGGATTAGTTCAAAAAGTTCCTAATAGAAAATAAGTAAAAAATTAAATACATATTATAAGTAGTTCAAAACTTTTTTTCATTATTTATGTTAAGTAGTAGTTTCATGACTGCCGACTTTGTCGCCTTTCGTTGGCCGAGTTGTTGCAAGTGGGACTGGTGGCAAGGGGTCTCGGGTTCTATTCCCGGGCCGAGTAAAGTATGTATGTAGGTGTTTAAAAAAATCTCAGTAATAGCACGTAGCAATGGTTATCGGTTCATCGACAAATGTGACCGGCCCGCTGCCATTTCAGCTTGACAATCCTTTGAGCTGCGCCGGTAACTTTAGTTATCTGTCAGATCACCTTGTTACGGATCTTGTCCCGAGTATAGTCTCTTCCATAGCGCGCTGCACCACCTTAAATTGGTGGACCAGTCACAGTGTCAATGTCCACGTCTCGGTTACGTATGTCATTACTGGTAAGATGGATTCGTTGAAGACTTTTGTCTTCAGGCCTTGCGGTAGAGTTGACTAAAAGACTCGACAGAGTTTCGTACGACGTTTACTACCACGATGACTCCTATATCTTGGCAATAAATCTAAATTTTAAACTTTGCTTTTAGCACTACAAATTCAGATCTTAAAGTGATTTACCATGTGGAAGCAACACAATATTTGTACTTATTCCTATATTCTAATAATGTGTTCATGGCGTTCACAATAACGTAACAATTGTGCCAATCACCCAACTTTCAACAGATAAAAATAAAATACCTCATCTCTAGAATAATTTACATCCTATCTGCCATGTAATAAAAAGGTATTCAATTTAAATGTACAGTATCAACACATAATATAAAACGGGATAATAAAACTTGAACATTATCCATGAAGTTTAACATCTATTCAAATTCCGTAGAGAGGTGCTGAACATCAACACTAAAGGTGGTTTCCATAATAAAAATGTCTCCGTAAAACGTTATCGACCACTGCTACAAATTCGTAGCCGGCGTAGCACCGTAGCACCGTAGCATCGTAGCGTCGTAGCGGTGGTACGAAACGTGACTGGTGTACATGTGAGCTTCGATGAGATCACAGTGCAGCTTTGTGACAAACGAAACTACGGATTTTAGTACGAAGACTTATTTTGAAAGAGATTTGTCTTGGAAGATAAAAGTTTTTGTCTTTGCGTGGGATTTTCACAAGATGTTCTTGAAGGCAATATTCAAGGTCTTTTGTTCGATTTCTTTACATATTTATCAAAATTCCTAACTTATTCTCAAAAACTGATTGTGTACAATGTATACAGACATCTTCCAGACAGTTTAAAAAAATCTTTGGTAGTTAAAATCAATGATTTGTGACTATCACTTAAGTTTTCTTTCATGCTACTAAGTAAGGCTCTTTTCCTGTAACTTTTAAATCATTTTCACTTTGTTTAAAACAGACATCACAGCTTCTAAGAGTTTAGAGACGTGACTGGTATGCATCCGATCTTAAACGTGACGGCTCTTCGTGACAGTCGAGATTTAGATTTGTTGAGGAAGAAAAATTGCTTCAAGATGTCCTTGGTTTCTGTTTATGAGAGTCGAACTATTTAATTATAAAAAGTAATAAAGTATTGGTATGTATCGTTTTGTCTATGTATAAGTAAATTATGTGATTTTTATAGAAAACACTTGATATAAAAAATATAGTTCTTTATGTTTCCTTGCCGAAATCCATGTACGGTTTTCTTCAATGGTTGCCAATCATGTAATTAAAAAAAATCACGAATATTTAAATTTCAAATATGTATTCTTTTATTAACAAATTAAATAATTTGCATTAAACTACAATAAAACGCTCAAATAACCTTTAGTTGAATCGGTAAAAGCGATGACTAACTAGAATACAAAGAATCGAGATCAACTATCATCCCTGTTTTCTTCAAATAATCTATTTCTATTCCATAATTTAAACAAGATAGTTGACCAGTTAGTTACAATATTCAAGCTTTGCAGAGACCAAGAAAACTTGCCGACTAGGAGGTCAGACGTGACCATTGACTTCAGATTTTCCTTTGTTACATTTCACGGGACCGCAGCGGAAAATTTTCATTGTTTTCGAACGTGAGTCGACTGAAACTTGCTTCCGATAAGTGTGGACGAATTATTCGAAAATGTGGAACATCTAATAATTATTTGTGTAGTAATGATTATTATAATTATTTATTACATATTTTAGCTTTGAAATTAATTAAATTAAATATTAATTTTGTATTGTATGTATGTAAGTTATTAATTTATTGTGAGGTAAATACTATTATTTTAAATTATTAACGAAATTCTATAATTGCGGTAATTAATCCACTAACATTTTCGGCAAAAGTGGATGCCATAATCTTATATATTTATATCTGGTTGCATGATATTGCATACGTAATGTATGCAAAAATACGTAATCGAGATAAACGCCCATGGCAATAAGCCCAAACATTAGTATGTGCATGAAGCCTTTTAAAATAAAATAAATAAATAATAAAATTTTTTTTTTGTTCATAAGTACATTGTACATTGTTCTTACCCAATTGTGATCTAAATTCTTTGTTTTACTGCACTTTAATATACCAATCTCATTAATTATGTAAGAATCGTAGTAATTGGCGGTCCTTAGTCTCTGCCTACCCCCATGGGAGACAGGCGTGAAGTTATGTATGTATGTATGTAATCTCCTTAAGACATTGTACAAAACTTTTTCTAATTAAAATGTACCCCAGAAAAGACTTGGTGATAAAACGCAAATGTTGCCGCGTCAATCTTGAAGCTGAGTTATGAATGGTTTTCATTTGCAAGAGTGTTACAAATTAGTTTATTGCAATTTGTATTTTGAATAGGCTCCCGTATATTTTGCTTGCAAAAATATACAGATGTAAATATTTTTATAGACCGCTTGTGGTATACCATAAAACCTATCATGGAAAAAGATTCGTCTTTCATGGAATAATATCTTCAACAGACGTACATACATAGGACTATTGAGAAAAACTATCAAAAAATTCTCTCTG
Source organism: Spodoptera picta (assembly GCA_038387885.1). Classification (NCBI taxonomy): domain Eukaryota; kingdom Metazoa; phylum Arthropoda; class Insecta; order Lepidoptera; family Noctuidae; genus Spodoptera; species Spodoptera picta. The sequence goes on from JAZHFQ010000484.1 coordinate 3,210,142, forward strand.
AATAAAATTGTTAGCTTGACAAAAACAATATCTTGTATAGACTACTTTTTCTTTAAATGTCAAATGCATATAAGATTAGTGTGACCAATTTTACCATAAGTAATATTGCACTGCCTCAACGTAAAATATTTTCAAAAAAGGGCATTGACTAAAATTGGTGCCTTTCTTTTTTTTATTTATTTATTTATTTATTTATTCTTTAATGTACATAATTTGTTTATGGTACATAAGGCGAACTTAATGCCATATGGCATTCCCTACCAGTCAACCTTAGGGTTTAAGTAGAAAATCTGCGAAAACTGAGGTACGGAGAATATACTAACAACAAAGAGAGAGAGAGAGAGAGAGAGAGAGAGAAAAAAATAATGGTACCTAATTATTAAATAATATAGTTATACATATATATTACATAATAGTAAATAGTATATATAGTCATATGCATAAAATATATAGGTATAAATACATACATAAATATATATCGACGAAGACCTAGATCTAGCGTTGCAGCGATTTTAAATAAAATTCATGAACTTGGTGTTTGAAGGAGATTTTATTAGGAGCTTTTTTGATATTGAGGGGGAGCGCATTCCAAAGTTTGATGACACTTATTGTAAAAGAATTAGAAATAAAAGAGGTCCGGTGGGAAGGTATATCAAGAAGCAAGTTGTCCGTCGAGCGGAGGTTACGGTTGTGGCAACTGCCTAATAGCTGGAAGCAGGATTTTAAGTAATCTGGAGCACAAGGATCATTAAGAATAGAGAAGAGCATGCAGAGGGATCTGAGGGATCTCCTCTCACGGACAGGAAGCCATTTAAGCTGAGCGCGTAAGGAAGAGATGTGGTCGTATTTACGAAGACCGAAGATAAAGCGGATACAGTTATTGAGCATTCGATCCAATTTGTTAAGAAGGTCTTGGGATAGATTGGAGTAACAAACGTCAGCATAATCAACAACAGGAAGCACAAGGGACCGGACAAGCAGAATCTTGATATTTGGTGGCAGAAAGTTCTTGAACCTGTAGAGAGATCGTAGCGTGCCAGTCACCTTCCGGCCAATCTGAGCAACCTGATAGTTCCAGTTGAGCCCGCTGTCCAGATACAAACCTAGATCCTTTACGTGAGGAGACAACGGTATGGTGGTTTGATTAAAAGTTATCGGATCAAGCTGATTGACATTTAGGCTATTCAAGTAATAGGAGCTACCTAAGATGAGGGCTTGACATTTGCCTACATTCACTGCAATCCCATACCTCCTTGACCAGTCTTCAATCGCAAGCAAGTCAGTGTTGAGATGTTCTATGCAAGTGTTCAAGTTAGCGATATCAGCCTGAGCGTATAGTTGTAGGTCATCGGCGTAAAGATGATAAGAGCATTTGAGGAGACTAGTGATAGAATTTATGAATAGAGAGAACAACAAAGGAGAGAGTATACCGCCTTGTGGTACACCAGCTGTTAGCCCACCCCAGTCGGAGAATTACTGACCAACGCGTACCGCCTGCTGGCGACCACGAAGATAAGTAGAGAACCAATCCCGCGATGACGTCGAGAACCCAATCTGAGTTAGAACGGCCAAGAGAATATCGTAGTCAACCGTGTTAAAAGCGTTGGAGAAATCGATTAAAACCAACACAGTTAACCTCGAACCCTCCATGCCATGTCTTACATCCTCTGTGACCTTCAGCAGGGCAGTGGATGTGCTGTGGCCGGGCCGAAAACCTGATTAGAAGGGAGACAGCAGTTTATGTTTAAATATGTAAGAGGACGTTTGTTTATGAACAACTGCTTCGAGGATCTTGGACAGGTAAGGAAGGATAGAAATGGGTCTGTAATGGTTGGGCTGACAGGATTGGAGGTTTTTGGGAGTGGAATTATGTATGCTTTTTGCCACGATGACGGGAATACACCTTAAAAAATAGAAAAATTAATTATGTGAGTGAAATGGGGAAGGAAGTGCTCAAATATTAAGGACACCATGGTTCGACCCATCCCATCAGAGCCCACCGCCCTGGATTTGATTGATGCAAAAGCTCTTTGGATCTCGAGGTCAGTCACGGGACTAAATGAAAAAGTGTTAGGAGGTAATATAGGCCTGGAAGTTATCTCAGAAATAGTTTTGTGTTTGACTACGTCTGTGAGACCCGTAGATGCAGCGAAATGCGAGTTGAGACTGTTGAGGGACAAGTTTGGTGATAAAACACTTGTTGAAGTCTCACAAACGCCCAGAGTTTTTAAGAACTTCCATACATCAGCCTGCGAAGAGTTTTGAACATTATCAAAAATGTATCGGCGTTTGGCAGCTCTCACCATCTGGTTACACCGATTTCTCGCTGTCTTATACTGACTCCAGTTTTCCTGGCTAGGATCTCTCCTAAACCTACAAAACGCCTTGTTGCGGCGCCTCATAGCCATCCGGACACCCGGGGTTATCCACGGAGCCGGAGGACGTGGTAGACGGACTGCCTTCAGAGGAGCGTGTGAATCCACAAGTTTCAAGACGGTTTTATTGAAGAAATCCACTTTCTCATCTATAGAAGTCGATTGATATAAGTTTGTCCAGTCAATGGATTGTGCCTCGCTGGCAAGTTTGGTCTTGTCTATACCCGCAAAGTTACGAAGAAACACGACGGCAGGACGCTGCTTAGGTGGCTTAATCTTATATGACAGGTAGATCAAGTCATGTCGCGATCGGTCCATGATTAACGACCAGCTCCGGGGAGGACACGAGCATGAGGTCAATCCAAGAGTCATCAGAATCAACATTACAGTGGGTTGGGTTTAGTGGGAGAACTGAAATATTCGATGATTCAAGGATCGACCCCAGGCCACGTGACCTCGGGGTAGACCGAGTGAGATCAGTGTTAAAATCCCCCATGATAATGTGATGCTTGTACAAGCATAGGCATTGTATAGGCGATACCGCCACGTAAAAAGATAGCAACACTAACGCCTCGTTTTCCCGTGCGATCATTCCGAACTAGTATAAATCCAGGTAAGCTGAATGAGGTGGAAAGAAGTTCGGGCTTAAGCCAGCTTTCAGAGATCAGTATTGCATGGAACAACGTGTCTGAAAACATATCCAACAACTCAGAGTGGTGTTGAGGAACACTTTGGGCGTTAACATGGCATACGTTAAAACAATTCGGGAAACGCCGACATTCATTATTTAAAAATTGGTTAGTAGTGAAGCTATCGTCAAAGGAAGAAAAGGAATCAATTGAACTGCTGCAAGCCGAAAGAAAAGAGTCCTCGCCAGACATAAAAATAATAGAATACTTATATAATACTTAAAATATATACAATATATATATGGATTGTGATTAAGGTAGGCTTTAGTGACTAATGAGATGCAGAAACCCGCCGGTTGACTATAACAACCAAAAATACTCAAGTCGTCCAAAAAGACTAGAAGCCAAAAAAAAAACTAATTTATGAATCTGTCACTGACAGTTGATACTATTGGCATTGGCAGATATTGTAATGTCATCCGTCGCAAAACAACAACACCCTCATTATACAAACTTATGACGGTACGACAATAAAAACTAATTTTTCCTATCATAAAATACAAAGGGGATAAAAACAAAGATTAATATAAAGAACAGTAAAGTGATAATGCAGACACATCGAGAAAGTGGACTAAATCTACTTCTTGGGAGCATTTCGTCTCGATCGGGACGGAGCATGCGCCGGCGACGACACTGTAGTCTTTTTCAAGGTGGACTTTGCACTTGAAGGAGGTTGGACTTCCATCGATTTACCATGCTCCGCGCCCAACTCCACCGCCTCCTCATAACTGAAAATACGCCGCTTCTTACCATCTGGCAGTTTGACGTTGATGTTCCCGTCCATCGTCCACACACTCGTTACACCGAATAATTTACGAGCCGCAGCGAAACCCAACTGACGGTGACGCGTCAAAAATTCCGACAGTACATACGAGGTTCCCTTCAGTCTCGTTTTGGCCTTCCAGACCAGGCTCTTTAATGTGGGGTCCTTGAAACGCAACAAGATAGGTCGAGGCCGTCCGTCGGAAGCTACACCCAGTCTGTGGCAGACCCGAAGTGAGGACGGTGTAATGTCTGGCAGCTCTAATTGCTTCCCGAGGATGGTTGCCACAACATTGTCTGCCCTTTCCTCTGCCTTCTCCGGGATGCCACCAAGCAAAAGAAATTTTCTACGGTGCCTCATCTCTATGACGTCGTAATTCCTGCTCACTTCCGTGATTTGGGTCTGAAGCGTAGCAAGGACGTCCCAGACATGCTCCTTGAAAGCGTTGTAATCACGCTTAAGGCCGCTCAAGTCTTCTCTGGGAGATGACGCCTTCAAGTGGGCCTCAAACGCCGCCATCCTCTGACTCAGTGAAGCAACTGCCACACGATGTGTTTCTGCGAGGCTGTCCATTGTGGTCAGTGGGTTTTGTTCTCACAAAAACTGTTAACGCACCAGTCTTCAAAGTTTAAAGTTATATGTCACCGACAGGTAAATGCAATTCTCAGTAACTTTAAGTCATAGGTACTGAGTTGCCCACACAATATATATTTACAAAAATGAGACTGTATTGATATTGATGTAAATATTAAATATATGTTAAATTAAACTAATAAATATTGAATTTAAATACAGAGCACATAAACTTGTCAACTTAACTTTTTTCTGGCGGCAGTCGATGATTTATTGAAAATATTATCTAGAACGTCATTACAAACGAAATTGTCTAGGGGCTCATATGTGGAAATCTCAGTCTGGACTGAGTTATGAGCGTTAAAATGAGCTGGAATCAAACATTTTACTTTCGTTTTTTATTCAAATTATTTATATTTTTGTCACAATTCCTAACTTCAAGTTGCGCGCCACTGTACGCCAGGCACAGAAACATCATATCACACCACAATATATCCAGTTGCCAGTCGCTAATTTTTATGACCTATTTTCTCTTAGTCGATAACTTGTGGGATGCTTCTAGAAGTTGTGTCATGAAGCTTCATGAGTGTCAGCTGTGGTACCAGTGGCGGGTTGAGTAGTTGTAGCCGTCCAAAAATCTAATAAAGTATTTTTTTGCCGATTTTTTTTTTATGGAATAGGAGGCAAACGAGCAGACGGATCACCTGATGGTAAGCGATCAGCGCCGCCCATGGACACCCGCAACACCAGAAGAGCCACAGGTGCGTTGCCGGCCCTTTAAAAAGGAGTACGCTCTTCTCTTGAAGGTTTGAAGGTCGTATCGGTTCGGAAATACCGCCAACGACAGATCATTCCACAGTTTTGCTGTGCGAGGCAGGAAGCTACGTGAGAACCGCACAGTTGTGGCCTGCCAACCATCTATATGATGGGGATGCATATGCTGTCGTGAGGGTCGATGGCGGAAAGATGCGGCAGGTATCAGGTCAAACAATTCCTCAGAGCACTCCCCGTGGTATAAGCGGTAGAAAATGCACAATGTGAAAATGCACAACGTTGACTCATTGATCATTCGAAATGCATCACTTTGTGACTGAATCACGATGTCTTTGTACAGAATCTTAAGCTAGATGTAGATCAAAGTATTAACTGTAGTTAGATTAGTCACTAATCGGAAGTAGGTAAGTCGGGAGAAGTAGACAGAAAAATGTTTTTTTCGTGTTTTGAGGACTGTTACTACTCAATCCGCTACCGACGCCGCAGCTGACAAACATAGCATTTCATGATAGGACTCAGTAAAGTTTTTTTGCGGGTTTTTGACTGAGAGGAAATTGATCATGAAAATCTGTCATAGGACTTATAGGCCATAAACCGTATACATATAAATTGAACACGCTAGCCAATCAAACGAAATGTTTTTTTTTTCTTCAGCAGTGGTCAGTTAATGGTTCACTCTGTTCTGATTCCGTGGCCTATTAACAAAAAAAAAAATAATAAAAATAAAAAAAAGTAATAACGTTTATAAATATTAATTACAAAATATTTCTGACAAGTAAATGAAATATGCGTTGTGTACGGTCACCATCAACAAAATCACAGGAATTATATAGCACTATTTTCACATCTTTAAACTGATTTAACTCGGTTCGGACTGTGTTTATGATATAAGACCCCATACATGTTTTTGTTTGTAGTGTTATTCTGCATCAGTTTTTCCACATCCGATCAACTGCCGCGAAAAAATGAAAAGGCACCACGCTCCTTACAAATTTGGTCATTGTCATGTTGTGTCAAAATCTAGCGTCTTTACTTCAAATCTAGACTCGTATATTTCAAAAATATAACCAATCTTTATGTTAAGCTCGTCGTTCGTATTTTTCCAAGCAACCAACAAAATTGTGCGTACAATTGCGTTCATTTATATCTTGAATGTATTGATGTATAGCAAAATTACTAATGACACTGCTTTATATTACTTTATTCTATTTCTATTTTTTCTATTTAAAATAAACGTTGCCCCACACTAGGATTATCTCCTGTATCGTGGGTGCGTTTACAAACATACAAGTTCACATACACATGACACCCAGACCCGAAACAACAATTTGTGGATCACACAAAGTGTTGTTCCGTGCGGGAATCGAACCCGCGACACGTTGCACGGCAGCCGGTTGCCCAGCCACCGCACCAACCGTGCAGTCTTATTCAATAAATTTTATACTTTACGACTTATTCAATAAATATGAATACGTGTGGGATTCTACCTCTCGAATTTCGTCAAATATTGGAATATTAAAAATGTTGGCTTACTATTTTCAACCTTATTTAGAGCCCCTTGACAGCTATCGAGCATGACCGAAAAAAGTCGACCTTGTAGTGAAAATTATATGAATAAGATCGACATTTTTTGACCAATCAAAAGATCATGTTCGCAACTGTTTGATCAATCTCAACACTTTACAATCAAGCTTGAAACTTAATGAAAAACATTTGAAAATGTTATCGATAGAAATTTTAAGCTATAATCATTAATACTTACAAAATAAAGCAAACCCCTGTATTGAACTAACTTCAATGTATTTGAAAGATATCCTTATTCGATTTCACTTTACGCGTGTTTCATCTGGTTCTCTGTACCTACATACATATAGGAGTTTAACTTTACTTGGCACAGTTCCAAAAGTCTATTCCCTCTTTCATCTACACTTCCAAAACTCAAAACGATGAATCTTCGTTGAAACCTTAATCAAAGATATCACTAGTTTCAAATTCACTACTTCGACTGTGAAAATAGACATCGAACAACTTCCACGTTTTAGGCAATGCCTTCATTTTCAGAACTACCTCTAATTAATTGTCTTGAAAAATCTAATTTGACAGAGTTTATTATATTATTTTATTTGTATATTTTGACCATAACCTCAGATAAGGATTTTGTTTGTGTTAGTACTATTGCAATTATTAATACCAATGTGAGAATCGATTGTTTGTTTATAATATGAAGCTTTCATCTGGAACTATAATTTGATTCGGATCATAAAAGATTTATTCGCGACTCTTTGCTCAACAGAAAGTGACCTACGATCCGCTACATTGGTTATTTCATTTGTCATCACAGACCCAATGATGTATCTCTCTTAACAAAATAACAAACAACTACCTAATTCTAAGTACACCTGCACTCAAGCCCTTGTATTACCGGCCCATTCATCTGTGTTAGGGCAAACAGTGACTAATGCAGTTCTCTTGTCACGAGCTCATCGCTCAATCTGTCCAATTTAGAAGTCACAACGCATGCTGCTGTCATATTATTGTGGTTAAAAGGTTTTATGGTAAATTAATAGTGTAATGTTGGAGTAAATATTTTTTGGTCTCTATTTACGGTGGACGATGTTTCGTGGTTTTGGAAGTACCTAGGTCAGAGAGGGCGGACCTTTACGTAACAACGACCAACGTGCCGTTTATGTAAAGCAATATTTTTGAAGTCCTACATGTACATACATACCTAAAAAATAATAATAAATTATATTTAGTAGTTGGCCAAGTGGTCGCAAGTGCGACTGCCGGGCAAGGGGTCTCGGATTCGATTCCCTGGTCGAGCAAAGTACCACTGGGTTTTTAAATAATTCTCAGTGCTAGCACGAAGTTTGGAATTGTGCCCGGTATATGGCAATAGGCTCACCCCCTATTCCACGGGACACGTAACATAAATAGTGAAAAGTGGGTGTTACCTCTACATCGTACAGTGGTATAATGTGCACATCTGCTTACCCTTTCGAGGACAAAAGGCGTGACGTTATGTTATATTTTTAGTAGTTCGTTAAACATAATCTATGCTGAACTGAAGTCATTAGTGTAACTGAATTATCAATGGTATATCTGATAAAAATATCTACATTGGACAGATTTTGTAATTAATAACGTGCCCAAAATATCGTGTTACGCGTGCCCATGGTTCGCCATCCCAGACCTAGGTATATGAAAATGAATTCATTCTACATAGAGCTAACAACATTATCAGCTCAGAGTGAACTCTGACTCCAGGTTTTCATAGGACCAAACGAACGTATGGATCAATTAATGATAAGTGACCATCGTCGCCTACAGACAATAACAACAGAAAATAAACTAATAATAAATTATCGATATTAAACAATAATAATCGGACTTCTATACATATTAATATCAGCTCGAACAACACAAGGGCACCCTTCGATTTAATACCAAAAATTAATAAATAATCGCGTAATATTAATTGGAGTGGATACGCGAGGGAATCGAGAGAACTGTTACGAGTTTCATTCTTTTATTAAAACACGTACATTTTTAATTATTTCGGTGGCAACCCTGACGAGTGCCCTGAGATATAGAATACGTGGAGTATATGAGTGCTAAATAAATATTTTGCCGTTTTTGTTTGTTTGAGAATTCATAATGTGAGCGTGTATTGGGATATAAAAAAGGAATATTCTATGTAGGGCGTACAAAAAGGGCTTCTGTTACAGTATGTAGATAGAGTTGTTTTTTAAATGGTACATTGTTTAATAAATTGCCTAACTAGCTTGTATCGTGGCATTGTTAAGCTCCAGCAAAAATAACTCTTTTCATGTTTAAAGTGCATCAACACTTTAAACATGCAATATGCGTAACAAAAACGGTAAACTATTGATTGGATACGCAGTTTCAGTAGCAGGAAAAGGTAACAGTTTCCCAATTACGAATTATTGTTTCTTCTTTTTATCAATATATAGAAAAATACAGTAAAACGACATCGAAAGCGATACCGAAAGAAATTGAAATCTTGCAACTCTTCCGACATATAAAGATCTTATATAGAATATATAATAAAGAATATAATAGATACAAGTAGAAGAAATCTAATCAGATTTGATCAAGCAGTTCCGAAGTTGTGTGCGTACATACAGGGTGTATACAGAACGCTTCCGAAACACGACGACAGGTGATGATAAAAAACTAGTTGTATTTCCGTTTAAAACCTTTTTTTTTACAGGGAAATATCATCCAATGACTTCTCCCGCCCGGGTGAGGCGAGAGGGAGTGTCAGACTCTTACTGACTAAAAACCAACCCGTTCCCACTCCTGCACTTCGAGCTGGAGCCCCAGCAACCCGTTAAGTCTTCCGCGCCTCTGTATCGACATCAGCCCTATTGGGCCCCATGTGTGGTGGTTTGATGGCTCCTTGAGGCACGCGCGGAACGCGACCCGCCGTACGTTCGGGCCTGGTTCTGGTCGGGCGGCGAGTTACTCGTGCTTGCCGTCCGCAGGCCCGCGCTTACGGTGGCCGGAGATCGTCTCGCGATCCACGACGCCCGGAGTGTCTCTCGCGACGGCTGGGACATGAGGAGGTTCGTTCCCTCACGCGCCCCGCCTCCTCCCGTTTATACCCTATATGCATATTTCAATGATCAATTTTAATTTTTACATTTCAATTAACTAACATTCATTGTGTAAGCACTGTTCAACAATTACTTAGTAAAATTAATTAATCAGTAAAGAATATTATGAAAACTATGCGTCGTATTGACGCCCACAGGCATGCAGCACCAATTTTCAATATTATAAATTGTTATTAATACAATAATTATTTGATGTTATTATTACCAATTATTTGATTTTGTCCCTCTGTCTTTATTTCAGTAGTTAAAAGCGTAATTGACGAGTAAGATGTTACGTCCACCATATACACTAAAAGTAATCATTTTTACAATACATTTTTCTTTATTTGAATATATGTAAATCTGTCTACAATATATACGCTGAAACAAAAACTAAGTTAACATACTAAAACCACAATACATGACAATACGCCTCCATTACTAAAACCTCAAAGAAACATATAAAATGCAAGCTTAACATAATTTTAAAAAATATGGTTACTTTATAGCACCCTCGGTTGATGTAAGTAACAAAAGTATAACGCAACGGTCGCGTCCGAAGTGTTAAATTAAATTTACGATATGACAGGGTAGAGAGATGTCTAGCCCAAGTCGGAGAGCTATGGGAATACGCCAAAGTGCAAACATTTTCGTTCGAGACACCACCCTGCAACGTGTTGGCGGACGAATGTCAAAGAAAATGGTTTTGAGTTTGATAAGCGAGTGGTGGAAGATTGATATGTACTTAGCAATTTAAACTTTAGTGATGTTAATAAGAAGTATGAATAGTTGACTCAACCTGAATATAATCCCTACCTAGACACAAATATGTGTAATCTTTACCAACCTAGCTTTTGAGGTACTTTATTCGACGAAATATTATTATCTATGTCTATATACATAGAGGGTATAATAAAATAGCAGAAAAGTGAAAACTATACATCGAATATTTTCTTAAAAGAATGCTTTGGGCGTGATCTACACTCGATACCATAACCAAAAATACGGTTTTTAGAATTTTTATTTGTATTTCCGGGATAAACTTAAAATTGCTGCATGGATTTATTTAAAATTTTGTATACCTCTAAATATTACTAACAGGTCGGGCCAACATATTAGCTACATATAATCATGCTATCAACTATGGGGGAGGAGCTGTGAATCACTATTCCACGCGGACGAAGTCGCGGGCTCAGCTAGTCTATTATAATATATATAAAAGAATGACGTGTTAGTTACTCTATCTATTTCTTACTCTTTCTCTGACTGAAAATTGGTAGGGAGGTAGCTTAGAACCAGAAAGCGGACATAGGATATTTTTATCGAAATAAGATTTTTATTTACTTTTTACCGAAAATCAAGAACGGGATCGGAAAAAACGGGATTGCGCGTACGAAGTCGTGGGCAGAAGCTAGTATACCTATATTATCATTATTATAAATGGGAAATTCTCATCTAAATCATAATAGTGTCGGGACGAGTAAAAATTAAATTTTTCTGCGATCGTTCTTTGTGATGTTTGACTAATTGCAAGGTACAGTGAACATGAAAAGTAATTAATTTTCTTATTCTATAACACATTTACGTTTTAAAAGTCTATTGTGTCATGTCAGTTCATGGTCATCTAGAAGTACTTTTTTTTTAATGGGACAAGCCTGCCACAACCTTCCAAAACCGCTGCAACTGCTGTAGGCCAGGATCTACAATAGATACAACCATGAAAACACTGAAGTCCGGCGCGTCCCAGGGACATGAATATATTATAAGAGAAGAAGATGAAGATATTATAAGAGGAGAAGGAAAAAAACGATAGTGTCCACTTCCCTCGGTGATTTACTGCAGGCGACTAATCTAACAAGTACGTGTATTTTCAATCTCTAATATATTAATCACGGAATAATCTATAATACCTCTACAAGTAAACATGCAAAAGAAATTGTGATTTCTACCTCCCCCATGATACAAAGGATTATGAGGTGCGTCTAATTATGAAACGAACAAAGAAATGAACAACACATTTACAATAACAACGTCCATTCTCCAGCTAAAAGAAAACTAATCCGCCAACAATGAGAAAATAAGGAAAGAAACAGACATTGTCTTAGCATTAAAAAGCACGAACCGAGATGAATACATTGCGCTTTACATACGACCGTGGCTAAGATTAATCCTTACTTACTCAGCAAAGTACATGATACTTTTATTGTTCTCTTAGAAAACAAGAAGCATTGTTTTGCTCTCCCTTACAAATGCATTCGCAAACAAGAATAAATCCACGCATGCGACCTTAAGAGCCACAACACTGGGAGCGCATAATACATTTGTGACGTCATACATTAGCTCGCCGTGTGACAACTTTGTTGCGAAATATGATTTCATCTGATTTTCATAGCCGAAGACTTTGTTATATATTATACCTATAGGTTTCATAATGCCAAATTAGGTAGATGATGAATGAATTGGATCAATTTCTGTTCTACAGACAAAATTACTGCTAAACTATATTATTAACAGTCTGTTTGATATGGTAAGTACATATATTGTATCATTGATATGTTATTAGCTTAGGATTTAAACTGTCAAACACCAAGCGGTCACCGGTGACCGCAACCTATTGTTCTATAATTGTGTCTATAATGACGGTACTCGACGAGCTAATATACAAAGCGTTATTAATGAATTCGAAATCATATCACAAAAGCTTTTATGAACAAAGTACCACAATTTCCAGTAAAACCATTTATCATATCTCATATCTCACTACAAATCCTTCACAATTAACAATAGTATGGTTGCACACAAAAATATTCCGTTGTACGGCTCACAAAATAATTGCAGCTCCATATATAAGTGGCTTCCTTAAAAAAGAACATCTCTGCTGACTGTACTGAGGGCGTACCTTTTTTTCTGAATGCACGTGCATAATTTGTCTAAATGAGCTCGAGGGAGGTGGTTTTCCTTTTATTCCACGCCACTGATATAAAAAGTTGGTCAAATGTGGATCTCCATTGTACCTTTAGTTTGCATTGTTCTATCCTAAGCTGAATCTAGTGTTTCTATGCAGCCAGTAATTTATTGTGGGCGGAAAGGCTTAATTGTTCATAGCTAAATTGTTTAGTGGGTGGTTCTGTATAGATTTATATTATTGAGGGTTATTTATTTCTTTTAATAAATTGGTTTTCGAGTGTTATATTATATTCAATGTTATGGTGCGTTAAATTAGTTTATGAGGATTTATTTTTTATAAGGATGTTTTGAGCTAGTAAATTGTCTCAAGCTCACACCCTCGTTACAAGAAGAACTAACAAAATAAACGTAAATATTGTTTTCGGCTTGCTGATGTAACTGTTTGACGAAGAACTCGACTAGTTTCAAGCCATGCTAGAGGATTACATTCATGAGCAGCATTCCAGAGCAGCAAACAGTTACGAGATCAAACCGAAAATATAATAATTAATTCAGTATGTCTTACGAAAGTTATAGTATAAACATAGGTACGTTATTTAATGCTAAATTATGATCCTATTCATACGATATTTCACTAAAACTTAATTCTAATATCAGACTAAAGACAATTTTCAATATACTTCGAAATAAAGATCAATATATGAAATTATATTATGAAACTCTCTGTTCACTACGATTATATTTTCTTCTACAAAACCCTAAACTCTTTACTGACCTTAAGCCTGATAAATGAGAACAGTCGTTAGCGCATTAATCTGAGACCCTACAGACGTCAACGACGCACTTCAGCCAACGCCTATGCCTAATTATCTAGATTTTTTCATCTAGATAGGATGACGTAGGGATTAGTGCTTGTTTTATTTAACGTAGCAAGGATTAGTCCTCAAGGTCTGTCTTTTCTTTAGGACCCTCTAGAGAATGGGCTAAATATTATAATCTGGTTTGAAGGAGAACTTACAGTTTGCTAATACAAAGTACCTACATAGAAAGTTTAACTAATTTTAAATTCATAATAACAGTAATTGGGGCCTAATATCAAAGTATCCGATACTTTTTTGTTAATATCATAAAATCAAGTTTTCTTGTGTAATTTGTTTTTTTGTCTTCTAATTTTTGTTTTCTTGTTTTTTTCTATGCACTTATCACCCATTCCCTGTTTTTTTTTCAATTCCATCCAAAGAATGTCTGGAAGAAATGCTGCGTGTGATAAGCCCGCCCATTGTACGCAAATTACTATGAAAAAATACATTTATTTTTCTTAGTGTGTGATAAAGCATAAAATAATAATAATAAAAAAATCATGTGTATCTCACAAAGTTATTATTTTTTAAATCAAACTGTCAAAGAACTCAAACACTTAAATTGTACTTCTATGTGTAAAAATACTGTAAACCTATAAATACAAAACTGCTATTTGAAACTGACCCAACCACTACAAAATTGAATACAAACTTCCACAATTCCATATAGCGACCACCCGAAGCTGGAACATCTTGCCGCGGTCATCTATAGTGACGTCGAGGGTACTATAACTCAGTTAGGGTCCCCCAGAGAGCTGTAGACGGGACCTCTAACTGAGTGCGAGCATACATGGAGCAATTAAAAGTATTGTAAAAGGTCGGGAAATTATTGTGTCATGTTTTATTGGATTTATGACCTCCGAAGGTCGTTTTTGTATTAGACTCTAAGGAGCTTGATGAGAAAAATTGCGGTTGTCCAGGTTTATTTTGTTTGAAGAGCACTGTTTCTTTATTTCATACATTAACAGTCAGTTCTTTTGTAAAATTGATTTAAAGATTTAGCAAAAATTTTGTGCAAAGGATTGTGATTGTTTATGAGAAACTGCCGAACAAAGGACACTTGATACGGTATTCTGCACAAAATAAGAACACCCCTATTAATGAGATCACTCACCATTCACCAGAAGTTCCAAAATTGCATAAAAAAGTAAATTGCCAAAAGACTAAAATTCAATCTCGAAAGAATATTCCTTTTAACATAATTCCAACAAAACGGATTCCCGAACAATAGCAAGTTCAGCGAATCGCCCGTCTGAGGTGCAGACTTAATTTTTTAAATCAACCGACAGAGGAAGCACGTATTGCCACCGCACTGCACTTTTTTACTCTGTGACCTAAGTAAAATTATATCGCCAAGAAATTTCCACTGCGACTGTTTACTTTGGACCAGATGGCACAAGTTATGTCTCGGAATTATGGGACTGTACCTGATTGTTTTAGACTAAGTTCTTGTTTTGAACTCGTTTTGGCTGTTTATTATTTGATGTTGCATGCGAATGTTGATTGGGTATTGTGTTTTTAATCGAGTGTATGAAATCGAGATTAGATTTGTCTCACGCTATGCCCAAGACCTTTAATAGACTACAGTCAGACAGTTATGGTTAAAAATTGGCTTTTGCATACTTTAACAGTAAAAAAAATTGACCGGTTGGTAACCGATTCAATATTATACATTCGTTGCTTCGTCCTTCGAGGTTAGGTAATATCGTGTCGCCTTTCATCCACTAAGTTAAAAGCAAAAAAAAAAATGTTGAGGGTACTCGCAACACTACTAGGAACATTGGTTGACCGGCCACTCATTCGCGTTTCAGTGCGTCGCCGATCACCACGTAATATTAACTTTTATAGTAAAATACCGTTATTATAACGATGCCGAACCGAGTTTACAGTGAAGATGAGGACAGTGATTATTGCAGGAAAAAACTAAGGAAAATACAGAAATTAAAAAAGAAGATTCAAAAACACCAACGGAAACGAAAATTAAGTTCTGATGTATGTAGTAGCGGCAGCTCACCGGTGATTATTTCGCCGCCGCCACCAAGTATACCGAATGGTTAGTTAATATTAATGTTTATTTTATCTTGAAGTGAATCGCGGCCGTGCCGTAATAATAATTGTGTGCACTACTAAGGGAGTGCTCCGTTATATAAAAAATATTGTGTATAGTTGCAAGAACTATTACCGTATTTTAAGAAACGTGCACCTACCTACCATTTTTAACATTTTATTTTGTATTGTGTACATTTTATAGGGGATGTTACCTTCACAATATTTTATACAGTTTACAAAATTAGTGATGTGTACATTCGAAAGGAATGTTTCCTTCACTTCTTCTTTTGTCCATCGAATATCTAATTCTGATATTAATTTTACTCAATGTATATACGAGTACATAGTTTACCCTACTTACCTACACATAATTAGGTTTAAATATCCCTATGTGGACACTTAAATGGCCTGTTTATTAACACGAGCATCTGGATTTCCAGGTAAAAACGATTCACAAGTAGACATTGAACTACCAATTAATGACGAACCTCAACCAGTGCCATCTACTTCATATCAATCGGCGATTCAACCAACTGAAATCGCTATGATATTAGAACCAACCGAAGAACTCAACCGTCCGGAATTAGACGAGGAAATAATGTGTCTTCTCGGACAAACACCATCCAAAGAAAAAAAGTTAGGTTCTGATATTCAAAAAGATCTAGCCTTAAGGCTAGAACATATTGCTACAATGGGACTGAAAAAAGAGTCCAGAAAGGAGATAATCGAAAATAACCTTATACCCTCAAATTGTACAAAAATCAATGCTCCAAAATTAAATCCTGAGATAAAGGCTGCTCTATCTGAAATATTAATTAAAAAGGACAATGCATTAGAGGCGAAACAAGTACAGATTGCTGCGACCATACCCTGTTTAGGCAACGCCTTAACAAAGATATTTTTGTCGGATTTTAAAGATCAAGCCATGATTAAGTCATTGATTGAAGCTAGTCAGTTATTGTGCGATACACAACACAGAGAATCTATGACTAGGCGTAGTTTAATTTGTTCTTCAATAAAAGAGGATTTTAAGGAACAGCTGTACAATACAGAGATAGATAGTTTTCTGTTTGGAGAGAAATTAGCCGACACGCTCAAAGCAGCAAAAGCTATTTTAAAATCAGGAGCGGAAATCAAGGTCACTATGAAGAAAACTGTTGTGCCACCAAAAGCAAGCCGGGTTCCTGCTTAAGCTTTAAACCAGAAACCTCCACTCCTGCCAACCCGGCGGACGGGAGTAGCGAGGAGGGCAGAGCCGGCAGCGGCGCCAGCGCCGCGCTCGCGCCAGCAGCAGCCACTGCGACACTCTACGTGCTCACAGCGGCACCATGCACAGCACACACAATCTCTTCGGACGAAGCAACTCGTATAATTGTGATAGAACATCACTTAGGTAAGTTCGTTTAATCACTAATTATAAGCGATGCATGGAAAACTTTCATCACAGCTGACACCAAACACAGTCTCCAATCGTACTGATAAGGTCTCAGATTAACGAACACTGCATACTGTTCGCTCAATCATCTATTACGGACAAACAAATTCTCTTGATCGGGCGATCACTAATCATTGTCACTTGTTCGAATCTTGGGAACATTTTCAATTAATTAATCGTTCGTTTTAATCTATAAGAAGTGACTGTTTGGTCCCAGACTGTCTATTGTGGTACACACGGGTACACATCGAGCTTTATATAACCAGTATAAACTGAACGTTAAATGTGCGGTAAGATGATGCAACGCGACACCAGGATAAACTGGTTTTGTATAGATTGATGTGTGGCCGTGTGTACAAATGTCATTTTATTTATAGACAGAATATTCCATATGAAACAAGCAAGTGAACAGGAAAGTGGAATATTTCGAAATATTTGTCTCGTTAGCCGACTAGTCCGATAAGCATAAGTATCTGGTGGCTGCCAAAGCCAAATGGTAATTTAGATCTACTAATAATTCTCAGTACAAAAATTGTACGGAGTTTTACCTGCGCATGTCAATAAGTAGTAGGTAAACAGTCTACAGCAACTAAGACCGTACTACTTTACTGATGACAAATCCCTCAAAATTGATATTCTGAAATGAGTATCACTGCAAACGACTCATTTTGCTAAAATCCTTACGTGTTTTCTTATTACATATTACATACATTGATCTTGTAGTCATATTTCAGCAAACATAGTAAATAAAGGCACGAAACACGATGTTCACTGAGCCTCAAACAATCGGTAGCCAGCCTAGATGAGGTAACAATATACCAAAAAGAAGATCTAGGTCCCCTGTTTCGTATTTTCTAACATTTGCAGATCCCATACAAAAAGTACACAAAGGAGGATATGCCCCAGAACCCTTTCTCTCGCTGAAATAATAGCCTTTTTTATTTTTTTGTATCTGAACAGTCACACTTGGCTGGATTTTTGGTTTTGCTATTATTGTTAGGTACGTTTTGTTAAAGATGGATAAGCTGCAATGAGGATTATTTAATACTACTTGTTGTTAATGTTTTTTTGTTGGTTTATCCTTACTAATATTATAAATCGGAAAGTGAGTTTGTTTGTTTGTTCCGCTTTCACGCCGTAACTAATAAACCAATTGCTTTGAATTTTTGCAGACGTAAAGATAGAAGTCCAGATTAAATAATAGGGTACTTTTTATCCCGGAAAAATTTTATATTCCCGAAGAAAAACAAAAGTATTGGTATAGATGGCGTTGTGTAAATAGGCTACTTTTTATCCTTTTGTGACGCGAGCGAAGCCCCGGGTAAAAGCTAGTTTTTTTTTTAATAAATTGTTATTTAACTACTTCATACCTACTTCATATAAAATAGGATATTGAAATGGTATATTCCTTTAAAACTCTAATTTTCCCGTGGATTTTGTAAGTGTCGATTAAAGGGTTCACACATTTAGCAAAGACTGGACAACAATTTTTTTTTATAAACCTGAACAAACTCCCAAGTCAGGCGTGGAGATTGAGGCAAACCCTTCTCGTCCAATACTAGATGATTGATTGATGTCCACAAGCGATTGACGATGATGATGATGATTGAAAATGAACTCTAATGAACCAATATCACACATCATACAGACAATTTTCTATACACCACAATATCTCTGCATATGACGGAATGAGTAAATTAGTTTGTCAGACGCAGTGGCCCGCGAATCCTTTGTGTCATCAACAAAACAAACTTATTCATATAAAAGTTACTACATGCTATCTCTCGGTTGTTTTAAAACTTAGTGTTCTACATACATTTGACCTATTTCGATGTGCCCGGTACATAGAAAGAGATATTCCAAGAATTCTATGAATGGAAGATTTTCTCGTATTTGACTTTGTTTGGTATCGATGTATTAACTTTTTGCGTACCGTCATTATAGACACCATTATAGAACAATAGGTTGCGGTCACCGGTGACCGCTTGGTGTTTGACAGTTATCAGTGTATTATTGAATTTGGTTTTCATACTATTTGTTTGTTTGTATGTATATACATACATAAACTGACGCCTACCTCCCATAGAGGTAGGCAGAGAATAAAGAACGCCAATGTTTGTTTGCAATGTTGGTTCGTGGAATACAATAATTAGAAAAACTAACATTGTATGTACTACTTACCTACGTTTGCAAAATTAAATTCAAAACATTATCAAATATAATAACTACTTTAAAATAGGCGTATTAATAGACTCATTAGTTTAGAAGTCGGTACAAATAGACCTACATTACAATAAAAAAATTGGTATGCGACCTATTTTTTTTAAACTATTCTAGAAAATACTATAACAAAAATCTTTTACTACATTTATGGTTCTTCATTTATTTATATTTGACGTCATCAAACTATTATAAAATATGCTAATTACCAATACATTTTAACGTTGTTTTCAATGGGCGATGAAAGCAAGCGAAACACCATATGTATACCTTTGGTCCAACCAAAAGGGCAATGTTTTATTTTATTTTGGTATCCTGGGTTAAGAATGCCAACAGAATCGATCACTTCCTAGAACTAATAACATTACAATTGTAAGAATGCTTATGTGTACCCATCGCCAATTCACCAAAATACGAAATGTCTATCGTAATAACTGTTTTTCTTGCTTATATTACCTAAGTAAAAAAATCGTTGAAATTTATTGTCATTTTTGTTCATACTCATTGTATTTTGACATCTTTGTCCATATATCATACTCAATAATTTCAAAAGTTTTCAGTGTGTATATTTTAGCACTGTCTTTCTATTACTTTATAGCATTACAGTCTCATTTTAAGATCGGGAAGGGTAATAAACATCAATTTGAAATTTTAAAAATATATAACTCACATGTGTCTAAAGGAACAACAAACTACTCTCAACTGTGAAACGAAAAGTAATTTCCTGATAAAATTGTTCTAACCCAGATAGTGAGAAGTCGCGGGGAGTTCCTGTACTGATCTTGGGATTAAAGGAAAACATACAATGTATTTAAAGTTTATCCTGCGTAGTGAGAAACTAGTTCGTATAAAGGTGAAATAACGTGTAAATTGTGATGATAGTAACAACTTGTAATCGTTGTTTATTCTTTTAACAAGTTACATTACGTCTGAAAATTTCAATAGGTACAAAAAAAGGACAAGTACATTTAAGTAAGGGAGAGCCCTATGCTTCGGCTCGACGAATTGGCCGGCTCGACCGGAGTGATAACACGACCTCACAGAAAACCGACGTGAAATAACGCTTGCGTTGTGTTTCGTCGTGTGAGTGAAGTCACCAGAGACCCAATTACCTAACCCTCTTAACGTCCTTCAATCCCCGAATCCTCCAATCCCTCAAATTCCCAATTTTCAAAAGCATTTGTAACGCTTCTGGTGTTTCAAGTGTCCTTGGGTGGTGCTGATTGCTTACCATCAGGTGATATGTCTGCTCGTATACCGGCTTATTAGAAGAAAACATGTCGTCGATATATGTCGTGGAACATTTTTCTCCTATTGTATCCTTGGCTCTAGAACATGCACGTTGAAATATCGTACTCTAAATCACACTAAGGCATTCGATGCCAAACTATATCATATCATCACGTTCTGCAACAAAAACCACCTCTACAGTATTTAAACTGTCAAATACCAAGCGGTCACCGGTGACCGCAACCTATTGTTCTATAATTGTGTCTACAAAACCGGTACTCGACGAGTTAATCCCTAGCTGACAAACTAGCAAGAAATGCAACAACAAACACTGCATTATACGTGTGAACACTACAAATCAGTGGCAGCCATTTTGTTATATAAACGACTCTGCATTCAGGATTCCTGGCCTGTTGAAAAATTAAGTCATTCGTCACGAGATTACTTTGTTAGTTACTTTTTTACTTGTTTGCAGTGCTGGAATATAAAATGCAAATTTCGTACGTATAAATGCTGTGGTAATACGTGAGGATGAGCATGGAAATGGTATTGTTTGTCCAATTCGTGCTTTAGGTGGTGTCCGCTAAGTTTATGATTTGCGATTTGCTGTTGCATTGCCAGTTTATTATTTGCGATTTGCAGTTGAATTATTGATCATATTCTGATAAAACAATATGAAACTTGTTCTTTATGGCTAAAGGAAAGCTTCGAAATTGGTACTTTACGTTTGAGAAAACCAAATTCAACATTTTCCATCTTAGAAAGGTTGTTAAGTAAAAATGGATTTAGACTCTTTAAGTCTTTGTGTGAAGATTGTTGTTCCAGGTCTGAGTGTGATGTGTATGCGAACGTGTATATTTGTAAATGCTCCCACGACACATGTAAAAATCCTAGTGTGGGGCAAAGATCTTTTTTTTTAATGAAACAAAATAAAAGGACTTATATCTACTGTTTGGTTGCCCTCCGTATACAGCATGATTTGAAGAAGCATTTACGTCATGATAATTCATGGTTGGTGCGGTGGCTGGACAACAGGCTGCTGTGCATCGTGTCGCGGGTTCGATTCCCCTACATCCCACGAAACAACACTTTGTGTCATCCACTAATTGTTGTTTCGGGTCTGGGTGTCATTGTGTATGTGAACTTGTATGTTTGTAAATGCACCCACGACACAGGAGAAAATCCTAGTGTGGGGCAACGTTTTTATTTTGAAAATAAAAAAAATCAACAGCCGTAAGACATCCACTGCTGGATAAAGGCCTCTCCTTAGTCCTCCACGTAGAACGACAACTCGCCACCTGCATCCACTGGCTAATACACATTATACAATTATAATTTTGTTATTGATCGTCCACAGTTCCCAAACCGTATCAGATCTTATTTACTCTAACAAAGTTTTAGATCACACTAGATACTTCGAGTATCATATGCAATATGCGTGTTACAATATCGATGAAACTTGTACCTATGCACAATAGGGAGGTTCAAACTGAAGTCAAAGTAATACCAATATCGGTGGAAGTTAGGTGTTCAATAGCACACCTCTGAGAGATGACGTAGTTGCACAAGGTAATAACAGTGCAGCAGTTTTGAATTACACGTATGAAGTTGTTATAATAACAATCGTGAAATGTACTAAATTAACTAAAAATCGCAAGTTATAGTAAGCTGCGCGATATCGCCGCGAATGTACTCGCTGCTCACGTGGAAGAGCCCCTCTGTGGCTCGAAACTATTAGAAAAGCTCTAAGCTCTCAGTATATTCACGTGAGTTACTCGCGATTTTTAGTTAATGTATGAAGTTGCATATTCGGTGAATAAATAATTGTGAAGCTAAAGTTTTACTACTGAATAAAAATTATTACGTACAAATCAGTGTATTATTCAATCAGATGTTATTGTATACGATTCAAGACTCATTAGTAAGCCTGATGTAATATACTGGTTGTTGTGTTAATCTTCGTGTGATAAAGAGTTAATGTTGGTAGCAAACATATTGAGGGCCTATACAGAACGTAATTTTGGTCTCTAGGTGAATATACATTTTTGACAATTACATAAAACTTCCTATTCTAGCATGAACATGAAATAAAGGAAAGAAACTAAAACATATAATTAATGCACGTCCTTAACAATAAGCAACCAACGAATTAACCAATCTATTAGATTTATATCTAACACTCACAACAACGTGACATACAAAACAATGATAAATAGACACAAACAAACCCCATTCCATTCGCAGACCCAACAAAAACAAATCACACTCATAAATTCAATAACAACTCATAAAAATATCAATTTCAAAATCTGCAACGAAACTGAAAAAACGATCGTAGCAACCTTTCATTTTTATCCAAATGACATTTCGGCATTTGGCCGCTCGAAGGCTAGTCCGAAAAAACCGAAAACCTCTCACTATTGCTCCGAAAAAAGAAAGGCCTAGGTAAATCAAGCCAAACGAGGTTACAAAGGTTGAGAGGCCTCGTCTCGCAAAAAATTGATTTGTAAATAAATCCCTTTATAGAGAACTAGAATAATATCTACATTTAATTCCGAAATTGTTTTACTGATATGCTGTCGAGTATGACACCTTAGAACTTGATTACCTACAATTTTTGAATTACATTAAAATATATCCAGAAACATAAATTAACATAACATAACAACATAACATCACGCCTTTTTATCCCCGCAGGAGTAGGTAGAGGTGCACGTTTCGACACTTAATGCCACTATACAATGTAACACCCACTTTTCACTATTTATGTTATGAGTCCCATGTAATAGGGGGTGAGCCTATTGCCATATACCGGGCACATTTCCAGACTCCGTGCTACTAATAGGCAGTCCAAATATAAATTATAATAAAAATATTAACAAAAAGCAATTTTAGGTAAGCGTGATGAGTTTATCCTCACGGATCGTATCTTAAATACGGCAACATTACTACAATATTACTGCAATTTATCTTCCCTTTAACTTGCAAATTGTGTTTGAAGTACATAGATAATATTTGATATACCACTATCTCACTCTAACACTTAAAATTGACGACGCGTGAAAAGGACAACGATATAACAGTTACGAAATTGCGGCATATCTAAACGCGAAGTCGTGAAACAATTCTATGCCCAAACATTAACATCGAATTACGTTGGGCGAAACTATTCGTGTTAACATTAAGTACCTACATCGTAAAGCCATGTTATATACTAGGAGATCACGTATGAGTAGCAGGGGACAACTCGTTGGCTACAGAATACGATAGTCCAGTACCTAGGGTCCATTACTTGCATTTATAGTAGAGAGCTGGTGAGTAGCGAAGCTTGACGATAGTTCCCACACATGCAGAGACTCCACATTGAGGGGGGGACACATAGTTACTCCGTTCACATATCTGAGTACACAGTCTAAAACTTATGTGCCAGTGAAGCTTCTGTCTCCGCAACTACTCTGTGTACGGTCTCTGTTAGAAATGATGAGACCAACCGTGAAAATGGTTTAACTGTTCTGTAGCAATAAAATGCAGCCATCAAGTGGTCTCGCGAAAGATGTGCCTTGAGAATTGGACTATTTATTGAATTACACGTTTTATTCTGTCATGTTAATGTTTCATCGTAAAGAGCGTGATGTTTGACGTTTTACTATTACAGTTTTTATTAAAATTTTGTGCTTAATTAGTGTTCAAATGTATTTGTTTGATGGGTGCCAAAATAAATGCTAGTCATTATTATTTATCCTAAACAAATATATCGAGCGCCTCGTTGGTCGCAAGTGCGACTGCCAGGCAAGGGATCTCGGGTTCGATTCCCGGGTCGGGTAAAGTATTACTCTACTTTACTTTCAAACTACTTTGCTTTTAAAAAAAAATTTAGTATTAGAAAGAAATAAAGAAGAAAGAAAAAAACATTTATTAGCACGGAGTCTGGAATTGTGGATGTCTGGAGTCGTGTTCAGTATATGGCAATAGGCCCTATTACATGGGACTCATAAAATAAATAGTGAAAAGTGGGCGTTACATGGTAAAGTGGCATTAAGTGCCCTAATGTGCACTTCTGACTACTCCTTCGGGGATAAAAAGGCGTGATGTTATGTTATATATTATGTAGGTAGGTATATTGATCTGATCTAAATAAAACTGTGAAATTAATATAACTGTATATTATTACACACTTTTTCTACGAAGGGAATTTATTACATTAATTAAGTACAGATATAAAAATAAACAATCTTTTATTTGCACACAGTTATTATTACAGTTCTATTTAATGATTTCTCGTGTAATGAAAATGTCCATTATCCTGGAAAAATAAGGATTTCACCTCCGGCCGGGAGATAGTCGACTAAACGCTTGTCCAAAATCTTTAGTTTGACAAATTAAAATTGTCTCAAAAACATCGTAGGGTGTTCACGTCTATAGAAATTTGATGACAATAAAATAAAATAAATAAACATGAAAATGGTTCTAGTTTTAAAAAAGAATTAAGACCAAAGCTATAGAGAATTTAATTTTCTACAATACACTATACACAAGCACAACACTTATAAGAAATGAAATATTTGCAATATATATATATGTAAGCGTCTGCCCGCGACTTTGTACGCGCAGTCCCGTTTTTGCCCGTTCCCGTAGGACATTTCTGTCTTAAGAACCTTCTCCAAATAAAAACAATTACAACAAAAAAAAGCATCAGTAAAATCAGTCCAGCGTGATACCGTGACCAAGAGAAAAATGGATTCATTTTTATAAATATACCTATATAGGTATAGTTTTTTTTTATTATTTTTTAAGGGGGGAAAATCATCGAATGACTGCTCCCGCCTGGGTGAAGCGGGAGGGAGTGTCAGACTCTTACTGACTGAAAACCACTCCGTTCCGTCTCCTGCACGTCGAGCCGGAGCCCCGGTTACCCTTTAGGTTCTCCGCGACATAGGTATAGTTTAGTTGGCCTACGAAACGTAGGTTTTGAGACATGCTTGTCTCAAGTAAGTTTTCAGTCCACTATCCCACATTCAGAGATTCTTGCGTTAAGTAATTACCCTTATTTTCCCAAGTTACATAACTGTGTATATTTTACGCATACATCCCATTTTGCTGTACAATTCCCAGAAACGTTCATATTTCGAATTTTAACCAAATGTTGCTACAAAACGTTAGACAAACGTTTACATAGTATATATTTATACAGCTCATATATACGAACATTAAATTCAAGCACATTTTAATTGTACGGAATAATTCAACACGCCATTTCAGTTCTTCATTTATTTAATCAAATTCAATGCAGCTCAGGACATTTTTAACGAAGTAATTAGCACCGTTCAAGCAAATAAATTAAGTGAAATGCTTAATAGTACTGAATTGTAGAATAAAAAGGGCATTTCGGTTTTTAAAAAAGTCATTCAATTAAGTGGTTGGTAATTACCTTCTTCGGCGAGGAATGTTCTAGAAATAACAAATGACAATCAAATAAACTGGCCAAGTAGATAGAGTTATTGTCTAGGGTTCTGCACTATCAATTAGGGGTTAAAGAATGCGAGACAGTTTTAGTGATTATTATATTTGTATTGCTCAATTTTATTGAACGTTTTTTGTACAATAGAGGTAAATAGTTAGTTATATAGTGATCAAACGTCGGTCCATCAAATATATAAAACATACATCACTAAAAACGTATTATGGTTTGTATAATAAAAATCTGTTAATAAATTTGGATTCACATTACAAAAAAAGTCTATTATAACATAACATCACGCCTTTTGTTCCTGAAGGGGTAAGCAGAGGTGCACTTAATACCACTGTACAATGTAACACCCACTTCTCACCAATTATGTTATGCGTTCCACAATTACAATAGGTGGTGAGCCTATTGCAATATACCGGGTACAATTCCAGACTTCTTACTCCTACCCGACTCGGGAATCGAACCCGAGACCCCTTGCCTGGCAGTCAATATAATTTTAGAGTTTAAATTTATATATATATTTTATAAATATAGATACAATAAGACTAATGAAAGAAAGTTTAAAATATGTATTGCACGTTTTCTTTACTGGACTCTAAAAATGAATTATAAAAACTCATTGTTATACTGCACTTAAGGGTTTGTGAATTATTAACTGTCAATTTTTAAATTAAAACGAACGTGCTTTTATTTTAATGTAATTTCGAATTCATTTAAAACTTTTGTTATTTTGGTGTAATTCTTAGATGCCATATTGTTGCTCAGTTTGTTATCGAATTAAGAATATTTATACAAATACGTTTTCTATTAATGCAAATGTTACAAAACTTATTTATTCGTTTTTATCTAATTAAAAATATTTTTTGAAATTCTTTTTCTGCAAATGCTACTTCTAAATTTCTAGACAAATATGATACTTACCATTTATTTATTTATTTATTTAAGGGACAAAAAACAGTTACATATTAAGATTTTACATAAAAGTTTTACATTAAACAACAACTACAATAAATATGTAACCCACACCATTGCCCACAATTTAGTATAAAATATAACGGCAATAATGACCGTGTTGCGGTAGTGTTATCGTAATTTAATTATATTAAAATTTACTAAATATTGATACATAAAAGGATACAACAAAAAACCATTGTACATTGTACTTATGATTAAGAAAAAGAATACTAATTAATAGCCAACCATCACTGCAGCAACCCAGCAGTCAGAAGCTCCACGGCCTGCTTTCTAAATCTATGTTTTGAAAGACAAAACATGTCCAGACCCATGAAATGCAAGTTGTATATTTCCACTAAGCGACGAAGAGGCGCGCGCGCCCCGGCATTAGTCCTGCACTTGTTAGTGTGGAACAAACGCGGAACCCGCACCCCTCTCTGTATTACAGACCTAGGAACTGCGTAAAATAGTTGATTGGTCAAGTCCATGCAGTCAAATCTATTATTACACAAGCCATGAAGCATCATAACAGCCAAAAGCAAACGTCTAGACTCTAGACTTAGCATATTATAACGTGTAAGCAACTGTTCGTATGGAAGTTTTGAATGATAACATTTGAAATTTACAGATCGCAGGAACTTTTTCTGTACCATTTCCAATCTAGAACTATACTTATTATAGAATGGATTCCAAATTACAACAGCGTACTCAAGCTGTGACCGTATCAGGGTTTTGTGTCACTGCAAAAATGTACAGGGGCGCACAAAGTCACTGGCCGATCGCAATACGAAACCAAACATCTTAAAGGCCTTACTGATTATACCTCTATTATCAACAGGTCGAAATGCAGACAAGAATCCAAAGTTACACCTAAGTCACGAACATAGTTGACCTTCGCTAATCCAACATTATTTATAGAGTAATCGTACTGAATTTTGTTTTTATTTTTTGTAAATGAGATGGAGTGACATTTAGGGAGGCTGAGAAAAAGTTTGTTACTATTGCAGTATACGTTAAGTCTGTCAAGGTCTTCCTGAAGTCGCAAACAGTCAGACTCAGATCTGCAAGACATGTAGATTTGAATGTCATCAGCATACATTAAAAAATGTGTATTGACGAAACACTGTCCAATGTCATTAATAAAAATTATAAATAGAAGGGGGCCTAGAATCGACCCTTGAGGAACACCAGATTCAGCAGTCACGAGGTCCGATTCATAACCATTTACGACGACTTTCTGTGTCCTGTTATATATATAGGAAGCAAACCAGCGGAGCAGATTACCTCGAATTCCATTATATGCGATTTTCTCCAGAAGCAGTGCATGATCCACCTTGTCAAATGCCTTCCGAAAATCCGTATAGACGGCATCCACCTGGACTCGCCGATCCATATTCTCAAAAAGAAAATTAGTAAATGTCATAAGATTCGTAACAGTGGAGCGACGCTTAACAAAACCGTGTTGTTCAGGTATGATAAGTGGGTGAATATGAGAATATATAGCACCATGTACAAGACGTTCAAAAACTTTAGACAAAGTGGAGAGAATGGAAATAGGGCGGTAGTTCTCCACATTGCTCCTGTCACTACTTTTATAAACAGGAGTAACAAAAGCACGCTTCCAAACAGCCGGGAAGACACCCTCCTGCAGACACTTATTAAATATTATATGCAAGGCAGTACATAGATTGTCACACGTTTTTATGAAAAGACATGGTGGTAGACCATCAGGTCCAGCCCCCTTAGAAGAGTCAAGAAACTTAAGCGTCGTGCGGACAGCCTACCTGGGCAAGCAAATTTCAGATAGGCTTGTAGAGTTTTCTGCATAGTGATGAGATGGCTGCCATGTGTTCGGATCAAATGAAGAAGACTCATACACTGAACAAAAAAAAGATGAGAACAAATTGCATATTTCAGTGGCGTCGTCGGTATGAACACTTCCAAAGTACATACTGGCAGGAAAATCAGCTTTATTTTTTTTTTGAGGAAACATAAGACCAAAAGTACTTAATGTTCTTAGGAATACTGTCTTCCACCGAATTAATATAGCTTTTATAACACCTAACTGACTCAACCCGGAACAGAATTAGAGAATTTAACATAATCAGAGATGTTTCCGTACCTTTTCCACTTGACCTCGGCGCGCTCCTTTACCCTAAACATTTTTATTAAAGAAGGTGAAAACCAGACGGGGAAGGTCGAATTTTTAGGGTGAGTTTATGGAACGTGTGATCTAATGACTCCATACAGTATCTCATAAAATTCTTCTACAGCCCGCTCAGCGGGGTGATGAGAAAGAACAGCAGTCCAGTCAACCTCCTGAAGATCAGCGTTAATATTATCATAGTTCGCCTTATAATAATTGTATCTGGGAGCTGAGAGGCATCTCATAGGGGAAAATTGAATGCCCAGACAGACCATTGCAGAGAAAGGCGGATGATGAACATCTGGCTCCAATAGGGGACAGCAAGGTACTGTCTGGCATTCTGCGTTGGAGATTAACAAATCTAGTACCCGGCTCAGCCTGTTCCTCGCAGTATTAAATTGCAACCCATTAGTGATACTCATGAAACTTTGCAAAATCAAACCGAGCGAGCTCGAGGTTTCAGCTATTGTGTGATTTTGCCTATTTAGCCAATTGATTTCAGGGAGGTTAAAATCACCGAAAGCAAAGAATGATTCACATGCTGGGTCAATTGCCAAACACTGCAGTACCTCTAGGTAGCCGGCATATATATCTTCACATGTGCGAGGCGGGATGTACACCGCACTAATGATATGTCGGGTCTTATGCCGGGACGCAGGCAATTGTATTATCACCTGTTCGATCCCGGCATGATTGAATTGAGTAGACGGTAAGGTGGGCCGGAGCTCACGCAATACAGCCACCAAAACACCTCCCCCATCCCGCTTCTTCGTCATGATTCTATCACGATCGCATCTAAAGACGATGTAGCGACCGTCTATAAACTCACTATCGTTTATACCAGGAATTAGCCAGGTTTCAGTGAGTACGATAACGTCATAAGTGTATGACATTATGTTCATATACCACAATGAGACTACACAGTATTATTTATACGTATAATAACGATTTGTATCAAATAGATCAATTCATCTTAATTACCGGCTTACTCACGTAATTATTTGACGAGGACCTCGACTAGTTTCAAGCCATGATAGAGGCTCATATTCAGAAGTAGCATTCCGCAACCCGCGACGAAGCGACTGTGACGCTGGTCTTGGTTAGAAGTCGAATTCCTTGTCAAACAGTTATGTGAGGAAGCTGAAAACACAATAATACATTTAGTATGTCTCACGAAAGATTTAGTATAAACTATGTGGTTTTTTTATGGCATAAGCCGGTAAACGAGCTGACGGATCACCTGATGGTAAGCAATAGGCGTCGCCCATGGACACCTGGAACACCAGAGGCGTTACAAGAGTGCGTCATTTTGGGGATTAGGAGTTTGAGGATCGTTGGGGATTCAGGGATTGGGGAGATTGGGGAAGGGGAAGGTAATTGAGCCTCCGGTAACCTCACTCACACGACGAAACACATCGGATTTCTGTGAGGCCGTGGTAGCACTCCGGTCGAGCCGGCCCATTCGTGCCGAAGCATAGCTCTCCCACACTTAAAATGGTATGCTATAAAATCTTCTTCACCCCATTTTTTGTTATACGCGTGCATTCGTGCAGTCCGATGGGATCACCAAATCGTCCCAAGTACTAAGGCAGAAACCACTGAATCCCTCCAACTACGATTCTCATATAGCGTCCTTTCTTCTTAATCAAAAAACAGCTATGTTACTTCAAGAAAGGAACAACAACTTTAATATTAACATGCAACATTATGCATTCCCTTCCCACAACACTAGCCGTCAATTCCGCAGCGTTGAAAGTAGTATAATGGCTGTACGAAGGAGTATAATATATCAATGTAAGGATAGCGAGTAATGGAAGTGGTGCACTCGACAAGCGTCGACTAGGGACAGGCCGTCGTCTCCCATTGTATGCTGCGCTCCTTTAAGACTTTACTTTAAAAAAAATGTTGGCGTTGATATTTGTTTTTGTATTTTTTTAACTCTGTTTTGTTATGTCATCATGTATAGTAAAATAATATTTTTAAATATTCTTAAGTCTTGTCTAAACAATGAATCTTGTTGCTTTTGTATATTTTCATATTATTTGCAATTACCTCAAATTAAATATCTTATTACTACAATTTGGCTGCACGATTGTTGCAGTGGCTGGGCAACTGGCTGCAGCGTAACGTGGCGCGAATTCTATTCCCACATGGAGCAACTCTTTGTGTGATCCACAGATTGTTGTTCCGGGTCTGGGTATCATGTGTATGTGAACTTGTATGTTTGTAAACGCACCCACGACACATGAGAAAGTCCTAGTGTGGGGCAACGTTACAAAAAAACTGGCAGAAATGCGTGTCCAACTAACAGTCGAAGACAAAAGGTCTGATGACATAATGTTCTCCATCGCTGGGGAAAGAAAGATGTAAAACAAAATTCAGAGATGATTTTGCATCTGCAGTTTCACTTCACTTTCCTTTTTTTATCAATATACTTAAATCAAACCCTTGAATCATCTAAACTTGACACCATTACAGAGAACCACGTGGAGTTTAACCTTGACAGTTCTTTATTAAGACATCTTCGAGGTAATTGTTACAGTAATGCGTATAATTAGGCAGAAAATAAACAAAATCTAAATAATCAGTTCGTCATTATCTCATTTAAACTCGACCACTCGGTGTAATTACGTAACTAAGTGATTACGACTATTGAACCATTTTTTTTTAATTCCGTGTTCGTCTTACTATAATAATTGTTATGTACACAAAACACCGTTAATTAGTTCGCAGCGCTACACATCGACTAGTATGACTACACAATATACATGTGTGGGTAATTTCATATTAATAGATATGTATAGAAACATTCGTCTATCACGTGTGATAGACGAATGTTTCTATACATATCACACATCTTGGTATTTAAATATCATTTTTGTGTCGGTATACGTAATTATTTAGTAAATAAGTTTAAATAAAAACGAGGGTAAAGATAAAAATAACTTATAACAAACTTTGAATAAATCTAAATCAAATAATGAGCAATCGAGCTATACAATACCCATATAAATATACTGTTTTCTCATCGTATTTTTATGTTACTGAATGGTATACAATATTTCGATGACGTCATTCACAGCGCTTTTGGCGCAATGGTTATCACCTCCAGTAAAGTGCCGCCGGATCGATTCCAGCATTCACAAGTTGTTTCAAGAATTCATTAATCAAATATTTAATATTTGAAACAATGTTTTAATCTTTTCTTTTTTTTCTATCCTATTTTTCTAAATCTTCTTATGTTAATTTTAAAAGTATATACTTTATCGCATGATATTTCCCAATTCGACTATAAGGTTTATTGGCATATTGATTAATTATTATTTAAATAACTTTAAGAACTTAACTGTGGTATGATAATTAATTATTATAAATATTGAATATAAAACCACTTATTTGTATAATAAATAAATTAATTGTAATAAAAGATAGTATTGTTTTATATACCGACTTATCTGCGTCTTTTATAGCCTGATCTAATATATCAAAAAACAAAAAAAAAATAAGAAAATCTACATAGTAAAATAAAAAAAGAATCTTTCAGCTGGAATAGAACTCACGACATCATTGATCATTGAAAGACGATGAAAGCGTGCTCATTAACCAGTCGACCACGAACACTACGTTAATACCCGTCAAAATGTCGGGTCATATCAATGATTGTAAATAGTTTTAACCTTACCCGTGAATTAAATTATAAAAATACATATACCGACACAAGAATGAAAATACCAATGTGAATGTGGTGGACGAATATTTTTATACACAGTAATATGAAATTACCCACACATGTTCATTGTGTAAAAGATAGTAGTGTCGATGTGTGTCGCTGCTAACTAATTAGCGGTGTTTTGTGTACATACCTAACAATATCTACAATTAGATACTTGATTGTGCTTTGTCATTTTCAGTGCCTTACTAATGATGTGGAAAACAACATAACTAAACATCACGCCTTTTATCCCCGAATGGGAAGGCAGAGGTGCACATTTCGGCACTTAATGCCATTGTACAATGTAACACCTACTTTTCACTATCTATGATCTGAGTGCCATGTAATAGGGGGTAAACCTGTTACCATATACCGGGCACAATTCCAAACTCCGTGCTATTACTGAGATTTTTTCCAAATCCCAGTAATACTTTGCCAGACCCGGGAATCGAAACCGAGACCCCTTGCCCGGCAGTCGCACTTGCGACCACTCGGCCAACGAGGTAGTTATGTACAAAATAAATTATTACAAAACCATGTCAGTTGTTACTACCTATATTTACATAGGTGTTTAGGTAAGAATACGAACAGACATTTACAAATAATGAATGATAAGGATTCGAAAAAAAAAAACCGTAAAATAGGTTTTTGGGATAAACCAGTATTACTATCATCAAGATTTCAAAATGTTAAAGAATTCCCTGCAAAATGATTAAATATTATTAAACACCAAATTATTGGACCCACTATTAGTACGCATCACAAAACTATGGAAATATTCATGAAACCTTGACACATCTTTAGATTAGATCGGTCACAAAATCAGGTCAATTTGATTGATAACTTCCTATACGGTTTCAAGTATATTTCAATTCATTTTTTTAATAATGTGGCTAATTCTGCAATAATGCAAATTGTATATGAACAATAAAATTATACTTTTTGTTTGAATTTAATACAAATGTCTTCATGGTCTAATTAAAATTTGACTGGAATTACTCGTCATAGGAAATATACACAGCATTATATTGTACCGTTTATTATAATTATATTATTAGCATTATGAACAGTGAACAGTTTGCTCATACGTCGTAGTGCTCTATTGGCCACATTATCGCTTACCGCCAGCCGAGATGGTGGCCAAGTATAAAAAAAATAAAGATCATACCGAAAATAAACGGTATTCGCTAGTAGTAGGACACATAATGGTTTAATCACAAAATACAAGACATAATATCCACACATGTGATTTGATTGATTTTGATTTTGTACCATTTAGCACTAATTAAGCATTAAACACAATACTTTTAGTAAACCAAGATACCCTGAATTTTAATTGAGTTCACAGCCAAAAGTAACAGGCTATCATAAGTAGTTAGAAGAATACAGAGTCACTAATCGTGTGCATGCACCGATCTTTGTCCTTCGTGTTTCCAGTAACCAGACAAAACTTGATATTACTACCGTTGATAACGAGGTGTTTGGGTTTACTTCTGATTACATCTGCATCGACAGAACTTCTGCAGTTTAAACGATAATCTAAACTGTTTTTGTATTCATTGCTGTTTTTCTTTGCATTTGAATTGGTGACTTTCGTAGAAAAGGACCAATGAATGTTGAAATAACATTTACATCCGTTGATAATCATTTGTGAGAGGTGTAAAGTCTAGTTAGAGCATTGAATCAGACACGTGCCTATGTTTTGCAACAAATATGATTGATTGATTTATTTTTACGTAGATAAAGTGACCAACTAGTAGGTACACGTTCATTTCCAGTCTCTTATAGAAATAGTCTCTTATATAAAGTATAGGTGCGTCTTCTTCTCCAAAGATATAAATTAATATTTGAGTAACAATGACTTTCAATAGTTTGAGATTCCTGTTTTTTTATGGGACAAGTCGGCCAACGAGCATACGGATCACCTGATGGTAAGCAATCGGCGCCACCCATGGACACCTGGAACACCAACACATTACAAGCACGTTACTGGCCTTTTTGAGATTAGGAAATTATGCAATGTTGGGGATTCAGGGATTGGGGAGATTGGAGAAGGGGAGGGGGGAGAATTGGGCCTCTGGTAACTTCACTCAAACGACATAAAAAAATATTAGACACGTATTTTTTTCATTTTGTCGTATAAAGTTACAATACATAAATAAAATGGCGTTAAGTTTAGGAGTGTGAGGTAGTTACGTCATAACGTGGTACATTTTGTTGCACGCTGTGACGTCACGCGACATTTCAAATCACTATATCGTCAAAAGCATTTAATTTTGTGAGAAAAGAAAAAACAGGTGTCTAATGTTTTAAAATTACATATGATTTAATTATTCATTAACAATTTTTAGTATTAACGGAAAATTTTCACAGGCAACAATGTCGCCTGAGTGTGATTACCCTCGAAGTTCATTTATGATAGTAAATTAGGTAATTCGATGATAAAGTTTCGTTGTTAGTGTCCGAACAATAATTAGAACAACTGGTGAGAACCAGTACGATGGTAGTAATGAGATGTTTTGGCTGCAACTAATTATGAGTTCTATGTGTAGCTATGATAAAGTATGTGTTAGGATTACATAGCTTTTCCAGTCCACTATTTGAAACTTTGCATTTAATAGACGCACTTTATAACTTAGTTGATGAAAAAAACATAAAACCAATCAAACTACAACAAAACACACCTTATAAACCAATATAATATAAACTAACTACAGACATACAACATAACATCACGCCTTTTATCTCCGAAGGGGTAGGCAGAGGTGTACAATGTAACACCCACTTTTTACTATCTATGTTGAGAATCCCATGTAATTGGGGGTGTGCATATTGCCATATACCAGGCAAAATTCCAGACTTTATAATTCTACAGAATTTTTTTTAAAAACCCAGTACAGCTTTGCCCTACCCGGGATTCGAACCCGAATCCTTACCCGGCAGTCGCACTTGCGACCTTTTGGCCATAATTACATAGGACTTATAACATAAATCGTGAAAAGTGGGTGTTACAGTGTACAGTGGCATTAAAATGCCATAATGTGCACCTCTGCTGACTCCTTCGGGGATAAAAGGCGTGATGTTATTATTAAGATGTTATATCCATTTAGCAGGTTTCATTTGTTACATTTAATTAGTACTACAAATGAGTTTAGTACTTCGCAATGAATGGTGACTTCTCTCAACAATTGAGTCGCAATATTAATGTTAAATAAGAGGTCAGAAATGTTAATACGATGCTGACATTGACCTTGTACTTGAATGAAGTTGAAGTTATTCGGATAATATATTATGATAAATGTTTTAACCCAATTGTTGCAAGTATCTACATTACCTTAACATCAACTTATAGTAAGTTGGACAATCAGAACGGTAGAAAAAAAAGGTAAATTCATTTTACCCGGTCGACTGTACTTGACGAGGTTACTCGACCAGTTTCTAGCCATACTAAGAGCCTATAAGCATGAAAAATACAAACATTCAATTTTATAATGGAGTTTAAAATTATAATCAGGGTTGCCATCATTTTTGTTAACTTTCAGAGTTACTCAGTTTTGTTAAAACTTCTTATAATGTCTAATTATAAGCTTGAAAGCACTAACCTGCATTAAGCAAGCGTAGTGATAAACATTCTCCGTGCGAGAATAGGCTTTTAGGTCATCAGTGGCCATTTATAGGTCATTTATAACATCATCATATTAAAACTTCAATGGTTCTTTAGAACCTACCACGAATACCACGAAACTATTCTGAACTTAGTCCAATTTTAAATTCAACATTTCAAAAACATAGACTTCTGCAGGGATGGCTCTAAATAACTCCGTGTGATATTTGAGCAATACTTTGAAAATATACGTCTGAGTGTCGAAGATACCTTTCTGAGAACCACTAGGGACATTACCTGGTAGTGTCTCAAGTTTCCAGGCGTTTCTAAATTGATATTCATGCTAATACTGACGTGTATTGACACTGAACTGGAATATGTTTTAATATTGTATTGAATATTTAAGATACCAAGTATCGTTTTAGGTGTATTTTACGGAAAATGTTCGATTTATCTACTTGTAGTTTCAACAATCTAACTTTGTGGAATGTTCTGATTTCAACATCGTTATTGAACGTTTGAGTAAACTTTGCTCTATTATAAGACCTGTCGTGTTATAATAGTTTCGTCCAACATTAATAATTATGTTGCATACATGATAATCTACTGCTGGCGTAGTTTGTCGTAATTTTTGTACTTTTTTTGAGGGGGGACCATCATACAGTGGCTACTTCCGATTTGAGTTAGGCTAGGGAGGAAGTGTCAGACTCTTACTGACTAAAAACCACCCCGTTCCTACTCCTGCTCTTCGAGCTGGAGCCCCGCCAACCCGTTAGGCCTTGCGCGCTCCCGCTGATGCGCCGTACGCACTGGGTCTGGTTCTGGTCGAGCGGCGAGCTACCCTTGCTCATCGTCTGCAAACCTACACTTACGGTGGCCGAAGATCGTCGGGCGATCTCTGACGGCCGGAGTGTCACCAGCGACGGCTAGCGAAGTTTGTTCCTTCATGCGCCCCGCCTTCTCCTTGGCTAGCATGACTGCTTCGCAGAAGAAGCCAGCATCCCAATCCCCTTCGCTCCGTACCATGACCTGCACCAGGCCGGACGCGAGAGGTAGCCGTCGCATTCTGACACGACGGTGCTCAGCCCACGCAAGGATAATCATTGAGTTTAGCAAACAGGTTGGAAATTGCAGGTTAAAAGGTTCAAATTAAAAAGAAAGCCCTACCCAGTTGTTGTCAAATGCGTAGTCTTTTTGTCTTTGCCATATTTCAGAGTGCTTTAGTACTGAAAAGATAGTTGTTCCATTTAGATTATTCCAGATAAATACGTACCTACTAAAACTCACTGGGGAGTGTCGTGTCTGATGATATCTCTTATGCATTATACGTATTGAACTTTAAACTCGACACGTGTGACATCGATTAAAAATTTAAATAAAATTTTTAAATAAAATTGTGTTGCAATAATTTAAGGTGATAAGTCTCATTAAAAATGATGAATTTTGCTTTAAAAAGGTGTCCTTTGATGCTGTGTGGGGTCTGATTTGAGTGCATTTTCACTTTTATTGACGGTACAGGTAGATAGACTACTGCGAGTGGTCAATCTTCTATATGTTTTATAGTTATTTTGTTTTTCATTTTACTCCTTTTCCGTTTTTCCTGAAAACACACTATTATAATCACAAATGAGACTGCTATACTTTTGGCTTAGATACCTAGATTTGGGACAGTACTGTTGGATATTTTTATTTTACCTAGAAATTTATTGTTAAAGGTACTTAGTTCTCAGTATTTGTCAATAGATTCGCCTCTTGTACACAGTTATCCACAGGTGCGTACTTATATCTCTATTAATTAAAATACTCGATATCACATCATGTACATACATCACGGAAACGAACAATTAGGTATAATTCCACCGCCACTAACCAAAATAATAAATATTAAAACACATTAAATATTTATATTATTATTTTTATCATCATAATAATTATTGCTTAAATGTCTGCCGTTCTTATCGGTCTGGTTGACCCAGTGGCTTGGCGCGCGTGGCTAAAACCGGTTTAGAACTGTTCTGAACCTAACCTTTAACCTAAATAAATGATAGTCAGTCTACCAATGAGTGATTTTAGTGATCAATGTTAGGTGACTTCCACTCCGTTTGAAGCGTAGGTAAGTAAAATAAATTATTTTTAGAAAATATATATCCTTTAGATACAGTAGGTATATTTCACTTATCTTAAAATAGTTTATCTTAGAGTGTTATTTGGTACGATGTTATTAATAGATATGTGTTGAAAAACCGGAAAAATATGTAATTTTTAATTAATTGGTAGCAGTTCATTAATTGTAAATACGTACTTAAACTGAACTGTTCGATTTGGCGCAGTGATCACTACATTAGCTATAATTAGTGTAATAGTCCACAATTAGCAAACGAATGGATAATTTTATCATCATCAACAGCCTAAGTGCCCACTGCTGAGCAAAGCCTCTTCTCACAAGAAGCAGGTTTGAGCATTAATCACTACGTTTGCTCATTGCGGATTTGCGATTGCAAACTTATTGTTAGCAATTAAACTGTCAAACACCAAGCGGTCACCGGTGACCGCAACCTATTGTTCTATAATTGTGTCTACAAA
This sequence comes from Spodoptera picta, assembly GCA_038387885.1. Classification (NCBI taxonomy): domain Eukaryota; kingdom Metazoa; phylum Arthropoda; class Insecta; order Lepidoptera; family Noctuidae; genus Spodoptera; species Spodoptera picta. The sequence continues at coordinate 3,249,102 of JAZHFQ010000484.1, forward strand.
ACCGGTACTCGACGAGTTAAAAGATTATATAACAACAAGACATTTCCTTCATCGTTTGACGATTTCTCAATTTTTCTAATTTTCATGAGAGTCTCATATCAAAGTTGTGCATTCTAAACATTCAAGCGTGTTACCACAAAACAGACATGACAGTTATTAAACATTCACGACACGTTATAAAGATAATGAAAGTCAGTGGGAAGAGTAAAAAAATAACTAAGGTTAAAATTAAAAATATAAAAACTGATGAAAAAAGTGAGAGAATCTAAATCAACTCGTTTTATGATACGTTTTGATGGTGCAATGTTAGGGCTATTTTACCAAGACACCATGGCATCCAGTTACCGCTAACAACAAAAAGTATAGACACAGCTCTATAGAGTGAAGATGATCCACGTTTCGAGATGAATGGGCCGGCTCGACCGGAGTGATACCACGGCCTCACAGAAAACCGACGTGAAACAACGCTTCGTTGTGTTTTGTCGTGTGTGTGGGGTTACCGGAGACACAATTACCCCCCTTCCTCAATCTCCCCAGCCCTGAATCCCCAACAATCCTCATATTCCTAATCTACAAAAGCCTGGTAACGCACTTGTAACGCATCTGATGTTCCAGGTTCCATTGGCGACGCCGATTGCTTACCATCCGGTGATCCGTTTACCGGCTTATCCCATAAAAAAGTTCCTCTCCTAGCGACCCTTGGTTGCGTTACCAGCCCATGCATTGTGTTAGTAGCGGCGACTAGTTGCGCGGCCATGGTGTCTCGGTGAAAATTATAGCCCTTATGACTTCTGTGTTTTGTTTTTGAATGAAATAATGGGAAAAATAATCTATATTCGAATATTTGGGATTTTGTACCTAGTATTTTTTTTAAGGGGGGAAAAATCATCGAATGACTGTTCCCGCCTGGGTGAGGCGGGAGGGAGTATCAGACTCTTACTGACTAAACACCACCCCGTTCCTCCTCCTGCACGTCGAGCCGGAGCCTCGGTAACCTGTTAGGTTCTCCGCTAGTATCTATAGTACTAACTATAATGAAATATATGCTGACGAAGCTATTTAATAATATCGAATTTACTAATTTATGGTCGAATTTAGATTAGATTGCCGAATCATCAATAAAATAACGCTAATTAATATCATTAGGCTTTAATCGTTCATTAGCTTAGCCACATCACTATTCATAGAAAATGTTATATATAAAAAAGTGATTTTAGATAAGTTAAGTAATCCTTTTATTTGTTTTGGACAAAACCCATAGAACAAAATTAACACAAAAAATGTCAAAATTAGTAAATATACATAGAAAAAATTGAACAACATTAATACAGTTGTGATCCTAATTTCGCTACATATCTTCTCATTAGATATCCTATTTCCCACATCTATTGAATTCCAGAAAGGCGCAAAATAATAATTAATACATCTTCTCAAGCTGCAACCTACCAACATTCTAGAATTTACTACGTCACTGACCACTTCAACGCAACAATGCGACTTATTTTTTAGAACTACCAATTTCTAAGCAATTTTTAGACACTTTTTATTGCGCTAATCAAACCTTTGTATATTTTTTTTTTCAACCTCTCTGCGGTTTGTGCGACAAAAGTATATTTCTGGTTTATTGTATTAAGGTTTTTATTTTCAACCTTTTTAAAGAATGAAAAAGGTAGAAATTTCCAGCCGATTTAGATAATTGTAGAATCTAGACTTATTCATAGAATAAAGTAACTGTTTTGTGATTCTGTCCAGTCATGCGTGTGATTTATTGTAGTTGAATAAACACTCTAGTATAATTCGGTGAAGTTTTATATCATACACCGAGTACACGTCGAAACTACCTCTACATATCTACCTTAATATACCTTACCCAACCAAAACGAATGAAGTTCTAATATACAATTGAATTTTACCCATGAATGCTAGTGAAAATCACGTGTCCATTTATAAACAATATCTCAAGTACCGGGATGTCATGCACGTGCCGTAGATATGCAGTACCCCAATGCAATATAGAGGTAGCATCGTGCTGTCATTTGCACTCTTCTGATAACAAACAGTTATTAGACTGAGAGAGTTCCCAACATTTCCTTACGATTATAATGGATACTGTTGCTGTTATCTGGTCCTCTGTGGTCTGTTCTCATAGTAGTTTTTTTCCATGCATATCTTTTTTTTTATTCTTTAAAAACGTTGCCCCATTCTGGGATTTTCTCCTGTATAGTGGGTGTTCAATGACACCCAGACGCGAAACAACAATTTGTCGATTACACAAAAAGTTGCTTCGTCCGGGAATCGATACGGCTACATGTTGTGCGGCAATCGGCTGTCCAGCCACTACACCAAACGTGCACCATCTACAGAAATAGGCTAAAACTGGTTTTGTAAAAAGAAATAATGTAGAAAGAGTTTGTTAGTATAAGATATTGTAGCAAACAATATAATTATAATACATAGATTGAAACTAATGACAGACTTGCTTGACTTGGTCATAGTAGTGTGGTCTACAGAATATGTTATTATGAATTTAAATCCTTCTTAGGTCAGTTCAGAATGTCTGTCAAATTCTTATTCCTTAAAAACAGTGTATGCACAGCTTACTACATACTTGAACGTTTCTAAACATGATTTTTTTTTTAAATTCCATTTCAAATCAAAACATCTTCAGAAACTTACACAGGTTCGAGAAACGTCCTTTATAGCTTCTTCATTTATTTTGTTTAGAATACCGTTAATTTCTCAACAAAATGCTAAATCACTATTACAATGTAAATAAAATCGAACAATAATCTATTTTAGTTACAAAACCAATTTAAGCATAATACATTAGTAAATTTTTTCAGCCATTAGCAATTGACTTGAGACCGTAATAATGGGAAAAAACTGGATATATTTAGTGTAATAGTGGTATATTATTATACATATATAGCTATTGATTGTTTATTTACACTTAAACGCTATATATAGAGGAGTCAATGACAAATCTTTATCATTGTGTGTCTGAGTTTGAAGCGAGTTACTCGTTAGCTTAAGTGATAAAGACGTGAAGATGATCGAGACTAAAGTTCCGGCGTTTGCTGAGTTAAGCGAGTTCGCGAGCCTGGGGGTAAGTTATAGGGCTTTCTTTTCGGTTGTTTTTTTATTTGTAATATTTTTTTTTTAATTTTAATAAATTCTTTACACGTAAAGACTTAAAAGATCCTTTTCTAAGTACCTAAAGTGATGTCCGATACCTAATTGTTTCATTTGTAAAAAAATATATTTTTATTTCCAAATTTTTCTTATTTAAGTAACCAACTGGAAGTGAAAAAATAGCGGCATGGTATTTATTTTACGTTAAAAGACTATTGGTAATGCGAAAATACCTTTACGTCTCCAAAAAATTAACAAGACGAATATTCGTGACATCCACGGATTAACTAAAATCGCGGGTTACTCACGTGAATACACTGAGAAAAGCTCTTCTAGTTTCAAACCGCGATTTTAGTTAATTTAGTATGTCTCACGATAGTTATTATAAATCCACAGAATTCTCTATTTTAAAACCCCTAATCATAAGACCTATATTCCTTTGTCTCTAACGAAAATCTTCTTCCAACAGTCAGGCGGAGAAGTGGTGTTCGCAACAGACGATTTCTTCGCAACATGCGAGAATATGATAGCAGATAGTGATCCAATATTCATAGAAGATAAGTACACGGAGTACGGCAAGTGGATGGACGGGTGGGAGACCCGGAGGAAGAGGATTGCTGGCCATGACTGGTGCATCTTGAAGCTGGCAACGAAGTGTGTTGTTCGTGGTAAGTTATATTGCAAAATAACGCAGCATCACACAGCATCATGCCTTTTATTCTCGAAGGGGTAGGCAGAGGTGTACATTATGGCACTTAATGCCACTGTACAATGTAACACCCACTTTTAACTATTATGTTATGAGTTCCATATAATAGGGGGTGAGATAATAAAATAATGCAGCATAATTTAATTATTTTTCTCTACATCTCTTTATTGCACAACTGAGATAAAACTATATTTATATCGGAGTCTTGGACAGTTTATATTATTATCATTGTCAGAATAAATTGCGAACAAATTAAATCAAAGAATATTTCTGAAGATCGAATGCAAAATTTAATGCGTTAGTTACTAATTAATATTGTGCAGAGTGATAAGATATGTGTATGCTAGACATTGTAATTAATGTCTCCTCGTTCCTCACTCTATCTTTTTCTCATGCTCTCTCTATCTCTCTCTCACTCTCTGTCTGTTTTATCAGATATGAGTGTTAACACAGTATATAATATTTAGATAATATTATAAAAAAGTAGCTTCTGCCCGCGGCTTCTGCCCGCGGCTTCGTACGCGCCCTCATACAAGTCCCGTACTTACCCGCTTTTCGGTAAAAAGTAAAAAAAAGTATTGAATAAAAAGAATCCTATGTCCGTCTCCTGGTTCTCACCTAATTTCCCCCCCCCTCCCGCTTATTTTCATCTAAATCGCTTTAGCGGTTCTTGATCAACAGAGAGAGAGAATAAGCAACAAAATTGTCATTATCATTTAGATTATTTGTTATGCAATAGTTAATAACCTATTTACATTTTTCATTGATAAAAATTCGGTTCACGTAATTGTTATTGTATATGATTCATATATATGAGACACTCAGTGATTAATGTTTGTTCTTTATGCATTGTTCCAGGGTTATTAATTGACACAGCATTTTTTACTGGGAACTATGCACCGAAATACTCCATACAGGCTGCCTGCTTAACCCCTGAAGGTAAGTTAATAGTAAACTACCTACTAGGTTTTTTGGAATCGTATAGAATTTTTTGAGAACAGTCATCACACCAATATTATTCACTAGCTTTTACCCGCGGCTTCACTCGCGTCACAAATGGATAAAAAGTAGCCAATGCGACATATAACAATACACACAGCGCCATCTATACCAATACTTTTGTTTTCCCTCGGGATTATCAAATTTTTCCGGGATAAAAAGAACTCTATTATTTTATCCGGACTTCTAACTTTACGTCTGCAAAAATTCAAAGCAAACGGTTTAGTAGTTACGGCGCGAAAGCGGAACAAACAAACAAACTCACTTTCCGATTTATAATATTATTAGTAAGGATGTAAAAGTTTCTAGGTTTGGATGCTTGTACGTCAATAACGCTGAAATTATTGAACGGATTTTTATGAAATTTAGTATACAGCAAGGTATGGGCTGACTTTGGTGATAGTATATACTTTTTATCCCGATTGAATGCAAATCAAATTCATTGGAATCATATTCTACACGGATGAAGTCGCGAGCAACAGCTACTATTTTATAAAGGAACCCACAATTATCAGGTTTAATATTTATATATTTCACTGTATACCTCTAGTTATCGATCAACTAATTTAAAGGAACCTATAATATGCTTACACTTGTATCTTTTACAACGAATAATAATTAAACCACCAAGGCCGAAAAAAATTAAAACATAATCAACACTCAAAATGCTAAATAACTGAATAATATATGACGTCTTTCAATTTCAAAGCACAAAAAAATTTTCTACATTTCCACCAATAACACTCAACTTAAGTCTGACCCACAAAAAAATTGTACCAATCTATCCAAGTACACTTACCGAAGTCCTAAGTTACCCTACACTAGTACTTATATCTACCTAGTACTCTCAAAGCACTTAGTTCTAGCTCAATGAGGCGTGTCCTGGCAATTCTCCAATGCTATTTACCGGACACTAGTTATTTTTGCCAAAGAAAGATCTTGGAAGTACGACTCCGTAGCTAATCAATCATAGGGAACCGGAGACTTCTTCAACTGTGTGAATTGTTCCAAAAAGATGTGTTGTATGAGTAGTTTTATTTTCCATGACTGCCTCGTTAGCCGAGTGGTCGCAAGTGCGGCTGCCGAGCAAGGGGTCTCGGGTTCGATTCCCGGGTCGGGCAAAGTATTACTGGGTTTTAAAAAATTCTTAGTAGTAGCACGGAGTCTGGAATTGTGCCCGGTATATGGCAATAGGCTCACCCCTATTACATGGGACTCGTAACATAAATAGTGAAAAGTGGGTGTTATATTGTACAGTGGCATAATGTGCACCTCTGCCTACCCCTTCGGGATAAAAGGCGTGATGTTATGTTATGTGTTTTATTTTCCAAATGTTTGTATTTGCGCAACATGTCATTTTTGTAAAAAATGAGACATTTGTAAGTTGTACATAACTAAAAATTACGAGTTACTCACGTAAATATAATGAGAAAAGCTCTACTAGTTTCGAGACATAGAGGGGCTCTTTCTCATGAGTAGCGTGCGCGGTCGCGGCGAGGTCACGTAGTTTACCCGACATACAAAACTAGTAGAGCTTTTCTCAGTATATTCACGTTAGTAACTCATACATTTTAGTTAATTCACTATGTCTTATGATAGCTATTATAAAAATACAACTTGATTTTTTCATATAGTTTATAAAAATGTCCATTACTTATTGTTGTATCCTGTGTTATGAGACTAATCTTAAAGGGGTTTTACAAACCAAATCAAGGCCTATATTTACACAGGCTTTTTCTATAAAAAAACATTTCAAAGCGCTGTAGTTTTTAATTACTACACGTTTTTATTTTTGCAAAAACATATTAAACTGTCAAACACCAAGCAGTCACCGGTGACCGCAACCTATTGTTCTATAATTGTGTCTATAATGACGGTACTCGACGAGTTAAGCTACAGTTTTATGCTCACAAGTCCAGAAATCCGGTATTATATTCTTACCAAATCCAAGAGACGTGGAGTTTTTAAAAGTTTAAGCTCATTTACGGACATATAATGTTTAGGAGGACGCTAGCATGCCCTCGAGAGCTAATAAGTAGAATTACCAAGGACTCGCTTTTATCGGTGTTCTGATACCTATTATGTTGTTGAAGAAACTATCAAGGGAAAATATTTGTTACGATTATTAGCTTTCCTGTTCATAATAGACGAGTGGTTTAAAAGTGTGACTAACGAATACGAGTTGTCGATTCCTGTGGTCACGCAAAGTATAAACTGTTAACAAATATAACATAAAGCTAATACTAATTATTAGTAGACAGGTGATAGGTTTTACGATTGGACTAAAAAATATCTGCAAAATATCAACATTTTAACAAAAGAAAATTTTCTTTTACAGAAGAAGAATCGATACCAAAGAGGATCTCTGAAATGGGTACGGCGTGCAACAAATTCGACTTGAAACATATCGAACGACTTAAGTCTAACAAATGGGATGAATTAGTGCCCATAACAGCCCTGCGGCCAGGGTATGAGGAGACCAGACTTAATTTCCAGAAGGTAGGTCATTCGAAATATAATATATATATATATATTTTTTATATATAAAGAAATGCTATAATGTACCTAAATTCAAAAGAAAAATGAGATGACTTTTTCAACACATGACTTTGTTCTCAAGACTTTAGCTCAGGATTGTATCAATGCAATAAAAACAGCTACAAATATGAATCGACTAAACCAAAAACCAATTTATAAAATCCTCCCATAAATATTGCATCGTTTCCAAATTGGAACTTTTACGAAATCGCACTTCGTCTAAATTGGGTTTCTGAAAATAAGACGGATGGAACTTCTGTCTGTAGTGCAAAAACTTTTAAAATAAATCCGATTAGACGTTGAAAACTCATCACACGCCAGCATTTTGAGGAACCAAATGGAATAGGGCATTTAAAAAATATCACTATGAAATAAACAGCGACAGATTTTTTGAAGAAAAAGCAGCTCCAGTTTTATACTAGTGTTGATTAGAATCTATTAGTTAGTTTGATTATTTTATAACTTATCATTCCCTTTGGGGGAGTTATGATCCTTTACATATTACGTAATATAATTTAAATGGTACGTGTATAAATTGTTAAACTTATAAACGAAATAACGAAAAAAATAATCTCAAAACAAAACCCATAATTTCAAATAGAAAGTTTAAAAATAAATTCGCCACATTCTCGCCTCTAGCGCTAAATGATGGCACACTAGAGTGAAATTTAAAAATCCAGGAATAAAGTCCGAGGAATTAAAACCTGGAACTACACTTTTGGTATTTTTATTTTGTTTTAGGTACTGAGTGACGACGCTTGGACTCATATTCGTGTGAATATTTATCCGGATGGAGGGATTGCTCGTCTCAGAGTGTTCGGGGAAGCGAAACCCGAGCTGCCGAGAACGAGAAATCAAATTATAGACCTAGTGTCTCTGCTAAATGGTGCTGCTTGTCAAGGTAATAACGCAACCACGTGTATGTCAGGTGCTGAACCGTACAATGGGAATATCAAATTAATTTAATAGTGTTCACTTTGTTGTCGGTTTTCATTAGGCCTAACGTTTCTATTTTAGTTTGGCAAATTGTTTAGTGATTTGAATAATACAAGTTCATATTGAACATTTTGCAATAGGTATTTTCTCAGTTTCTGTTCTTTTTATTTATTTTTGAGAACTATGACATTTTTGAGTAAAATAGTGGGTGTACAGTTTTCCATTTATACTTACTTATTATTTCATCTTTGCAGGTTTTTCGAATGCCCACTACGGGCACCCAAAAAATGTAATCAAGCCTTCAAAAGGCAAATGTATGTCTGACGGTTGGGAGACGGCAAGGAGATTGGACAGACCTAACATTATTGAGGCTAATGATGATGGGACCATGAAGACTACAGGTAAATAGCACAATATTTTAACAAATACCACAAAAAATGTAACCTTTTTAATAAAATACTTTTTTTAAAAGGTTACATTTTAATAAGATACAATAATTAACCTTTTTAATAATGTTTTTTTATTTCTCATTTGAGGCATTAGTTTATGCTGTCACAAGCAAATTGAAATGAATTTAATTCAAGAAAAATAGTTAAGGTATAATAAAAATCTTGAAACAATATTGTAAAGATTTTTTTTTTTTTGAAACTCGACACATTTTTGCAGAGATTCATTACATTTTAGTTTGTATATAATATATATTATCCACAAGTTAACACTTATATGCCCGAATATTGAAAGGCTACTCAATTGTAAGTAGCGCTTAAGTATATTTCTATCTCTACAAATTCTTTGTAAAATGATAGAGATGGCACGATATTTAAGTGCAACTTAGAATTGAGCCTTACCTGCCTTGTCTATGGCATTAGTATTCGGGCGATAGCTTTATATATCTTTGTGGAATAAGAAATAAAATATAAGTCTTATTAATTATTATATTATCTACTAGCGACCCTCCCGACTTCGCACAGATGCAATATGCATGTATTATACATATAAACCTTCCTTAAGAATCACTCTATCTATTAAAAAAACCGCATCAAAATCCGTTGCGTTGTTTTAAAGATCTAAGCATACATAGGGACAGACAGACGGCGGATGGCGACTTTGTTTTATACTATGTAGTGATACAATATTAGATATTAAGTTACCAATTTAGATAAATATTTTATACACTAATTGAACACCAGCAGCAAATGACGATACTAATTAAATTTCAGAATTTTGGCACACATTCAATATGTATTTTACTATAATTAGAATTCTAATCGCAGGTGGAAAATTAATTTGCAACCAAAATAATAGAACGTTAGGCCTTTATTTCAATGCATAGGTCGACACTTTTAATATCTAGGGTACTTTTTAACTGTTATACGATTCGAGTAAAAAAATGTTTCAAAAATCGGAAAATTCAAGAGTATTAATTATTCTAATGTGAAAATCAGTCTTTGTTTAACCCAAAATACTTCATCCTATAGTACATATAACTCCCCTATGAAATCAAAATGAATTGTAAATTCTAACAATTGTATTATTTCAAAAAGGTCAAGAATGGGCGGTCTTCAAATTTGGCTTCCCGGGGCACATTAAGCAAATTTGTGTGGACACCAACCACTTCAAAGGCAATTATCCTGACTCCGTGAAGATTGAGGGGGCGTACTTAGGCCGGGGTGACTGGTACCCAGAGATTGATGCCAACTGGCATAATATTTTGAAGCCTAGTAAGGTAAGAACCACTCTTATAATAAATTTTACTTCAGTCTTATATTTCTATTAATTCTTTTTTTCTTAATCATATCCTTGAGTTTACAGTGAGTAACAGTATTAGAATTTAATTCTATATTTTAAACAAATCAAATTTCATACTTCGTCTTAGCAAATGGCTTAGACAGAACCGTTTTTGATCTTTAGAGATTGTTAAACTCGTAATGAGATAATGACTCTAAGGGCCGATATTTCAGTCTTATATTTCTCTTAGTTCTATTTTTTTCCCAATCATATCAACAATTTTACAATGAGTCTTAACAGTAATAGTATTTAATTCTATATTTTAAACAAATTGAATCTCATTATTCAATATGAGTATTGCAAATGGCTTAGACAGAACCGTTTTTGATCTTTACCTCTAGAGACTGTGAAACTCGTAATGACATAATGACTCTAAAGGTAGATTTCAAAATTAGAAGAATAACTTTAAATAATTGACAGTTCCTCCATATTAATAAACGTCAAATGTCAATTATATTCTACAGTTAGATATGAATTAACTGATGATTGTAAAATCGGCCTTTAGACACATCTTACTTCTTTAGTTTCTTCCTTTGTATACTTTAATCTCCACGCTCCCCTTTTCTATTAAATCCTTATCACCAATCTTAACAGCAAAATTTACAAAAACATTCCCAATGAAAATAAACCGAAGCTAAGTTAACAAAATCTAATTTATACGTACATTTTCAATTACAGCTATCGGCCCATAACGAGCATTGGTTTGACTGTGAATCGGATGTCATCACACACATTAAAGTAACGATGGCACCAGATGGCGGGTTCAGCAGAATTAGAGCGTTTGGTTATATCAGTGAACAAATTATTTGAGAGTTTAGGTACATACATGGTTGGAGTTTATAGTAATATGTAATCAGGCCTTTTATTAAAAAGGCAGAGATGTTTTCAACGATCACTTTTCACCAGTTATTTCTTTAGAAACGTTATCTCATAACTAGGAGCCCTTTGCAACTATTGGAAAGGATTTTGAAAATCGAAAACCCGATCTAGGAATAGAAGTTAAAACCTTCTTGGTAGAATTAAGACCATTTGTATATTAGATATGTATCTATAGTTAGCTTAGAAATGAATTTGAAGCTAGTATTCCCGACTATGCAATGTACAATGTCGCGGAAACCCAAGAAGTAGTTCCAAGGGCTATTGTACAGATGAGAACAGTCGTACTTGCTTCGTACGACATAGACTTAGACGCATCGCTACGTAACATTAGAGCTAAAATCCAGAGAAGCAAAACTGTGTATTGTTATAAGATTCAGGTTACAAGATTTACATATTTTATGCTGTGAACCAAAATGTAAATATGATTTTATATCATAATTGTGTTCAGAAATTAATAATGATTTTTGGCTTATTTATAGCCCTGTCATGGCTTGAAATCAGTCGAGCTACTTTGCTAAACAGTTAAGTAAGTGAATTGAGAAATATAATTATTTATGTTGCTTAAGAATGTTCCTAAGTTTTGTTTGGGCTAGCCAAAAATGGCTTTTGTAAATATTAATAATTATAGTGTTATGTATGTATTACCGTCCTGTATTATATAGATTCTAAGTATTAGTAAGTTGAGTAGAATTTATTTAAATGTCTTGTAATATAGATCTGTTCTTGGAATTGAAAATGATTTAGAGGAATATTTTTTTAACTGTTGTTGTTAGAACATTGTTTCAAATGTAGAATTATTTGATAATTATTCTAACAAATATGGTTCCTAAACGAAGAATAATATGAATATTTAATATATTTGTATTAAGTACTAAGTAACTATAATAGCATGTAACAGAAATAACTTAGTCCATGATTACTTTGAAAGTGATGTGTGTGTTTTAGTTTATTTCGTGGAATATTCAGAATATTTGTACAAACTTCTGAATATTTTCTCAAAATATCGGAAATGATATTATCTTTCAAGTACTCATTTACTAATGTTTTCAAGTATTATTAATAAAATATTTATGATGATTACTGAACTTACTGTTTTCTTTCATTGCCAGTCTAGATTAATATAAAATCTATTGAAATACACATCTATGTTTCATTTCGATACAAAATCGACACATACAATAAAATTTTGCAATAAATTAAATAGCAAGTAAAGAATTAACATTGCTAACAAATACTCTATCTACTCTATGATTTGCCATAATAGAGTGGATGAGTAATTTTTATTTTAATGTCCGTCTGGTAGATTGTTTTAAAACATTAGACACGTATTTATTTTCTTACAGAAACATATACTATTAATGATATATTCAATTGAAACATCGCGTGACGTCACTTCTATATACATTTATTTCTAGAAATAGCGTTTTAGCTCGCACTCCTAAACTTCGATTCGTTTTATCGACAAAATAATAAAATACGAGTCTAATATTTTTCATTGTCTAACTGACGGCCTAAATCTATTTTTGTTTTTCATACCCCGTCATCATCCCTACAGTTGTCATCAGAGAGACCACACTTTTGCAAATACCATTTTCTAGTGCTGACTTGGTATTCGCAAGTGTGTGTGTTTGGCGCTGACCAACCAACAACAAAACATTCATAAAATTCGCACCTCATTCACAAAAACACAACATCAAACATACCCCTTCAAAACGAACCAAGTAAACAACACTAAAATAAAACTATATACAATAAAAACAAAAAAAGCACGGTCAAAGTACATATAAAAAACGAACATCAAAATGCCAATATTCAACGGCGTACAATTTCATTGAGATCGAATGCATGTAAACTGATCCCTTACTTTATTCCGACTATAAAAATGGCGATATATTTGAGAGGCATTTAAAATAACAAAATCTCCGCGACAATCCCTCGTGGGCTTTTAGCAGAGTTCTGCAATCTCCTGAACAATATCCGGCTTGAAACTTTGTGGCATACGTGGATCTGTAAGTCGGGGAAACTTGGGGAAGGTTCTCTCGTGAAGACGGTGGCCATGTCTTCGGTCACACCCTGAGGCTACGATAGAAGTTTCGTTTCCAGGGATTTTGTGAAAACTTAATAACGAATGTTTCTGGATTTTCTGCTCTTTTTGGTTTCTCATAAGGAGGTTGAAATTGATTAATTGAGCGCCTTGATTAGATACGAGGCTTAGCTTTTTTTTATGGTACTCGTAATAGAGCCTGCAATTACGTGATCTTCAATACGCAGAATTGGGATGATGACAGGGTATGAAAATTAAAAATATCTATAATCTGTAAGTTAGGTAATGAAAAATATTAGACACGTATTTTTTATTTTGTCGTATAAGAAAACAATATTTAGATAAAACTAATCAAAGTTTAGGAGTGGGGGCTATAACGTCATTTCTACGTATAAAATGTACATTAAAGTGACGTCACGCGACATTTCAAATCAATATGTCGTCGAAAGTATCGTCGTCGTGTCGTCGTATCTGTAAGAAAATAAAAAATACGTGTCTAATGATTTAAAATAATCTACCAGACGGAAATTAAAATTAAAATTAGGCATATACCCTATTCATTGTTATATCTGGAAGGATTATAACTGCATTCACTTTAGATATTTTTAATCTGGTCTATCCAATGGAGAACAAAATATTTACTGACCCTATTAAAAAACGGAGCGGCAGAGGACTTACAGGTTGCCGGGGCTCCGTCTCTAAGCAGTAGGAACGGGGTGTTTTTTAATCAGTAAGAGGTTGACACTCTCCCTCGCCTCACCCGGGCGAGAGAAGTCATGGGATGATTTTGCCCCATCAAAAAAAAAAACAGTTAATGAAACAACACATTTAAATATCATCACATGTTTTATTGGTACTACAATTCTTATCCAGACTACATACTAACGTAGATAAAAAACACTACTTATTCATAAAACGATAGGTGCTGCATACATATCGGTGACCTTCAAATAACATACAAAGGTTAATTGCTTTATTCCCCATGCATTAGGGAAATGAGTTTGCTATAGTCTCCGGGGTACATTACGTACGAAGAATCTTACTCATTCTGCCAAACTAACATCACTTTTATGAAAAGCCTCTTGTCCAGAACACCTCGTTTATTGATTCTGTTGTGCAATAAGGTTCAAAATGCTTTTTGGTTTAGCCAATACAAAATCTTGCTTTAATCATTTTGAGAAAATGAACAATCTTTATCTGGCGTTCATTTAGTGAATCTAAGTTCTCGTTTCAATATTTTAATTTTTCACGAATAATATATAATTACATGAATTCATATTAGAGGTATAATGACCGCCTCGTTGTCCGAGTGGTCGCAAGTGCGACTGCCAGGCAAGTGGTCTCGAATTCGATTTCCATGTCGGGCAAAGTATTACTGATTTTTTTTTTAATGTCAGTAGTAGCACGGAGTCACAAATTGTTCCCGGTATATGGCAATAGGCTCACCCCCTATTAATAAACAATAAAAAGCCTTTATTTCCATAACCTTAAATTACAGTTCAAATGTTGGTATTTTCTTGGTTAGTATTTTACAAGTTAATAGTTTTGCTTATACCTAGGTGTTAGTAAGGGTTATCTTAGTTATTGGGTATGGACCCCTCCTCGGGTGAAGGCCTCCTCCAGCCCTTTCCACTCATCTCTATCCCTGCCGATTGCTAACCAGTCCTTTCCAGTAAGTTCGGTTATATCGTCACCCCCTATTACATAACATAAATAGTGAAAAGTGGTCGTTACATTGTACGGTGGCATTACGTGCCGAAATATGCGCCTCTGCCTAACCCTTCAGGGATAAAGTCGTGATGTCATGAAATTATTAATGATCATATACAATGATCATTTTCAAGAAATTAATATAAAAACTAAGAATTAGTTGTTTTTAATAATAAGATTTTAGTAGTCACTATCGTTATTAGGCGTCGATTATCTGATACTGGAATAGACGGCCGATATTTATGCACATTTAGTTTGTATTGTACAGAGCCCCCAAAATATCAGACACAGCAGTTGCACGAGCGGCCAATGAGTCAGTCCAAGTCGATTACTTTAATGGTGTTTAATTGCCATTAGACACTATAACGAGACCTCTTTCATTAGAAAACCTATACTTTCAAGGCTTTTATTACAGGCTAATGCCAATTACTTTGGAAACCCGATCCAATCAACAATGCTAATTATCGTTAATTATCCAGAAAGTACGACTTCCAGCAACAAGGGTGATTGACCCCAATGTTTCAAAAGATACAGCTCGTATATGAACTTGTGGATCGAATGAAACTACCAAGCTAAAGGGTCTAAAGATTTCAATACCTGGGCCTTTAGCCCAACCCTACTTTAGCAGTTGTCTACAGAGAGAGTAGAAATCACAATGTATGGGGATGACACTGAGAAGTGTCAAAATTTACGTCAATTCCATATAATTTGGTTTTCTAATGTCCATGTAGACAAGCGCTAAATGGCATTTGACTACAGCTGCAGGATCAAGGATAGAAACATTGAGTCTGCAATAGGGTATACGGTAATCGACTCTATATGTAATTTTTAACATAACCTGCAAAGAATAATTATGTGCATCTCCAACCATCCTTTTGAGGATAGACAGGCTGATATTTTAATTTGTGTCAATCTAAAAACCAGGGCTTATTTTTTATGTCATTACCAGAAATAAGTCTACAGTCAATAGACTGTAGACTTACCAAGACTTTTTGCAAAATAAATATATTTTGCAAATCGATTACGGAATTCGCATAAACTTGGAATGCTACTGAGTTTATAAATACAAATGATGTGTATAAGTTCATTGCTCTTGAAATGTAGTTATAATGACTTATTGATTTATTTTTATTTTATCATTTTTTTATATCTAATTATTTATAACTTTTATAACAATTTATTAATAAAATATAATTATTACTATCTATCTCTAGGCGCAATGAACTTTTTCTCAATTACCTAGCGTTGCTATGGTACAATCTATTTATAAAACTAAGTGGTTGATAAAATTCAAAATCTTTGTCGAAATTTTTAGATAAAACTACAACAGAAATACAAATCCATGATAACAATTTTGTAAGAGACAGAAATGAATTCTAAAAATCATTTACATTTTACTTGAACAAGAAATGTCTCAACATGAACACGTAGTAGGTACATTTAATATATACATCAAAGTTCTCGTCTGAACTCGAGTGGAAGTAACAACGATAATGAAAAGCTACGAGAGTGTTCAAGTGAAATTACTTTTTCTACTCGATACCGAATTAAAATCAGTTATCGATTTTAGCGTGTTTTGGATGGTAGGTGCTGTGTACTTTTTTATTTATAGGTGATAGGTGAAGGTGGTGTTTCTTGAGTAAAGAATTAATTTGTCAAAGAAGTTTTATTTAAAAGTTTATTCGCATTATGATTTATAATTGTAATTCACATAACATCACGCCTTTTATCCCCGAAGGGGTAGGCAGAGATGCACACAGAAGTAACACCCACTTTTCACTATTTTTGTTTTGAGTCCCATGTAATAGGGGGTGAGCCTATTGCCATATACCGGGCACATGTCCAGAGTCCGTGCTACTACTGAGAATTTTTTAAAAACCCAGGTATACTTTGCCCGACCCGGGAATCGAACCCGAGACCCCTTGCCCCGGCAGTCGCACTTGCGACCACTCGGCCAACGAGGCAGTCTTTTCCACGTCTGTATATACCTCTATTTAATGTGATTCCCCCCGCTCCTACTCCTGCACTTCGAGCCGGAGCCCCGGCAACCCGTTGAGTCTTCCGCGGTAAATTAATAAGCTGGGACTTAGATTTATTTAGAAGATTTAATACACGTCATACTTTTAGTAAACCCCCCCCTCCAAAAGACTTAACGGCTGATTCATTCGTGATATTATGAAAGTTGAGTTTGTTGTAACAATATGATGATGATGAAAAGGTATTAAAATTAAAAATTTAATTAGTCCATCAGTCAGGTAATGAAAAATATTGGACACAAATTTTTATTTTGTCGTATAAGAAAACAATGCTTACATAAAATGAATCAAGTTTAGGAGTGGGGGCTAGCTATGTCATATTTGTTAAAAGTAATTTTTACCATAATAAACTAATAATTACGTGTCTTAAAAAATACCAGAGGGACTTTAAAAATAAAAATTAATTAGCAACTCTATTCCAGAGTCATAATAACGTAGATGGTTTTATCATGCTTTATTACATTTTGTGAAAAATAATAAATCAAAGGCAAACGACTAAAATACAAATTCAAATTCATAGATCTTCATCGAGGCACTCTTGATATGTCGACAAAATTGTCGTCCATTCATTCACAGACAGATCGGATGTTGGACTGGAATCCAAGAGATCATTCACTGGAGTACTAGTGCGAGATATTTGGGACTTAGCACATGTCTGACATAGGGGTACACGCTGCAAATAACTTGTGCTTTCTGTTGCAGAGGTAATTTTGAGGCCAAAGATTCTAGTTGTGTCATTGGTGTAATAACAACAAATATGGTAGGTATGTAGGAAGAAAAGCGAATTCCTATTTTAATTATTTCAAGATTTGAATTCGAGATTTATTCTGAATGCTCAATTAAAAAGTAATCGCGTTACGTTTAGATAGACGAACAAATCAATTGCTATGACTTTGTAATAAAGTTTAAATTAGCATATGAATAATTGAATAGTACTTTTATAAACAATGTTTACAAAAATTGTCTTCAACCCTCTCGTTGTTTGAAGTCGGTTAATTAACTCGTCGAGTACCGTCATTATAGACACAATTATAAAACAATAGGTTGCGGTCACCGGCGACCGCTTGGTGTTCGACAGTTTAATATACTAAAACCTTCTTTTAAGTCTAACATATATTTTTCTGAAAACTGCATCAAAATCGGTTCAGCCAATCGCGAGATCTCCTTTTTTCATTTTGAATATGGTTAATTAAATATTCTTAGACATTCATAATCAACGTATTTTACTGATCAAAGAACAAGTAGGAAACAGAACATAAACACAATCATGAACCAAGACCCCAACGATTCACATACGAACATAAAAATACTGATAACTTAATAGGTGTGCAATGTACTAGGAGATAACCCTTTATAAGTCAACACGTGTACTTTGATACAGTTCTAGAGCGATGTTGAACCGCTTATAACCAGGATTTTGTGGTCAGATTGATAATAGTAGAACATTATCGAATTGCCTCGAACTGTGGACGGTGTGATTACATACATCATTGAGTAACTATGTATGTTTGAGGGTTGTGGGCTAATGGTGCCATAGTTCCAAATATCTCTGAGGTTAAACTGCCCTAGATTCATGTGATGGATAGCTGCTGTAGTTATTTAGGCGCGGTTTTGTTGCTTTAGTAATGAAAATATTAATTAGTTATGAAGAACAAAACCAGTAGGTAGGTAGTAACCACGGATGGGGCCCAATAGGGCTGTTGCCGATACGGAGTCGCGAGGAACCTAACGGGTTACCGGGCCTCCGGTTTGAAGTGCAGGAGTAGGAACGGGGTGGTTTTTAGTCAGTAAGAGTCTGACACTCCTTCTCGCCCCGCCCAGGCGGGAGCAGACATTCGATGATTTTCCCGCCTTAAAAAAAAATACAGTTGTGTATTCTTGTTGGTATGCATGTTATGAAGCTTCAGACTTATAGAAGATTTCTCTATCTTTTTACATTTTCTCAACCTACGGTACTGTCATTTCAAGTCTGATACTGATTGACATATATGTTGCATGTATGAACATCACTAAATTAGTAAGTGGTGGCCCCAACACTATATTGCATTATACAAGGTCAAAAACTGTCACAGAGTGCACTGTCTATGTCATACTTGGTGTGTGAACTCGATGTGTGCTCTGTCCGTCTAATATAAATGTAATTATAATAAATACCAGTAGAATCAATGCAAGTCATTTAATCATTAATCTATCAACATAACAATATTGGCTACATATTAAATACCCGAGAACAAACCCTAAACTATCAAAACATTTCTCAAAAACTTCCTAATATTGACATCTGGGTACGAAACATACAAGTCAGTGGTCTCAATGCCACAACCATCAAAGACAAAGACATCAGCTAATGTAGAGACAAATATTCGTGAAAACATCTTCAGTACGTCCAGGTGTGACGTACATATCTTCGAGTAATGTACCTCTATAATTGCCACTCGCGATCCCATGTCACACCCGTGTCAGACTGCCGCTATTTGCACAGAAATATTCTCTATAAATTGGCTTTCATAATGCCTTGACGACGGTTTATCAATAAACCCCTGGGTTCTATCGTTCTATGTATGTTATCAAACGTTTAAATTGCTTTTTTTAGTCTATATTGCTCTGTTTGCATAGGATTGTTCGAGTTACCAAAACGTTGTTGTTTATTGGTGGTTAATCTTTTGTGTTGGTTGAACTGCGATTATGTATACAAGCTTCAGTTTTCAATAAATTATTTATTGTCAGTGCCTAGAATATCACACGAATAATAGATCAGCAAGTTTGATGTCTACTAAGTTAAGATTTTGTTTTAATATTCATAATATTGATGAGAAACGGCTCCGCCTAAAATTTAACCCTATGAAATAGAATATAATATTAACTTTCGGAATATTACTTTTTAAATTTAAAAAAGTCACAGGCAAATAAGATTGAATATTGTATGACAGATAAATAATTTAAGAAAAATATTTTACACTGTCATAACTTTAATATCATTACAATGTCATGATATTCATCACAGTTTTGAAATTGAATGCTGCAGATTATTACCATCACATTGTCATTATTATTAAATAAAATTAATCTATACTAATATTATAAAGAGGAAAGATTTGTACCTATTTTTGTATGTTTGTACTGAATAGGCTCAAAAAGTACTGCGCCGATTTAAAAAAATCTTTCACCAATAGAATGCTACATTCTTCCAATTTGTCATAGGCTACATTTCATTTTGAAAAAAATTAAGGATCCTTGGTAAAATTTGAACAATGTAACCGAAGGTGTAGAAAAATGAGTCTTAAAATGTCTTTCGTCGAATGCGCTGCCGAAACTATTAGCGATAGAACAAAATAATGTACAACAATATTGAAGAACATCATAATGTCTACAAAAAACTCCGCAGTAGCATATGTCCAACTATTTTAGTTATGTCACTACAACAATCCAAATTTCCAAAAATAAATAATTGTCTACCCCGGGCGAAGCCGGGACGAGCTGCTAGTACATAATAAAGTCACAGTAAGATAAGACATCAATTATTACGTTTTTCGACTTACACACGTAATTATTTGACGAGGAACTCGACTCGACGAGGAAGCCATAAATATAATAATTAATTTAGTTTGTCTCACGAAACATAACATCACGCTTTTTATGCCCGAAGGGATAGGCAGAGATGCACATTATGCCACTGTACAATGTAATACCCGCTTTTCACTATTTATGTTATGAGTCCCATGTATTGGGGTCTCAAGTACAAGGTAAGTCAAAGTAATCTTATGAAAGTTATAAAATAAATCTTTAAAAACTATATATGGGTCAAGTTATTGTTTCAAGTAAAATACTCCTGCTTGATAAAAATAGCAATGTTTACTTTTGGCACTTAAGAACACTTTACGCAACCCGTGTTACAGCTTTTCATTACACAATATAAAAAATGTATTATGGTATTATTTTTTGTATTAATCAAAATTCTCCTCGATCACGAACAACGATTGCCTCGTTTGCCGAGTGGTCGCAAGTGCTACTGCCAGGCAAAGGGTCTCGGGTTCAATACCCGGGCCGGGCAATTCTGAGTTTAAAAAAATTCTCAGCAGTAGCACGGTGTCTGGAATTGTTTCCGGTATATGGAAATAGACTCACCCCTATTACATGGGACTCGTAACATAAATAGTGAAAAGTGAGTGTTACATTGTACAGTGGCATAATGTACACCTCTGTCTACCCCTTCGGAGATAAAAGGCGTAATGATACGTTATGTGTATTAATCAACCAAAATTTGCAACTTTGTACATCGTGTTTTATTCGTGGATTATGTTACTGTAAAAAACAGAATTTATATTTATTCATACACATACCTAAATACACTGAAACAAAACCGAAAATGTTTGAATTCTCCACTCAAAGTGCATATTAAATGATACTTAATCTCTTAGAAATAATACCGCCAAGTTTCTACGAAGGCTTTCATGGGATTAAGGCTATACTCGACTTTAAAATAACATACAACGGCCATTATCCTCTCCGGGCCTATGGTCTGTGATTATGAAAGTATCTCATTATATTATCATGTTTTTCTTCTACCTATTTGATTACTGTATAGATTGCAGAGATGTGTTTTATGTAGGTATGAATTCCACACGAAACAATTCTTTGTGAGGTTCACATATTGTTGGTCCCAGTCTGAGTTTGATGTTCTTGTGGAACTATATATGTATATGTATGTATGTAAACGTTAATTCCCGGGTCGGTCAAAGTACTATTGAGTTTTTTTTAATAATTCTCTGTAGTAGCTCAGAGTCTGGAATGATATCTTTATTATACGGGATTCATAACATAAGTAGTGAAAAGTGGGTGTTACATTGAGCAGTGGCATTAAGTGTCATAATGTACACATTATCTCTGCGTACCCCTTTGGGGATAAAAGGCGTGATGTTATGTTATGTTGAGAAAATCTTAGCGTAAGTACTAAGGTAAACGATTTATATAAAACATGTTTTTGTAGATGTTTAAAAATATTAATTTCATATTTGCCAGTCAGAATTAATCACGCACTTTTTACGTCATCACTCCCCTATACATAAGCATAAAAATATAAAAATCATATTTCCAAATAAACAAATGAATATTGACGCAAGCATTTATTACTCTGATCCACAACCACCAGTTCAAACAAATAAAAGTACAAACTTCTATTTGCCAATTAGATAGAGTTTCAATTCTGTGTATAAGTACTTGTATTTTACTCAGTATTCCGACCAATGGATATTTTGCTAAAGACCGAATATTTACCGCTTTAAGCTTTTGAGCTAAATCTTGTTTTTCCTCTAGAGCTGCGCCCACGTATTTTCCTTTGGAATATTTTTCCGCCCGTACCTTCGGGACGGACGTTTGAAAACACAGATTGCTGATAGTCAGACTTTATTCTATTAGAGAATTCCATGGACAACGGTTTTCTATTTTGAATTTCTTTGTTTTATTCTTGAAATTTAAAGTTTTAGTGGTTGTTATGTGGTATTGAGGTTGTTCTCGATTTGTTGCACCATCACATCATTTTGTTTTAGAAAATGTTCAACGAAAACTGTTTCAATTATTGGTTGTATGTTTTTATTTCATTATTATTATTTTTTATTTATTTATCTTTATATCACACAGGTAAGTATTTTATAATCTAAGCCCCACAAAACCGTTGCAATGGTTTGACTGCGAGGTCGAGTCGTTAGACATTATAATTAAATATACTTATATTTAAATGTTATACAGGCGTTGAAGCTTATACTTACTTATTATTAGGATATTTCTAAATAATATGACTTCAATTTTTATTTAAACCTATTTGAATTTGTTTCACTCCTTATGTCTGCCGGCAGACTGTTTAATAGATACGGTATTCTCTTTTTTAGTGTTCTATCACCAAAATACTTGGTGACTCTGGGTACATTGTATCTACCAGCAGCCATAGTTCGTGTGTTATGGTTGTTCTTTACATTGATAATCCCCATTATGGGTACGTCATGTTGTAATTAGAAGTTTAAATCTTGTTAAACACAATATCAACTGCGTGATATTGTTGATAAAGAAACTATTAACGCTTCTCCAGTCCACTATTTGAAACTTTGCATTTAATAGACGCACTTTATAACCTAGTTGATGAAAAAAACTCAAAACCAATCAAACTACAACAAAACATATCACCCTATCTATAAACCAATGTTGTAACATACTTCTCAAGCATGAGGATTAGAGAATAATAAGGCTGTATCAACATCTATACATAATTTGAGATCTATACAAGTTACTAAAGCAACCAGAGGCGAATTAACCCTAAAGAGCGCCCTTCAGTAACTACCTTATAGGCGCCTTTAATTTTTTTTTTGAGACCGCCGCCACTTTCTGAATAGTTGGGCACGCACGTCTTGCAGCGCCCTTCTCCAACCTAGCGCCCTAGGCACTCACCAAGTTTGCATTAGGTATAATGCGGATCTGTATGCAGCAATGCTTATAATAAACCGCTCGGACAATACACGAGACGGCCTATTGTCAGACTCGCCATTAAAATTGGTTCAACTGTCGACGAGAATAGGTAAATATGTATGAGATATGACCCTTTTGTGTGACAAAGTCGAATTCGACGTAAAAGGCAAATGTACTTGGTACCTGTTTCTTTTTTATTGAGATATGAAAATTGTAAATGGTTCAGGTAAATAAGTGAAATACTCGAACTAGGAGTATTTCCCAGAGTTAATATTATCCCATTCGCAGAGTTACATACATAATAATAATAATAATAATAGAGGTACATCACAACCTTCCCAATACAGGCCCATCACATGCCTACCCACACTGTACAAAATTATAACATCCACAATTACTTCAAAAATCAACAAACACATAGAACAACACAACATAATAGCGGAGGAGCAAAAAGGATGCAGGCGGGGCCACATGGGCTGTAAGGAACAACTAGTTATAGATTCGGTGATATATAAACACGCTGCCACGAAAAATAAAAATTTGCATTGCACCTACATCGATTATAAAAAAGCTTTTGATAGCATTCCACATTCCTGGTTAATACAAATATTACAGATTTATAAAATAAACCCCAAAATTATAGCATTTCTGAAAAATATAATGTCACAGTGGAAAACCACACTTCAATTAAATCATCGCAATAATACTGTAACAACTCGACAAATAAGTATAAAAAAGGCATTTACCAGGGTGACTCTCTTAGCCCAATGTGGTTCTGTCTCGCCCTTAACCCTCTGTCCCACTTGCTTCATCGTAGCCAAGCCGGTTATTGTCTTTCTAACACCACAGAAATAACCACTATCTCCCACCTTATCTATATGGATGACATTAAATTGTATTCAAAAACGGAAAAAGAAATGAAAACACTAATAGATATTAATACAAAATTCAGCAGAGACATTAATATGCGGTTTGGGTTGGATAAATGCAAGACAATACACATCATTCGAGGCAAAATTAAACCAGGAGACTATGCTATAAACAATATTGACGTTATCACTGCTATGGAACCAGATGACTTTTATAAATATTTAGGCTACAGACAATTCAAAGGGTTAGATCATAAAACAATTAAAAACACTTTGTGTAATGAATATAAAAATAGAGTAAGCGCAGTATGTAAAACTCAACTCTCTAGTAAGCATTTGATAAAAGCACTGAATACCTACGCGATCCCTATATTAACCTACTCCTTTGGTGTAATTAAATGGTCGAAAACTGACATCTACCAACTAGAAAGAAGTACACGCACTACACTTACCAAACATAACAATCTACATCCCAAATCCGCAATAGAGAGGTTAACAATTAAGCGACATCATGGGGGGAGAGGCCTTATAGATACCCACCACCTTTGGCAGAAACAGATAACAAAATTAAAATAATTTTTCCACGCAAAATCTAATACAAGCAAAATTCACAAAGCCATCGTTACAAACGACACCAACTATATGCCCCTCAACTTACATGAACCAAACTTAGCATATGACGTTAACAACGACCCACAGATACAAAAATTAGAAGACTGGAAGAAGAAAGTATTACACGGCCGTCACCCCCATGACCTTGAACAGGCACACATAGACACCATAGCTTCGAATAAATGGCTTAAAGTAGGTAATTTATTTCCAGAAACCGACGGTTTTATTATTGCAATACAAGACCAGATAATGAATACAAAAAATTATAGAAAATTTATCATCAAGGACCCTACAATCACAAACGACAAATGTCGCAAATGCCACATCCAGCCAGAGACCATTCAACACATTACAGGAGCATGCACAACACTTACTCAAACAGACTACACTCACAGACATAATCAACTAGCAAACATCATCCATCAGAACCTAGCAATCAAACATAAACTCATACAGGACACAAACACACCTTATTATAAGTACACACCAGAAAACGTATTAGAAAATACCACACACAAACTATACTACGATCGAGCCATTCTAACAGACAGAACCATCCACTACAATAGACCAGACATAACCCTACGAGATAAAATAAATAATATTACATACTTAATAAATATTGCAGTTCCAAATACACACAATTTACTAAAAACTATTGGAGAGAAAATAAGTAAATATGCTGAATTAAAAGAAGAAGTCGCTAGGATATGGAGACAAGAAAAAGTGTATATAGTCCCTATTGTTGTCTCCACCACGGGTGTGATACCCAAGCACCTGCACAATAGCCTGAAACTCATAGACCTAAAAGATTCCGCGGATACCGCACGATCTCTGGGGAGTCGGCGAACCTCCTTGCCGGATTACCGCCGTGGGATCTGGAGGCGAAGGTGCTCGCGCGCGTGTACGGCATGCGCGCGGAGGCACGTCGCCGGGGTGAAACCCCGCTGCCGCGCCAAATAGGTGCGTGGCGGGATGAGCTCCGGCGCGATCTCATGGCGGAATGGCAGCAACGACTGTCGCAACCGAGGGCTGGGCTCGCTGCCATCGCAGCGGTAAGTCCCCTCTTTGAGGAGTGGCTTGAGAGACGCTACGGCGTCCTCACCTACCGCCTGACGCAGGTCCTCACCGGACATGGAAGCTTCGGGAGGTACCTGTGTCTGATGGGGCGGGAGGAAACGCCCGGGTGTCATCACTGCGAGGACCGCCCTGAGGACACGGTGGAACACACGGTGGGAGAATGCCCTTCGTGGGCTGAGCACCGCCGTGTCCTCAGGGAAGTGATCGGCGATGGCGACCTCTCGCGTCCGGGCCTAGTGCAGGCCATGATGCGGAGCGAGAGGGACTGGGATGCCGTCTCCTCCTTTTGCGAAGCAGTCATGCTAGCTAAGGAGGAGGCGGGACGCGTGAGGCAGCGAAGCGCTGCCTCCTCGCAACCCAGCCATCGCGAAGGACACACCGGGCGTCGGGTATCGCGAGACGATCTCCGGCCACCGTAAGCGCGGGCCTGCGGACGGCGAGCATGGGTGGCTCCCCGTCCGACCAGAAACAGACCCGAGCGTACGGCGCGTCGCGTTCCGCGTGCGCCTCAAAGAGCCATCAGACCACCACAGATGGGGCCCAATACGGCCGATGCCGATTCGGAGTCGCGGAGAACCTAACGGGTAACCGGGGCTCCGGCTCGACGTGCAGGAGAAGGAACGGGGTGGTTTTTAGTCAGTAAGAGTCTGACACTCCCTCCCGCCTCACCCAGGCGGGAGAAGTCATTCGATGATTTTCCCCCCTTAAAAAAAAAAAAAAAAAAAAAGACCTAAAATATACTACCTATATCACACTACAGAAAGCAGCCATATTGAACACATGCAGGATAGTCCGAAAGTTTATGCAGTTGGAAGAAGACACTACAAACACATAATTACACACCACACCCTACATTCACTTGGCCCTGGCCCGTGATTGTAGGTGAATACCAGCTTTCAGAGCTGAGAAAAAGTTACTCAAAAATAATAATAATAAATTCTTTATTGCATTCCATAATGTATTTTACAACAGTTGGTATTGTTACAATGTACAGAAATAATTATGGATTCTGTCGGGCACAGCAAAAGTAGTTCTTTATAGAGGAGAGGATGAAGAGCACTTTTCTAAAATTTAAAATATTGTATACAAGTAGGAAATTTTACAGTTTTGAGTTCAATTATAGTTATGGGTATTCAATACATTTATGTTAAATTGTCTATATTTATGATACTATATATTTATTTAGGTTCGTTACATTCATTTATGTCAATAATATTTTTTTATATTAACTATATTGGTTTACATTCGTCATAATTATTATCTATGAGGTACAACATGTTATTTGTGTTTGGTACGTATATGATTTTATTCAGCACATTTCACGGCTTACTTTTATTCATATTTATTATAGTAGAACTTTGTCTTTGAAATATTCGTAACACATACATAACATCACGCCTTTTATCCCCGAAGGGGTAGGCAGAGGTGCACATTATGCCACTGTACAATGTAACACCCACTTTTCACTATTTATGTTATGAGTCCCATGTAATAGGGGGTGAGCCTATTGCACCGGGCCCAATTCCAGACTCCGTGCTACTACTGAAAATGTTTAAAAACCCCAGCAATACCCCCGGGAATCGAACCCGAGACCCCTTGCCCGGCAGTCGCACTTGCGACCACTCGGCCAACGAGGCAGAGGCAGTGTAGTTATATCATTTGCTGCCTAAACACTTCAATATGACACTCATAAAACCAAACGCCCTATGATAACTCTAGGCATTTGGCACCAAACCTAAACATCAAAAGACACATGTTGCCATAATATGATAATGTCAACACATAACTACATATTCGTCATCAACAGACCGTGGCAACCAACTGATTCAGTTCGTGGCAATCAGTTTCATCTACATACGGGAGTTTGTCATAATAACCATGTTTGGTAGGGTTGGAAATAATGGTTTAAAATAATCAAGTTTATCAGAAGATGGTGCTGCTCTGCTTAAGTAAGTTACTATAGAACTTAACTATAGAATAAGATTTTATATTTCAAAATTCCAACCTCAAGAAAAGACACAGATAAGTAATTACATCTGCAAGGTGGCTGGCAGTGGTTGGATGAGAAGAGCTGAAGACCGAGCTCAGTGGCGTGCCACAGGAGAGGCCTATGTCCAGCAGTGGACGAATACAGGCTGATGATGATGATGATGAAGTAATCACTTAGCAACAAGTCATTACTTGTTTTTAAATACAGGGTTAAGAATCCCACACTTAATTGGCTCTTCTGACACCTACAAGAAGATTATGATTGATGAAAAATGTAGGACACATTTCACACTCCGCCATCACCAGGCAACCTATCTCAATCACACATTCAAATAATGTGATAATTAAAAAAGCGTTCCACACAAATTACCCGACTAAAGACTATGAAAATCTAAATGTAGCAGCGCGACAATCGCCGCGTTGTGGTTTGCGAAATGCTGCTCATGAATAATATGAGCCTCTAGCGTGGCTTGAAACTAGTCCAGTTCCTCGTCAAATTATAACGCGAGTAAGCCGAAAACATAATAATTTAAGAAAATCTCAGTTCATATCTTACTTAGAATTACCTAGTTCCTCATAAAGATGAATTATCAACTGTTTTACACCGAAACTGTCTTAAATACCTATTATGATCTTAAATGTTTTATTATGAGCTCAAGTGATTACGAGATGTATATTTTGTATTAAGTATTCATTTTACTGCTGTTTTTCAAAAGTTTTGTTGTTCAAGAATTTCGTGGTGGTTACTGCGGGTTGGGGTTCAATGTTTATGTTTTTGTTTATGGATTTTGAGTTTTTGAGGAAACTTTTTAATGTATATATTCAAAAAGGTAGGTGCTTATTAGCGGATTGAGTGATGAATGTCTTCAGCAATGTTTTAAAGTATGTTTATTAATTCTGTTGAGCTACCTATAAATAGATCCAACTGGATTTAAATGAATATTTAATTTTGACGTAACCATCCCAATAGATAAATTTATATCAAGACCTATATATATATAAATGTAATGGAATTCACACATCGGCATCACAAAAAACAATTCAGTTCTTTTCCAATAGCCAAAAACACTTCGCTCTTCCAGCCTCTAACGTCACTTAAGGGAGCGAACAATTGCCGCATTCTAGACTACGAGTCAATATCTCCAAACATTACGTACTCTCCTAATTGATACTAGTTATTAATTTAACAAATTCAAGCACTAAGGAATTCTCAGATCAAGTACAATTCAACAAATCTTGGTTAAACTTGCTAATCACTATACAAACGTTCTGTTGCAAACTTCAGTGTGAGTCATTGGTCTCGAGCGACCTGGCACGGCGCCCAATGGAACGCCGGTTACCCAAACATCAGCTCTAAGATCGCCGCTACGTATCAGTGACTCGGTTTTATGTCGCCCTAGTACTTTGTTTGGCATTGCCTTGATTGCGAAGCTGTGATAGCCTAGATTGGCTTTGGCAGTTCAGATCCCATAACCGTTTGCATTCGTAAGTCTTGTCGTATGTGTTAAGCCGTGCCAGTAACCAACTTCATATCTCCTAGGTATATCCTGAGATTGAGATCAAATAGTTTCGCTCCGACTTTATTAAGTCGAAGAATCTATGGTAGATAAACAAGTTATATCAGATCTTGTTTTATAGAAGTAAAAGATTTCATGACTTTCCTGTATAAGTAGGGGATTATTTTGTACCTTTTTATGTTACTAAGAATTGAGTAGTAAGTTTATGTATCTTTCAGAGTCACAATGAGATTTATAAGGATGTACTACTGCTCTCCGATATACTATAAAACACAGTGATATTTATTTGGTAAATTCTAATAAACTACAATATTTTAAACAAAAACCTGAACCAAGTAGTCTCAACAAAATTAAAAAGCCTCCAAAAAATAATCTCACACAAAATCTCATTCATTCGCTGCTCAAAAACACATCATGTTAACCACGATTCACATTTTTTCTTCGGTAAGCACCCCATCACGGAATAAGTACGCAAACGAGAGGTTGGGAATTATCCCTGTTACTAATTGAGCTTCCCTTGAAAACAGTCCCTTGGTCTCAGTCTCACAGCCTCAGTCGCCCAAGTCCTCATACATTTTTCCTGCGAAACGACCCGGGCAATTTAATCCCTGCATTTACGAAGTTGCTAGCCGAATTACCGAATAAATGCGACCCTCGGCGTCTTAAGACAGGTACTACTTATCTTGCGAAAGGTATTATGTATTCTGGAATTAAAATTTGGTGAGGCATTTTGACTGTAATTGTTGTGTCGTTGATTAATCTTTTATTATTATGCAATGGAAGGGGGAATGTGTTTGTGTGTGTATTCAGAAATAGCAAACAATAATAGTAGGAGGTTGTAACTCAGTGGTACTGAGTGTACTGTATTTTGATCACCTTTAAGTCTTTGTAGTTTGCTAGATTTTCTTAACTTTGTGTAGCAAGAAATATATATAGTTAGCGTTCTTCTCTTCTAATCACATTCTCAGTATCTTATGGTTCCGGTTTGCGAACTAGAACAAAACGCTCTGCAAACTTAACCAACACATGGATTTAGTAATCAACTTACAAAGTAATCGACATACACAGCGTCACACCAGCTCATTTATTTATCCTGGTTTCCCATCTTCCTCAGTAGATTTTTTACTTTATCTTTAAACGTATATAGTTGAAAATCCATTAAACGAAACTGGTGGATCGGAGTAGGTTGACTTGCTTGACGTATCTTCTCCCAGTACTACAGATATTGTATAACATTGTTGTTTTAAGATTAGCCTAAACTTTTTAACAAATCACAAGTTATCACAGCTTTATTTTATAAATGAATCAATGCGGAAATTATTATAGTTTTGTGTCTATTTGCTACTCCCATAATTAAACAAATGTCATTGAACGTTCAGTTTTAAAAATAATTTATTAATTTTTCAATAAAACACATTGCCTCACACAAGTATTTTCTCCGGTTACGTAGGTAACATACAGTTTCAGATAAACATAATGACACCCAGACCCGGAACAACAATCTGTGGATCCACGACACGTTGCTCAGCAGTCGGTTGCCCAGCCACCGCGCCAATCGTGTAGTCGTTAAAATAAATTGTTTTAATATTTTCTGTTGTCTACCCCACCCTACACGTCAAATGCCTTATTTAAAAGCAACAAATGAACAAATAATTATTATATTTGTATTAATACTTTAGTGAGACATACTAAATAAATTATTATGTTTTCGACTTACTCTTGTAATTATTTGACCAGGAACTCGACTAGTTTCAAGCCATCCTAGAGGCTCATATTCATGAGCAGCATTTTGTGACCTGCAACGCGGCGTCAGTCGCGCTGCTACTCTAACTAGAGTAAGCCGATAACACAACAATTTATAAAGACTTATGAACAGGTCCACAATATTCGTGTCCTTGATGTAACGATGAAAAATTATCAGTTCTACTAGCTGACGTGTTCAGACTTAATAGACACATACTTCAAGCAAACAAGTAAAGTGATTCGTCCGTAATTGGATAGACCGAAACCGACACCAAACTTTGGACAGTTTGCCCCGTGTTCTACTAATTCTGTGCACACCAAACTCACCCTCTAGGGAAACTTTTCTAATCGAAAAGAACTTGATGAACTAAACGTTGGAATACGCAAGGCTTGTACCAACATTTTTACGTAGATAGTTTAGCTTCGTTTCTGAGTTCAGTGGTAACAAAATATCTCACTTTGATATTCCTCAAAGGTGTAGACAAAGGTGTATGAACTGTATATTTTCTCTAGTAATGGAATAGGTAATCCACACGAGGGTGTGGATTACCTATTCCATAGGCATAGCGCCGAGGGCCACTATTAACAAATGTTCATAACAAAATATATTACGTTACTAAAAATTTTCAAAATGCGTTGTCTACCTTTGACGTCGAACCTGAACTCTGGATTAACAGTCGAGTATTCCACGATTACACTAATGAAGCAGTCAAGAGTCATTGAAAGTAACAGACAACTTAGAAACCTCCATAAATCCACTAAAAATAATTGCTTTGAAAACTTTGACACGAAAGAAATACAAAACATTAAGAAAAGTAAGAAAAAATGAAAATAAATCTCATAAATTTCCTTGTCAAATACAAAGAGAGGATTGTGAAAGTGGCCAAGCAGAAGTGGCAAAAAGTTTTGTTTAAATATATACCTAAGGGTAGATACTTTAGAGTTGAGACTTTAAATTTTACTTTCGTCCGTATTTTCTTGCACCCGAATCGTACCGTTTTGGAAAACTTTTCATTCCCAATTAGAGATCTCGATGTTATCGCTTTTTGACTTGTAACAGCGCTGTCTTGGAATTTTAAATGGCTGTCGCGAAGATATTCAGCTGAATATTCAAAATTGCAATTTCAAGTTGACAGTGTAATTTACTGGTCACAGGATAACCTAGGTTGTCACGAAATCGTCCTACATTAAAAGATTTGAGCTTTTCAAAGACATTTTCAATAACATAACATAACATCACGCCTTTTTGTCCCCGAAGGGGTAGGCAGAGGTATACATTATGGAACTAAATGCCACCGTCGCCAATGCCCGGTATATGCCAATAGGCTCGGGGTGAGCCTATTGGCATATACCGGGCACATTTTCAATAAACACGTTGCTATTTTATTCCAAAACTGACCACATAGCATTAAGACACAACACTTAATGCTCGCACCTAGTTTTCGTACTAACGACAAAACGAAACCCTCAAAAACAGGTAAAATCCCTCACCGCCATTAATATTGTTAAACATTAAGCCAACCTCAGCCAGCATTATCAACGGCTAATCCACTAAGTCCCACTATCAGAGAGCAAAGTACTTTAGATAATTCAAACAAGAAACATTGGAACATTGTTTGCACTGTTTTAATGGCCAAATATTGGTGCTAAGCGCACTCTGAAACGTGACTACGGGCAAAGCTCTGCGATACAATTGGCGTATTATAATGTTGAATTATGGTTCGACTCATGTGACTAGATAAATAGTTCCTAGCACATCAGCATCCATCCAACAGATACGAAGAACTTAAAACATGGCGCTCGGGACGTTGACTTGTTAAAGACGGTTCGAATTAGTTTCGGCTAGCTAAAGGTTAAGTGGATGAACTTAGTGAAGGAATCTTATTGAAGAAGATCTCTCTAATTTGCATAAATTCGTCGTTTTATTTCTACTCTAGACTAAATACGTTTGTTTTATTGGATTTCTGGACTAGACGGAGGTTCTAGAAATAGACTGTAATCAAATGAAATATAAAAAATTAATAGCGATAGTGTAGTTAATAATTCAATGAATCAGAAGACCTATTTATAGCTCGTCTTAGGTTAAAAAGGTCAAACAAATCTATATTAGAAAATAGACTGACTTTAAAGTGCAGATTTATTAAGAATAAAAATATTTTTTATGAAGAGAAAATCCACAAGTTTTGAGCAATATAAGCAGCATCTACCAACATAACATAACATCACGCCTTTTACCCCCAAAGGGGTAGGCAGAGGTGTACAATGTAACACCCACTTTTCACTATTTATGTTATGAGTCCCATGTAATAGGGGTAAGCCTATTGCCTATTGCTCCCTTCACTTGTTTCACTTGTTTCACTATACCGGGCACAATTCCAGACTCCATGCTACTACTAAGAATTAAAAAAAAACAAGATTACTTTGCCCGACCCGGGAATCGAATCCGAGACCCCTTGCTCGCTCAGTCGCTGCGACCACTCGGCCAACGAGGCAGTCACCTACCAACTAAGTTATAAATAAAAATAAATCGATGATACTAAAGTACATTCAATTGTACACCGGACAATAAAAGACCAACATTGATAAGAACATGGAGAAGACATTAAAAGAATAATGGACAAAAATTATGCAGGATTTACAAATGGCTGACGAATCAAGTGTTCTATAAGATTTGACAACAATGCTGGACCCTGAATTACAAAAGATCCAACATGACAGATTAGCGATCGATTTTTTTCTAACAATACCTCTAATACCGTCTTTTTATAACGAAGGGAGGATGGAAATAATGAAATGTCCCTGCGAGTTTACGTAAAAATACATTCTTTTGAGTCGACTGTCCCGGCGAATTAAGATTGATTACCTTGCTTGCTACAATTTCAGGCGCGAATTTTATTCTATACCTACTGGCTTTTATTCTTGACTCGTTCTATTAATTTAGATCTTAAAATAGAACTCTAAATGCTGTTTTGTGTATTATTTTTAGTAACGCTATGTAAGGTTTTATCATAATTCTGTGGTTTGTAGGATTTGTTGACACAATCAACACAGACAAAATTCGAAATAACTTCTATTTTGTAGTGTTTACGTCGAGAAATTATAATTAAATCTGTATGCTGAAAAACATACATATTATTTATTATTTTTAACATTTCAGTGTTACAGACAAACACATTTTTACTTCGTTTTTATTATAATAAAATATAGACTTAAGTGGTATAAGGATTTTCACAGTTCCGTAGTCATTTTTTGATTTTTTTTAATGAGATTTTGTAAGTGAGGAAAATTTCTCGCGTATCTTTGTTTTTGATCGCTGAAAAGGGTTAGCCTTAAGATTATTATGATGGAGATCACCAAAATTTGTTTTTTGAGTTAAATATTGGTGAAAGATTATCGTGTTTTTAATGATGAATGAGTTTGGTGACAATGTAAGAAAAACAGGGTGACTTCTTAGTCATTGTCGATTATGAAAAAGCTTTTATTTTCTACAGCAGTGCCTGGAATTGTGATTAAATGTCGGAACCGGCTCTTTTGGATTTGACAATTCCTAAAGTGAGCTTATGATTAAGATTCCTGGGTTATATAGAAACAACAGAGGATAATTTTTGTGGGAACATTTATTAATACCAATCAGTATGCAATACAAAATGCCGATAGCGAATTATTTTTATAAAAATTAAAAAATAATACTGACACAAGAACACAAACCAGCCATCAACAGACAAAAATTAAAACAAAAAATTAACATATTTTTAAAACCACCATTTTACGTATTCAGCAAAAAGGACTGTTTCGAAAAAAACCCTAGTACGTGATTTTAACGTGTCATCAAATACAGCTAAACGTAAATTACGAGCGGAATCAAAAAAATCCCGTAACGTTAACCCTGTGTATGCTACGCCATCGCTAATTGCGCCCGCACCCATTCGTTTTGTATTTTGCCGCTCTGAATTTAAATAAAAATTCGTTATTCTGTGTCCTGTGGGAGGATTATGTGTTTATACGTATGTGTAAATATGTGAATATGGAAAACATTTATTTTTTGCGTTGCATAAAATGTGCATTTTTGTGATGCTGCAGTCAATCCCACAAAGACGTTATTAAATGCGTCCACTGCAATTTGACAACACTGAATGAAAACCAATTATATGAAAAACTTTATAACACGTATTGTTAATCAGGGATATACCTCTATTGCACTCAGATTTATCAGACGCATTGAATAACACTAGATCAAAACAATAGTACCTAAGTTATACATGTAAGTTCCAGAAACAAACGACTTTCATACTTCCATTCCAAATAAATAGGAATTCGAACGCCATCTTTGTATTGTGTAAGTAGTTATTGAATGCCTAAGTTCAGCCAATTTACTTTGTCAAGTTCTAGCTTAGTTATGTGTGCTTGAGTAAAACTTCACAGTTATGACTAACGAGTAGACTTTAGTCTGTCTACACTGGAATTCATTGAAATGTAGTGTCTAAATTAG
Organism: Spodoptera picta; assembly: GCA_038387885.1. NCBI lineage: Eukaryota > Metazoa > Arthropoda > Insecta > Lepidoptera > Noctuidae > Spodoptera > Spodoptera picta. The sequence continues at coordinate 3,284,628 of JAZHFQ010000484.1, forward strand.
TGTATAGTTATAGCCTTCCTAAATAATGTTCCGTGAACTGTTATTACACTTTTGTATTACATGCATAACCTAACCTGAAATCTGTCTCCCATTTTTTTGAGGGGTAGAAAGTTATCTAATGACTTCTCCCGCCTTGGGCTAGGCGAGAGGGAGTGTCAGACTCTTACAGGTTAGAAACCACTACGTTCCAAGCCTCGGCAACCCGTTAGGCCTTCCGCGGTCCATGTTTCCTCACTATCTTTGTTTTCCTTCACCGTTTGCGAGTGGTGTCAAAGTAAAGATTTTGGTGCTGGTTATCAGAATTTTGTATGATTCTCAATGCATGCAAGTGATAAAAACATCTTACGATACTGAAACTCAGTTGAATTTTTTATTAAGATTAAATGACCTTGTTTGTTTTTAGCTGTTTAGGATATCCATACATTTATATATTCTCAAAACACAAATATACATTACTGTTTAACGTTAATTACAAAAATTAATACATTACGTCAGGAACCAGAGCCGAGTGTAACCGAAAACTCACCCGGAAAATTTGTCTTGTTCAAATTACCTCATTAAATAGTAATACCGAGTTCTTATTTAAAATTCCAGCTACCATTAGTAAGTACTTACAAATGACAGGTTCTCGAAAAAATACAGAACAACGAAAAATATACATAGAGAGAATAATTACATCACTTTGAAGGTAAATTTTATTATAAAGGAGATGGCGTGAATTTGTTTTCGTCTCTGTTTTTCATTCGACCTTTGAGTACACCTCTGTAGGCTACTCACCTACATTTCATTATTCTATACCTTCCTCAAATTCATACTTTTTACTGTTAGTTAGCTCACCTCTTTTCTTTAGTATTTTCTTCTTTTAATACAATCTGTCAAATTCTTTTGTTTGTCTTGTCATAATTTTTCCATGGAAAAAATGTCTTCACGATGATTATATTTTATTAAAACAGATTACTTTACACCTTAAATATTATTTACTTTCCGTCGCATTGGTGGACCCTATAGTGCTAACTTCCTAAACCTCTATTAAACTGGTATAAATAGTATGTGTTTAAATGGTAAGGTGAACTATTTATGAATTCTATTTATATTTTGTTTCTACCTATATAATTATTGGTTTCGTGTGTCAATGTTTATTTCGTTTTAGTTTGTTGTTTCGTGTATCGGTCTATTTATAAAGTTTGAATATTAATTATTATGTTTTTCGGGTTACTCACATGATTATTTGACGAGGTTCTCGACTAGTTTCAACTATAGCAGCGCGACAAACACCGCGTAGCGGATCGTGGAATGCTGGTCACGAATGAGCTTCTAGCATGGCTTCAAACTATTCGAGTTCCTCGTCAAATAATAACATGATTAAATCGAAAAACATCCAATTAAGTGTGTCTCACAAAAGATACAATATAAGTTTAGATATTTTGGTTTATCTATAAAACATCACTGCCTGCCATAACTGCCTCGTTGGCCGAGTGGTCGCAATCGCGACTACCGGGCAAGGGGTCTCGGGTTCGATTCCCAGGTGGGGAAAAGTATTACTGGGTTTAAAAAAAAATCTGTTTTGGAAATGTGGCCGGTATATGGCAATAGGCTCACCCCTATTACATGAGACTCATAACATAAATAGTGAAAAGTAGGTGTTACTTCTGTGTGCACCTCTGCCTACCGTGGATAAAAGGCGTGATGTTATGTTATGCTATAAAACATTGTTACCACGATACGATACTACCACGATATGCTGGCAAATCTTGACTGTAAGAATATTCATGCGATCCTTGTTTCTGAATCCTGGTTAAAACCATGTCTTCCCTCCACTTCCTACTCTTTACCTGGATACCAGTTAATAAGAAATGATCGCACGGGCTGCGGCGGTGGGGGTGTTGCCATTTACCTTCGATCAAATATTTCCTTTAAAATAATTGACGTGTCACCCCAGCCTCCGCCGCAGAACGCTGGCGAGCATCTTTTCTTAGAGTTGACTCTGCGCCACGCTAGAGTATTGCTTGGTGTCTACTACAGCCCTTCCCTACGTGTTGATTACTTCTCCTCCTTCGAAAATTTACTTTTGAAATTAACCCCCTCTTACAGCCACAGCATAATTATGGGTGACTTTAACACCTGTCTCCTAAAACAAGATTCCCGCTCCTCTTCACTTCAATCTATTGCTCATTCCTTCAACTTGTCTCTACTTCCTTTGAGTGCCACTCACCACTTTCCTAACTGTTCGCCTTCTCTTCTTGATCTTATCCTTGTGTCATCTGACAAACATGTTGTCAAGCACGGACAATGTTCTGCAGACAATTTTTCCTATCATGATCTTATCTTCCTCTCGTACAAAATCTGTCCTCCTAAATTTAAATCTAAAACACACTTTCAGCGCAATTTTGGTAGCATGGACCATGACGGGCTTCGTAGGGATGCCGGCAGCATCGACTGGTCTGAGCTCCTTGCCGCCGAGTCAATTGATGACAAAATAAATATTTTTAACGAAAAACTTATCGGGTTGTATGATATTCATGCCCCGATACGACCAGTCAAAATTAAACATGTACCAGCGCCGTGGTTGACAGATGAGATCAGGGCCGTAATTCGCAGGAAGGCAGTAGCTAAAGCCAAATTTAAACGCCTACCTAATCCGATTAATCGCGAAGAGTATATTGCAACCCGAAATCGGAGCAACAAGATGTGTAGGGATGCACAACGTCGCCATATTCATGAGTCTGTAGAAAATGGCGACCCGGCTAAGGTTTGGGCATTCTTGAGATCTATGGGAGTTGGAAAACAGCGTCAGGATGGTACCTCTAAAAACTTAGATTTCGAATCCCTCAACAAACACTTTTCTTCTTCACCTTATATTAATGGGTTTGTCAAGGCTAAAACCTTAAACTATCTTTCTTCTCTTTCCTCTCCCTACTATTCACCATTTTTCTTCGATCAACTCACAGATTGTGGTGTTAGGAAGAGTATAATATCCATCAGTTCCAATGCGGTGGGGAGTGACTGTGTTAGCCGTAAGATGGTGCTCCCTATCCTGGATGAGATCCTTCCTGTCATTTGCCACATCCTTAACTATTCCTTATCCCGTTGCGTTTTCCCTTCTGCATGGAAGGAAGCGCAAATCACACCACTTCCCAAAAAACCAAATCCGGAATCCTTTACCGACTATCGTCCTATTTCTATTTTACCCTTTCTTTCTAAAGTCCTGGAGCGTCTCATCTATAACCAGCTTAGTGCCTTCCTCACCAAACACAGTCTCCTTAATCCTTACCAGTCCGGGTTTCGTCCGGGACATAGCACCACTACGGCACTAGTCCACATCACTGATGACATACGATCTGGTGTTGAAAACGGCAATTTAACCCTCCTCACCTTGCTAGATTTTAGCAACGCCTTCAACACCGTTGATTTTGATATACTGCTTGGAATACTGGGCTCTCTTAACATATCTCCAACTGTGATTGATTTCTTCCGTAGTTACCTGTGTGGCCGCCGACAGCGTGTCGCCATTGAGGGTTTATACTCTTCCTGGTCTGATACGACTGCTGGCGTACCGCAGGGGGGCGTTCTGTCTCCTCTACTGTTCGCTGTTTTCATAAATTCCATCTCAAATAATCTTCTATCTTCCTACCACTTGTATGCTGACGATCTACAAATTTACTCTCAGGCACCACCTAGTGAATTCTCCGAGGCGGTCAAGATGGTAAACACCGACTTGGCACGGATCTCGGAATGGAGTACGGCTTATGGTTTAAAGGTCAACCCCGCGAAGACCCAAGTCATTGTAGTCGGTAGCCCTCGTCTGCGCTGCAAGATTATATGGTCCCAAGTCCCGCCGATTGTCTTTAACGGTGCTACAATACCATATAGTGATGCGGTAAGGGACTTGGGTATTGTCATAGACAGGACTTCTCATGGGGACCTCAACTGGGACAAGTCAGTCGAAAAATTTTTGCGTCGGCGAGGTCCTTGTTGAGACTCCGAAACTTTCTTCCAACTGCTACTAAAATTGTGCTTGCTCAATCACTTCTCCATCCCATCCTCGATTATGCTGACGTCAGCTATCCAGATCTTACCGAAGTGCAGTTAAATAAACTTGAGCGACTCCAAAATTTTAGTATAAGGTTTATACTTGGACTACGTAAATATGACCACATTTCCGAATATCGTGCTAAACTCAAGTGGCTGCCGATCCGCCTTCGCCGGAATACTCATATCTTATCTCTACTCTACAGTATACTGTTCAATCCTTCAACTCCCCATTACCTCAAAGAACGTTTCAGGTTCTTCCATGACACACATTCTAGACCAGTACGTTCATCGGAGGATTTGAAGCTTGAGATGCCCCAGCACGCGAGCAGATCCTTTGACCGATCCTTCACTGTTCGAGCTATTCGACTGTGGAATACATTGCCTCTTTCTGTAAGACGAGCACAGACACTCGCTACGTTTAAAGCACTCGTGAGGAAACATTACCTCACCACGGTGTAGTAAATTACTATTTCTTTTTCCCTGCTGTCTCTTATCCGTCATGTGTATATATTTTATTTTTATTTATTTACATATCCTTATGTATATATGTGTGTGTATGTATATGTATGCATGTATGTATGTATGTGTGTATGTATGTATGTATGTTGGTATGTATGTATGTATGTATGTATGTATGTATGTGTATGTATAGGTATGTGATGTAAGTACCTGAGTATGCCTAGAATCACCTCCACTATCATTCAGTGCTCCATTTAGTGATAAGGCCGCCTTTGTATAGCCGGGCTACTATTCTTGATTATAACTCTACATATATGTTTATATTATTTTAAGGTGTACAATAAAGATTATTTATTATTATTATTATTATTATTGTATGTCTTTACCATTCACGGGACCACAGGGTCCCGGTCATTTGGGAGGCGTACGAGGGGCCTAAGCCAACTGCGCAGAGGCCCTTTAGACAACTTTAATCTAAATGTAATTATTATTATTATTGTTACAATTCACAAAGAATTCTTTTTTTACTTACTAGTTCTTACTTTTTACTATATAGGTAATTATTTCGTTACGATAGAGTATAAATTATCCTCGCCACTCATAATCCGTGACAGTCTAATGATGGATTTCAAAAAATCAAAACTACAGTCTGATAAATATTCAAGAAAAAACTTGTTGAAAATAATCAACTGCAAAATAGTCCAGATAAAACAACCAAGTTACTAAAGAACATCGATACTGAACAGTTCATAGTGTTTGCAATGACCGTACTTAGTTTGCGGTAACTTCAGTTAAATCTTTACCGTTGAACTTTTCAGTTAGCCGATACAGTGGATTCAGTAAAATTCTATTGAAACTGTCAGCATTTTTTGTCGTTTCTTTTGACTTCATGTTACCACTACGGTTAGTCTTTAAAGATACAGGCAGCAAAAGTGTGAGTTTTATCTTTGTGGAATTCCATAAATAAAAAATTTCAGGAAAACTCAACATCTTTAGAGGACCTTAAATTCAAGGTGCACCAATTTAGAGACACCATCATTTCACCCAAGCCACTATCATTTCATCTTATCGTTAATGTACGTACATTTATTGCAACTTTTCTAGTTCATACCTTGAAAAATATTGCAAATAAAAATCAACTCAACTATTACCTAGTATCTACACCAATAATAAATCTTCTACCTTCTATTTAATACCTCAAGGTCACGCCCTCGAACTTAATATAAATGGAGCAAGCGACGACATTAAACTACATTTGTATAACGAAATAATAAATAAACAATATACTGAGCAGTGAACATAATTATGACTTCGTGAAGGGAGTTGTTCACGCGACAATTTGGTTGACCTTTGATCCTTATCGATCGAGCACGTTCAAGTTGGTTTTCGAAATCAGGGTGATGAGGAACAGTTTATATGTACCAGTATTGGAGCTGCTGAAAGGAAAATTTTATAGGTAATTATTAATTATTAAATGGGAAATTATTAGAACAAGATACATATCTAGAGGTATTGCTAAATATTTTTAAGGATAAGAATCCTTCATATTAATTCCTTGAAAATTGGTATTATTAGTAGTATGCTTAAGTTTTTGTAATATGAGTCCATCGTGGCATAAATAATGTTTCTTACAAGATATAATTGAATGTCAGTTATTTTTATATTTCCCTCTGCCTCGTTGGTCGAGTGGTCGCAAGTGCGACTGCCAGGCAAGGGGTCTCGGGTTCGATTCCCGGGTTGGGCAAAGTATTATTGGCTTTTTTTAATCTCAATAGTAGCACGAAACCTGGAAATGTGTCCGGTACATGGCAAAAGGATCACCACCTATTACATGGGACTCATAACATAAAAATTGTGAAAAGTGGGGATTACATTGTACGGTGGCATTCAGTGCCGTAATGTGCGCCTCTGCGTAGGCAGAGTGGTAGCCCTTCGGGGATGAAGAGCGTGAAGTTATGTTATTTACTCTCTATATACAATTATATATAATATATGTATTTGATGGGCTTACGTTTTACCACTATCTTGCCTGGTGGTAAGCGATAAAGTGGTAAGCATAAGCAACCTATTCACTCGGGCCTTGAAGATTCCATGTCATTTTTATTCCATAGACTTATTTCGTGACAACCTATTTATTCATTTGATGCATTTTGCACACATAAATACCATTCTTTATACCTCTAGATTCATAATTCAGTAATCATTCACAATTTATTTTAAAACTAGCTGTGCCCGCGACTTCGTTCGCGTGGAATAATGACTATGAGCAGCGTTTTTTTTTAAATATATACTTATTTTTATTTTAGATTTGGATCATAATCACAGTCATTTTGGGGAGCTAAAAAACCTACTTTACTGTAATGCTTCTCTATATACAATATTAGACGTATGGCCATCGGGGGTGAAAGCATACAGGCTGCTGGGATTGCTAACACGGGACAGAGCCACATACAATTGACCGTGCGAAAAACAGCTGTTACTTAGATCTACACCCACAACTTTTAGAGTCTGACCTTGAGCTTTATTAATTGTCATGGCGAAACATAGGCTCACTGGAAACTGAATTCGTTTAAAACTAAACGGAAAATTGTTTGGAATGAGAGGAATCCAAGGAATAAAAAACACTATCACCTTTTCCGCACCCTGTTAAATATATATATATTTATATATAATAGATATAGAGGTAGATAGATGTATGTATAAGCATAGAATAGTGTTCGACGTGATTCTTTAATTTGACATAACTTTTTTATTTATGAACCGATTGACATGAAACAAACACTAAAGCATAACTGAAGCATACAGCAATACATTCGTGAAAACCGCATGCAACTCGGATCAGCCGTTTCTGAGATTAGCGTGAACAGACAAACAGACAAACAGACAAAAAAAAAGTTAGTTACATTTTTGGGTTCGACATCGACATAACAATAGCCCCTGCTATTTTTTTATTTTTATTTTCAATGTACAGACAGCACTTTTCTACAATTTTATTATATGTATAGAATAGATATAGATATTAAATGCAATTAATGTATTTGTATCAATATTAGTTTTCTGACTATATAACCTATTTATTTCAAAATATATATCTATTACTATGGATATTGTATTTCTAATTAGTTATATCATTTGTCAGTAAAATATGTTGAAATTAAATGAGAACATATTTATTAATTAAATTTTAATTATAATATAGTAATCCGGTATCATCGAGACATTTGTTGGAACAAATATTAAATTTAATCGCTAAATTATTAAACTTAATTAGCTTCCTGATATGTAGTTAATTTTAATTTGATTAAAAAGCTAAAATTATCGTACAATTAGCATTAAGTATGTCAGTATTAAAATTAGTAGACTGCCTCGTTGGCCGAGTGGACGCAAATGCGACTGCCGGGCAAAGGGTCTCGGATTCGATTCCCGAGTCGGGCAAAGTATTACTGGGTTTAAAAAATCTAAGTAGTAGCACAGAGTCTGGAAATATGCCCGGTATATGGCAATAGGCTCACCCCCTATTTCATGAGACTCATAACACAAATTAAATAATTAAATAGTAACAAGTGGGTATTACATCTGGCAAAGAATACTACTCCTAAGCAGTACGCACAAGGAAGCTTGATGAGAAGCGCTTCGTGCTTTAGGTTTTAGCTGCCTGCTGCTGCTGCTAAAAAACTGTTGGAGATCAATCCTCCGCTAACGTTGGTCACCGCTAAGCCCCATGGCGTTCAATGTGTTAATTGAAATAAATAAATGCTGTGAATTTGAGTTTGCAATTAGCTGGATGGCTCTGTTTTTATATTATTGAAGGTATTTAGGTATAGTTATGCAGACGAATCACCTGATTGTCAGTTATTATATAGCGTCAGCCATAGTCACCCTTAACACCGAAGGAGTTCTACTTAAATGCAATTCAGACTAATATGCCATAATACGGTTTTAAATAAAATTCGGCTAATTTTATACAAATAAACTTCGGAAAACCACTGGCAGGATTTATTTTACAATAAAACCGATATTTCTCGTTTAAAAAAATATTAAAACAAACAGATGGCCATTCGAACTCTTATCAGAAAATTAACGACTTGTCAGCTGTTACAAGCAACTACTGACCTAAAAGTGCTTACAGCATTGTCTTGAACTCGAGTATACATAGATTGTATACGAAGCGAGATGTCTGTTGTACATTAAAAGCAGTAAGTTCAGTTTGCTTCGGCCTTGAGATGAAAATTAATTTTCTTTTATAATAGGTTTTTTTTTAAGGGGGGAAAATCATCGAATGGCTGCTCCCGCCTGGGTGAGGCGAGAGGGAGTGTCAGACTCTTACTGACTAAAAACCACCCCGTTCCTTCTCCTGCACGTCGAGCCGGAGCCTCGGTTACCCGTTAGGTTCTCAGCGACTATATAAAAGGTGGGTTGTGTTCTTTGATGCCCTTCATTCATTTTGATGACGTCATTATATTTGAAGATAGCACTATGTAGATAGTATGGAGCAAACTCCCCAATCCCCGAATACCTAATGCTTATTAAGAATTCCTAATCCTCAAAAGGCTGGTAACGAACTTGGTACACCTCTGGTGTTCCGTGTGTCCATTGGCGGTGCCGAATGCTTACCATCAGGTGGTCCAGCTGCTCATTTAACGGCTTGTTCCATAAATACAATTGACTTAACATCCTTATTGTAGTAGATGTCACAGGAAAATCCAGTAGACCTGAAAATATTTCCTTCAAAACTTTTACTGCAGACAGCTGTCGAGTGTCGCAGAGCATAATGTACTTAGATACATAGCTCACAAGATGTTCCCATTTTATCAAGAGACCGAGTATCGACTTTTGTACTTAGCATAAATTTGCATGTCAAGATACATATTATACCACTTGTTTATGCTAAACGTGATACCCTTTAATAATATACGGTGTATCGCCAACTTGATCAAGTTTTCTGTCAGATTCCTTTCAGTGTATAAGCGAACGAATGTTTTAGAGTGATGCGATTAAAACATCTGCTTTTGAGGGCGATAACCTAATGTTAGATTGGGTGGATTTTCCTATGGTCTTTGAGTATATTTATTTATTTTATATTTTATTGCACACACACAGAAAAATTTATTTGCGTTGTATGTTTTTTTCTATCTCGATGGAAATCCTCATGTACTAACCGAGTCGTGGGGACGACGCGGGGGGGGAGGGTCGGATTCTTACCGGCTAAAACCATCGCGGTGTTCCTTCACTGCCTGCCACCGTGATCCGGGTTGCCCTTACGAAATCACCCCACCCGGCAGGCCTTGACCGGACCTACCGCTATATTTGCTAGGAGGCTGCTTCCCTTCTTCGAGAAGCGCGCGTGGTACACTACGCTAACGTCTACTCCCGCCTACATAGCGGACGTCTGACTCCCCCGGTCAGAGTTTACATTGTACATGTTGCAAGTATATTTACGCAGTTAATTTAAGTTAAGCATCAATTTGTTCTAAATTTAGCCATTTTATAATTTTGGAAAATAATTATTATGCTACTCATGCATTATGCTATACTACGCATAGCAAGTATTTTCTAGAAAAACTCAAATATACTTTAGTAAATGAGTCGGTCGTTTGTTCAATGTGTCGTATTTGAGAGCACTTCCTCCACAAAAAACTTATCTATAATTCTATTGAAAATGTTATCAGACTTGATTGATTGCTAAAAATATTCGTTTAAATCCTAAACGTACATAAAATGATGACGTAAATACTATGTATTACTGTTCCCGCAATTCCAGGGTAGAGTTAATCCGCTCAGATATAGTGACGTCACGTAGCTCGCATCATGCCAGGGTACGCACGGACTGAATTATTGTTGGTATGGAGCTTGCTCGAGATATTGTGATGTGGTCAAAAATGATCTAATTTTCAATGGTTGTTTATTTCGAAAAATGGTGAATTATGCACATTTAGTAGTTTTTTACATATTGTTGGACTATGTGTTCTTGGTAATTTAGTTTATTTTCGCATTATTTCTTGATAACTATTATAACTATTAACTATATTATATAACTATATACTTTCTTTCGTTACGAGTAAATAAGTATAATAATTCATCATCAACAACCTATAAATGCCCACTGCTGAGCACAGCCTCTTCTCACACGGAGAAGGTTTGAGTATTAATCACAACGCTTGCTCAATGCGGGTTGGCGATTACAAACTTATAATTATAAATAATAAGTCCAGGTTTCCACACGATATTTTCCTTCCCCGTTTGTCAGTGGTGTCTAAATAATCTTAGAAAGTACATATAACTCGGAAAAAGTCACATTGGTACTTGCCGTTGGTAGGTTTCGAACCCGCATTTTTATGCATGAGAAGCCAGCGTCTTAAACTTTATCTTTTTAATTCTTTATCTTTTCATATATTTACTTTTTATTACGATTCATATTTGCAGCTTCAAGCATGTATGATGGAAAAAGGGTATAAAGTAAGCAATGACAATGATCACTGCAGGTACTTAGAGCTAAGGAAGAATTAAAAAAACAAGAGTCTTGATTACAATTCTTTATTAAAAATCAATTGAAACATCCAGTCGATACAATTACGGGAACATCGATATAATGAATTCCAAATGAAACAATATTTTATATCGCTATAGAGGTATAAACCTGTTACCAATTCAATGCAATATTTTTTTATAAATATTATACATTATTCATATTTTAAATCTGGTACGATACGGATTGTAATATTATAAAATCATGTATTTTTATACTTACTATTTTTAAATATGTAATATTTGAGTTTAATTTATAAATATTATTATAAGTTTGCACTCAACTGTTTTTTTTAAGGAATAATGTCGAATTTGTATTTTCAGATGAACTTAATGATAAATAAAATGAACAATAAGCAATTCGATAAGTATTAAGTTTTTCACTTATACACTAGTTGTTCCTCATTTACAATAAATTTCAAAATTAAATTAATTACAATTTTAGTTATGTATCTATTTACAGCGATTTAAATTTTTAAATTATGACTAATTTTTATTTTTAATAATAATTTATTAATAAATACAAAATGTTTTCAGATTTGCCTATGTAATAAATGTTCGGTCTCGATTCGATTACTGTTTATGAAATAATAAAGAACTAATAGGCCGTTCTAATAACTATTGCCAATATAAAAATATTGTACTTGATATAAAATAACGACAACATACTTTGCCTACAACATAATAAAAAATCTGTCAAAAAAAGTCAAATGTAATAAAACACCTAAATGCTAATAAAATAAAGACTACAAAACAACCTGTTTATGTGTTGTATTTAAACATGATTATATAAAAATATAATTAAAACAAACACTGTGTTTATCAATAAAAGTAAAGTTCCTAAAACAAATAAACTTCGAATTGTTTTCGCCTTGACAAAGCCAAGTCCAATTATGCGAGGACGAAGTATTCAAGGAAAATTTTTAATTAAATTAGTCCAGTTTTTCAAACTAACTTTCAATTTATAATTCTAGAATATTTTATACTAATTGTAATAGGTCGACTGTAACTTTTAAATGACTTTATAAAAATCCTACTTACTAAACTTAATATTTACAGTTAAAGTATACCAATTTTACATCGAAAGCAAGCATAATTTATTAATACAAATGTTCGTGTATTACAATACATTCCTAAATTAATACAAATTGAATATCAAACGACCATCACTATTAATTTCAGCATTACTAATGTTTAATTTACCTCTATATCATTTCATAGGTGTATCCGAATAATTTATTTCTATTTTTTATAATTTACAGTCTCGAATTTTTTACAACATTAATTTTTTGTCTATTTATTTTTTGTAATATAATTTATGTTTAATCTATAAGACTAGAATGTCTAAAGCATATTTTTTACAATTATCTTTAGTAATAAAAGTTTTACTATTCTAACCACTTCACGTATCATCAAGCGTTATCACAAATGCCGTCTGAGCTATCTCAATACACTGCTCAATATAAACCTACTTACCCCCTACATTTATAAACTATTCATACTTTTGAAGCACAATAATATTTACAGGTCAAAGGTAAAGTCCGATTATGAGCTTAAGAAATTAAACTATTACTGTAATTAAACTTATAAGTCGTAAAAATAAAATTTAAAATTAAACAATTATTATATTAATTATTTTTAAATGTTTACCTTAAAACTCATTTCTAAATAATAGACCAATTTTATTAAACGATTGAACGAACACGAACACGCTCGCGGCTAGCACTGCGATTCTTGTCACATGTTTGAAGCACGTGCCTCGGCAAAAATTTGTGTAATTTGAATTCCCTATGAACCATTTTAAAAAAAAAAAAAAACGTTCAGTTTACTGCTACATTCCACAGTTCCATACAGAAACGTGTATAATCAATCATTCGCATACGTTCGTCCATTTATCAATTATTTCGTATGTAGATAAATAATATTGTATTTACAAGACAAAAGTGTCGAAACAAAATGATAATATCGAAGCATACCTTTAGGCGACATTGTGTTCATAAAGAATACTGAAAAAGGGACCTTATAAAATGTAAATGGAGATACAAAAATCTACCCAATTACAATGACGATAGAGATTAAAATCAGTAATGTTGTGTAGAGTGGTAATGTCATCGGGGCTGAGTCGCCGGCTGCGGCCAGTGCACTTGCGGCCGCTTCCACGCACTGACGGTAAGCGACGTGCTCTAAGCATGTTATAGCGCAGAAGTGTTGATGGGCACAAGCTCCATCACACGATTCTGAGCTTTCGTGCCGGACGCGATAGGCTCGTAAATACCTGGTGGAAAAGAAACAGTATGTTAAATTCACCTTTAAAGACTTATAAATTAGGTACCTTTTGTCTCCGTCAGAATTTTCTTCTTTGGAGTCAACAAAATGTTCCCATTGCCTATTCTTTGGCCTTAATACATATTGTTTTTTCATTTTTCATTCTAAAAACGACATTGTTGCAATGCTGTTTAAGTTAACTAAACGGTTTTATTACAAGCTAAGAAATTAATAGATAAATTTTTGACTTACTTGTGAAATATATTGATCTCATGCGGCGTGCCTATCTGCAGCTTATCAGCCAGGTTGTGCAGAGACATAGCGGACACTTCATGCAGACCGTAGTACTGTGTGAGGTTGTACTCCGCCGTCCATTCTGCTAGATTTCTATTGGCTGCCGCCAGGTCCAAGAAGTATTGGGTATAGTCTAACACCTAAGGAATTAATAGTTTGTGTTATTATTATTGCTTTAAATATCATATTCAAAAAATAATAGTGTGTAATGTGCACATTCTTTAATCAGTAGATTAATATAGATCAATCGCAAAGTTCTGCAATGCAATATTCGGAATGCGCGGTATTTTTACTTTTCAATTTTAATATTCACCAGAATGACAATTCGCGGACAAGCGTGTTTTACTTATAAGTATCTGCCCTCCTAGTAGATGATTTGTAAGTTGTCGTCACTAACTATGTAGGTATTGGCAGATGTGACCACACATATTTTATTGATAGGTGCTATCTGTATTATAAGTTTCAAACAAAAGATTCAAAACATATCGATATTAGTGTAACATTGCCTCGTTGAATGTATACACACACACATTAATAATTTATTACCTTCCCCGTATTCGTGTCAAACTTGTAAAGCCTGAGTCCAGGGTTGGATGAATCAGCTGGATCACGATGTGGACTCACAGACGGAGCCATAAACGTCCAGGATACTGGTCGATCTAAACAATAGAAACATAAGGTATTAAATGAAGTGGGAGACCATTACATGAAAATAAACTTTAACATTATGTCATTAGAGTCATCACACTCACACTCGCACTCATTTACGACCACGCGCTATGTCGCAAAGCAAGATGGCGGCGAACGTGATAACCAATGTCAATGCGACATTGGCGCAGGGTCGTGAACGTGTGGGAGTGTAGGCATGTGCGTCTAAACCTTATGTTTGAATATTCATTGTTCTAAATTATAAAATAAAAGACAATAGCCACACTGATAAGTTTGTTTATCAAAAAAAGAAAATAAATTTTAGGTTTTTAATAAACAGTTTTTAGTAATGATAGGTATGACTCGAGTAATAGTTATGTTATTAGGTAGTCCATTTAATTATAATGAGTGTATAATCATCATTAGACATAATTTCAGCTTTTATTTGTAGTCATTATACCTACCTTGTAAATGTATAACCCAATAAAATTGCCTTCTATTAGGATAGGCTTGACTTGTTTGAAATATTAAAATGGAAAAAGCTCATACATTGCTTCTCATACCAAGTTACTTTGTTAGTTTATAAGAGAGAGAGGAGAGCCATGCTTCGGCACGAATAGGCCGGCTTGACCGGAATGATACCACTGCCTCACAGAAAACCGACGAAGTAAAGCAACGCTTGCGTTGTGGTTTGTCGTATAAGTGAGGTCACCGGAGGCCCAATTACCACCCTCCCCTTCACCAATCTCCCCCTAATCCCCAAATGGCCGGTAACGAATTTGCAACGCCTCTGGTGTTCTAGGTATCCACGGTAGACGCCGACTGCTTACCATCAGGTTATCCGTCAAATCATTTACAAGCTTTCGCCATAAAAAAATAGTACGCACAACCACTTTAAAAGAAGAGGGTATATTATACCCGACACAATATTAGAAAATGTAACAAAACTTAAATGTAATAAAGCATTTTTACTTCACACCGGATTCAGTAATTTCGTTGTGAAAATTTCATGACATCTACCAGACACCATTTCGGGATTTATTGGTTCCCAAAAATGTCATCCTTGTGCCCGATAAATGGTGTTACGTTTATATTTCGGAAGTTGGCTTTGAGCAAATATACGAAGTTTATTTTTCGACGAAAGAACCTTTTATTATTGCAACTGATATAATTATAATATTGTATTACAGTTACTTCAACTTTAATATGTGTACAGTTTGTTTGAGTTCGTGGAATTGAACATAATAATTTATAAAACGCAGACTTGATGAAAGAGTGGGTTCCATAGAACCAGATTATTTCCTTGATTTTTATTGCAAAGCTTATGAGAAAAGTCTTTTTGTAATATGCAACTTTCCCAGTACACTCGGTCGGGCAAAATATTACTGTTTTTTTTTGTTATTAGATACATGGGATTCATTACATAAATAGTGAAAAGTGGGTGTTACGTTGTACAGTGGCATTAAGTGCCGTAATGCATACCTCTGCCTACCGCTTCGGAGATAAAAGGCGTGATTTTATGTTATGATAATATTCTTAGTATTTTGGTAAGTTGACATACTTCGCTAATATAAATTTTAAACTTACTTTGAGAAAAGTCATACACCGATTCTTCGTAACTTAAAAAAACAGTCAATAGTTAAGTATCTACCAATATTTCAACGTCAATTAATTGATATCAACAGAATAAATGTGAAGACTTTTATCGACTGCCTTTTGTTCACGGGAGTATCAGTAGTAATCAGTGTACAGTCGCTGACACTATTTAATGAATGTATGGACTGTTGCTGGCTGTTGGCTGTAAATGAAATGATAAATGAACACCACTTTCACGTTGATGTTCTCGGCTTTTCATACGTCATTTTAATAATTCATTATTAATTATTTTTGTTTTCAGTAATTAAGTTTTTGTACCTGATTGAATTGCCTTAAGTAAGGGAGCATAAAATATGGGTTTTAATTCATAGACTTTGTAGTTACAGTTAAAATTCCTATGACGGTCTTGTCTGACTGACAGGCCGAGTGAGATGGTGTACATCACACATATCAACAGCCTATAATGTCCACTGCTGACCAAAGCCTCTTCTCACACGGAGAAGGTTTGAGCATATCACCACGCTTGCTGAATGCGGGTTGGCGATTTCAAAATAATATGTAATTAGAACTTAGAAAGAGTCACATTGGTACTTGCCGTTGTAGGTTTAAAACCCTCATGCATGAGAAGCAGGCGTCTTAAGTCGTTGAGTACCGTCATTATAGACATAATTAAAGAACAATAGGTTGCGGTCACCGGTGTCCTCGCGGTGTTTGATAGTTTAAAACTCCGGGCCACCATGATACTTGAGATGGTGTAAAATTAATTTAATAACTTATGCAGGTACTTAATGTATTATAATTGAAACAAACGTAAATCAGTCCATAAATAGTCAGACGAACGAATTGTTCATAATAGCCCTTGAATAATTTTCAAAGTAATATTATTATATGTGTACAAAAATGGAAGTATGCCAGCCATAATATCATTTGTTCCATTTTTATTTATTTTTTTGAGATAATTTTGTCACTTTATTATTGAGACGTATTTGATCCATCTTTCTTTAACTGTCGTGATCAAATTCAAGTAGGACCACAACGACTGCACGAAATTTATCAATTTAAAGTTGTTACGCTTTATAGAGGTAGTAATATGAACGTTAATAATATGAAGATATAAGAACCACAATACATTATACGTGACACGTACATAAATTACTCCTCTATCCTACGTATAGATATATAAAAGTACGTACGTGAGGTTGTGCGTACGTCAAATACGCTGACTTAGCCGTGGAATAAGCAGATGTGGAAATAAATAATATTATTTTCCGCTTGTGGGTAAAAAACTTGCTAACTTGATTGAAA
>JAZHFQ010000485.1:0-13339 GCA_038387885.1 Spodoptera picta
CGACTCGTCAGCGAGACGTCGTGACGCGTATACGTATAGCTAAATCGCTTACTTGTTTACGGCTTGCAAAGGGTATTTATTGCCTACAGTTTCGAAAGTGATGTCGGAAGTTAGTAGTGATGATGGTGATAAAAGTGACTCTGAAATACTTAATAATATTGAACATGAGTTGCAACAAATGCAAGAAAAACAACAACTGATTCGGGATGCGGGTAGTGAAGTAGAAAACATCAATAATAAATCGAATGGAGGGAAAAGACTAAGAGAAATAAGCGAAGAGAGCAGTGAAGAAGGTTTTATGATGGTAACAAGGAAAAGTAGAAAACCAAAAAGGTTAGTAAGAAGTGATTCATTGATCGATGACAAGTCTGACAAAATTATGGAACATGAGGGTACTTTTGAAAAAAAAATTGAAGTTTGTTTATCTTCTGTTGAGATATTACCTAAACAAATGGCTTTGGCTAAAATGCTTAGAGATGAAAGCATTATCAATATAATTGGAATTAACTATAAAAACCCATATAAAATATTTATACAGTTCAGCGATAAACAGCAGGCAGAAAACCTTATAAATTGTCAAAAAATTATACAACTTGGAATACAAGCTCAACTGACTAGTGAACGTATATTTTCATATGGAATTGTTAAAGGCGTCGATCTAGACATGTCCGAAAAAGAACTTTTGGAGTCTCTGAGTAGTTCATCCGATGTTTTATCAGTTAAGAGACTTAAACGGATGGATTTTGAAGGCAATTGGATAAATAGTGAAACTATTCGAATATGTTTCAAAAGTCGCTCACGCCCTTTGTATGTGTATGCATTCGGATGTAGATTCCCCGTAGAACGTTATACATTTCCAGTAAATCAATGTTCGAACTGTTGGAAATTCGGCCATATTAAGAAATTTTGTCCTAACAAAAATACAATTTGCCCTAAATGTAGCAAACACCATACAAATTGTGAAACACAATCGTTTTCATGCCCTAATTGTAAAGGTCCTCATATGGCTCTAGACAAATCTTGTATGGTATATTTAAGAGAAAGAAAAATTCGCCTAATCATGGGTGGTAAAGATCTACCTTACAAAGAAGCTTTTGTGTTGTTTCGTAACTCGGAAAAAGAGTTACGTTATCAAAATGAAGAAAATGCAAATCATATGTCCACGAAACAAACTACTCAGATCTATGACCATATAACGAACCCTGATCAATATGAAGCACCTCCAACTCGAAATATTACTTACGCTGATGTTGTGATTGATGCTTCGTCTACAAACCAAGAAATCAGCCAAAATAAGATCATAGCAACAGACAAGGGAAAAAATGGAGAAAACATGCGAAAGGGGAAAAAGAAACAGAAGAACAAAGATTGTGATTTTGTAACTATGGAAATTGACAATGATGCGACCGAAGGCGAACAAGGACTTAGGGAAGATGAATCAGAAAATAATATGAGAGACAGAGTTGAAAGAAAAAGGAGATTTCAGCATATTACACAAAAATTTGAAGACGTTATTCTTTGTGAGAAAAGTAACTTTTTGGATAAAATCATTATATTGATAAAAATTATTTATGAGGAATTTAAATCTTACTTTGTTAATATGTTTTGTAGTCACGGAATGGTGAGGAAATTAATAAATTTTTTTGATGGATAATAGTAATAAAAACGTATCAATTAATATATTACAGTGGAATGCACAGAGTATAAAACCAAAACTATCTAGCTTCGAGCCGTTACTAGTTCAAGAGAAAATACACATAGCTATAGTGAGTGAGACGTGGTTGGACACGGAATCTGAATTGTACATTAGTGGTTATAGTGTGTATAGGCGAGACAGAGATGACTCGTATGGTGGCGTAGTAATTTTTGTTCACAAGTCGTTACAATCTGAGGCGCACACTATTACTTTAAATAATCCCGGTATAGAAGCAATTCGTGTTAAGATTCATAATTGTAACAGCTTAGAGAATATTATAGGCATTTATTGTCCTCCCGCCGTACGTACTCAACAAGGTGATTGGGACAACTTATTTTGTATCGCTTCCAAAAAAACATTAATAGCGGGTGATTTCAACGGTCACCACAGCAATTGGTCTTATAAAACTGACCAAAGAGGGAACCAGTTGTTAGATTCGTCACTAGAATATGGTTTTACCTATTTGAACAATGGAGATCACACTAGAATTAAGCTGGTCGGTGGCGTTGTGCAGAGAAGCTCTCCTGACATTACCTTTACGTCTACCGATTTAGCTATTAAATTTAAATGGCAAGTTTTTAACGAAAATCTAGGTAGTGACCACCTTTTTCTAAAAATGCGTTTAAATTATGTACAGCAGTTCCCTCTTATTGAAAATCGCAATTTTAGGAAAGCCAATTGGCAGGCGTATACGGACGATCTCCAAACGTGTTTCTCTAATTGTTATTTCGATAATAGTAACATACAGGATATGTATAACCACCTAGAAAACCATATTAACATTTCGTGCAGCAAAAACATACCAAAGATTAGAGTATGTAATAAACCGTTAAAGATTTTTATGCCAAAAAAATACTGGAAACCTGTTTTATCTGAAGCAGTGGCTTTTAGAAGATTAGCCCTTAAAAATTTCAGGAAAAACCCAACCCCAGATAACCTTACAAAGTTAGAACAGAAAAGTAAAGAAGCTCGAGTACTAATTACACAAAACCGTTCTCAAAATTACAAAAACTTTTGTTCTAGTATTAATGAGTGTAAATCAGCGTCGGAAATGTGGAACAATATGAGATGGCAAAAAAATCATCGTAAACCTACATGTTACGTATCAGTAAGTAAAAGTAAAGATCTATTGAATAATCTCTCACCTGACATGGCTCCGAACAAACCTCATAATATTATATCTAAGAATGAATTATTAGAAATACCATTTAAAATGTGCGAATTAACAAAGTGTTTAAAGAAAAAAGATACTGCGCCAGGTAGTGATAAGATAACATATTCTATGATTTATCATTTACCCTATGTAGGTAAGGTCTTTTTACTCAATCTATTTAATGCTATTTTTGCAACGGGCACAATTCCAGATCAATGGCGAAATGTATTAATTATTCCTATTCCAAAGGCATCCTCCGATAATAATAACTCGGATATTAAACTTAGACCTATATCACTGACGTCGTGTTTGTGTAAAATTTTCCATAATATGATATTAAAAAGAATGGAATGGCATGTAGAAAGGAACTTAATTTTGTCTCGCAATACCACTGGGTTCCGTAGGGGGCATTCATGCTTAGATAACTTAACTAGACTAATAACATACATTCAAATTGGATTTACGAAGAAATTATCGACATTAGCTTGTTTTTTGGATGTAGAAAACGCATATAATAACGTACTTACAGAGAAATTAATTAAAAAATTGGACGAACTAAATTTTGGCTTTCGTATTTGTAATTATGTGTCATCATTTTTGAGTGCGCGATGTTTATCTATTAGGGACAGATTTGTAAATGAGATCACTAGCTCCAGGTGGACTAGTATGGGCCTGGCGCAGGGGGATCCTATCTCCCCGTTACTATTTAATTTAGCAACGTATGATATAATATGTTCAATTGATGAAGATCTTGATGTCAAAGTATCTCAATATGCAGATGACCTAGTTTTCTTCATGAGTCATAAATCGATAAACACTTGTAAAGATAACTTGGAAATAGTATTAGAATCGGTGATAGATAAGCTGAAATATATTGGTCTTGAGATCTCATCAAGCAAGTCTAAAATATGCATATTTAGTCGGAAACGAACGGAACCAAATATTAATTTACTAATTAAGGGTAAACATATACCGGCTGTAAAAGTGATCAAATATTTAGGCGTGTGGCTGGATAAATCATTACTATGGAGTAGGCATATAAATGAAACCGTGCAGAAAACTTCAAGAAATTTGAATTTACTTAAAATTTTAACGGGTCCGTCGTGGGGCGTGCACCCCAAACATCTGCGGAATTTATACATATCGCTGATAAGAAGTAGGATTGATTACGGATCATTTATTTACGACTGTAGTGCAAAATCTAACCTAGTTAAATTGGATAGAATACAAAACCAGGCCCTTAGAATTATTGGTGGTTATATTAAAACTACCCCCATACATGTTATGGAGGCCGAATTGGCTATACACCCGTTACAGATTAGAAGACTATATCTCGCCTATAAATACTACACTAAATGTATGTCATGGACTCATAATATCACAATTAAGTTAATACAGGATTTAACGTCATTAGAACAAAACCGGTATTGGAGGAACAAAAAACTGCCGGTACTTTGTGCAGTCTACAAACAATGTAAATTATATGATATCCATTCTTCTAATCCATTGGACATGTTTTCGTTGGCGACTTGGACGACATTTATAGACGATAACGAGTTTATAGAATGTAATTTAGATAGTGTTAAGAAAAGTAAAAGAAGCATAAAACTATCAAATATTCGTTTCGAGGTTGTCAAAGAATTAATAGAAAAATATGACGGTTGGCAAAAAATTTTTACGGATGGTTCTAAGAACAATATTGGCCAGGGTGCTGCATATTATGATATGAGTCGCAAAATAGCTCATAAGTTAAAAATTATTAATTGTAATGCATCGATTATGACGTTGGAGCTCATTGCAGTTCTGGAAGCAATGAATAATATTAACAATACGAATTATAATAAAATAGTAATACTGACTGATAGTAGAAGTGCTTTACAGCATTTGGCTCGTTGCGCCTCTGGTTTCAGAGGTGCATCGCTAGCTTATACAATATTAAAGCAAATATATAATATGAAAAACCAGGGTCTGGTTCTAAAGCTGCAATGGGTTCCATCTCATATTGGTCTAAGCGGTAACGAGGAAGCTGACAGGTTGGCAAAATTAGCAATTACAGATGGGATTGTGTACAATGTAAAATTACTTTATAGTGAATACCTCTCTGCAGCAAAAATGAAATGTAAAAATTTATTTAGCGAATATTTTGATGAAAGGAGCAAAGAAAAAGGAATCTGGTACAATACAATACAAAGTCAGCCTCCTCAAATACCATGGTTCATGGATACTAAAATATCTAGAAACATGATAGTAATAGCAAATAGATTACGTTCAGGACATTATCCATCAAAAAAATTTGCCTTTTTGATGAAAAAGCAAGATTCCCCAAATTGTGAAATATGTGGCATTATTGATGATGTTCAACACATGATAGTAGAATGTAGCAAATATGATGCAGGCCGAGAATCACTGATGCGTGAATTTAAATTGAATGCGGTAGATATTGGTTGTTTTTCATCTATTCTAGCGAATCCCACTTCGTCTGCAGCCATTGCCATATATAAGATCTTCATGCATCAGTGATACTTTGATCAATTTAGTTAATTAAGTATGTTAGATGTAAGTAAATATGTCCTAACGGGGCTGACATGTTCCTATACGAAAAGTCCCTAAAACCATAGATAATAAAAAAAAAAAAAAAGAATCATTCTATCTATTAAAAATCGCATTAAAATCCGTTGCGTAGTTTTAAAGATATAAGCATACATAGGTAGGGACGAGACAGACGGCGGATAGCGACTTTGTTTTATACTATGCAGTGATATGGAAATATCTATACAGATAGTCTCGTTGGTCCAGACAATAATATTTTTAACGTTGTTTTACACGAGGGATATTTCCTATGTCTTGTCGTAGGTGAGCTAACATGCATATAAAGTCACAATACACTGGGTGTGACCCAGATTGGGAACAACAATTTATGAAACAACGAGAATTTGCCGTGCTAGAATCGAACATTTTTTTTTGAAGGGGGTAAGTCATCAAATGTCTTCTCCCGCCTTGGGTTAGGCGAGAGGGAGTGTCAGACTCTTACTGACTAAAAACCATCCCGTTCCTACTCCTGCTTTTCGGAGTCGGAGCCCCGGTAACCCGTTAGGCCTTCCACGGCTCTACACGTTACGCAGCAGCCAGTTAAATCGTGCAGTTAAATTTTCTTTACTCAATTGGTGCAATAATCAGTTACTGAGCAAGGTGTTAGTACGTAGATGAATGATTTATTCATATCCTTTTATTTATGTAAAAAGTAACAAAAATCAATGTAAAATAATTACTCTTTACCTTTAAAACACCAAACAGTTACAAATAATTTCCATACGACCTTTAACACAGAGCTGGTCGGCGCCGCGGTGTAAGTCCAGGCGCCTCTCCGCTCGGATGGAGTGCCAACAAACTATTGTGTGCTGCGGTCGTTTGGACCCAACGACCAGTTAATATCACATTTAAAAGAAAGCTCGGTAATAACAAGCTGAAGGGGCTAGGTTTATGTGTAATAGAAATCCACTTATGTAATTGGGAAGTCGTAAACAGATTAGTTTTTGCCCGATTGGTTGCAAATTGATTGCTGAGTGAAAGAACCTAGGTTTGGTTTCTCAGTCCCACAAAATGTTTAGCCTATAGCGATGAGCTGGCTCTTAGGTGCTTTGCACGTATAATTTTTTTAACATTCTGCACCATCCAATGGTCGATTGTTAGAAAATACCTACGACCTTAAGTCCGCCAATTTCACTGTATGTGCAATAAAGTTTAATAAATAAATAATTACGATTTTTATGTAAAAAATTCAAAATTCAGTTATTCCATAACTTCATTATATTCAAATGTGTGATCATTATATCCTGTGATTTGAATAAAAGATATCAGATACTCAGACTCACACTCGTTACATTTTATATGTACCTACTTATTTCATATTTGGTAGCATTAAAGAATATTACCTAATATTACTTGGTAGATAAGGCATCGTGTTCTTCTCAGATGTCATGAGACGTCAGGATAGGTTTCTTAGTAGGTAATACTTCGAATGGCATCCGTATATCCGTATATAATACCTATGGTTCGAAAAACTTTATAGTTTTTTTATTCCCTATAGATGTTCCTGTTTCGTGCTTAAACGATAATGTTTAAGTTATCGTTTAAGAAAACATCTAAAGTAGAACAAAATAGGTACCTATGTATGTTTTTAAAATTATGTTGGAGTAGATAAATGCTAAATTATCTGGACAGTTCGTAATCTAGCAGCGAACACACACTAGCAAGATGACGAGGACGTCAACGACTCATAAGAAATTAAAATTCGACGAACGATAAAATTGCTAGTTAAGATAATTATTTATCCTTTTAGAAAACATTAAGCTCATAGGATTTTACCGCTCTTTCCGATAAAAACAAAAATCCACCCACACACACGCACATACAATAAAAACACATTTGAAACTAAGCACCTAGATAAGTAAGTAGGCGCAAAAGTTCTTACTTTCGCCCAAGGGATCAAAAGAGAACGAACACAAACAGTTCACAAACTTGTATTTGCACTCAACAAAAGGGCGAGAGATACAAATAAAACACCTCCCTCTTAGTTTCAAAGGATTGGTCCTAAAACCACTTAATCTGGAAAAGAGGACCAAATAACGTCTGGTCCTTTGAGTATAAAAGCTAAGCTTTATACGATAATGCCGTATTTCTTTCGCGCTGTTAGGACAACATAATCTATCCTTTTAGAGCTCGGATTTTTGAAAAGGTACGGTACAACTCTATTTTGAATTTCGTGATATGCTTGCATAATAGTGCACAATAATTGGGTACTTACGTAGGTAAGTTAAATATCTTTGTCAAAGAGGCCATGGTATCTTTGGCCCAATAACCAATCTCCACAATTTCCCCAATCCCCAAAAGGCTGGTAACGCACTTGTAACATCTCTGGTGTCTCGAGTGTCCATGGGCGGCGCCAAATGCTTACCATTAGGTGATCCGTCCACTCGTTTAACGAACCTATTTAAAAAAAAATGAAATGTGAATACCAAATAAGTATTAGAGAAAAAGTAGAAAAAGTACCAACCTGTATAATCAGATAATTATATCAATCGATGAACTTCAAAACTCATTGTTAATACTATCTACAAAATTTCTATAGAAAAAGAAGACTGACATTAGTCTGCTTTTGAATCAAAATAATATGATACACAAGTAAATATTATTAAATAACACAGAGACATGTCCAACAAGAAAGATATCTGATTCTTTCAACTGTGTTTTATATTCATAATACTTATTTGTGTAACCTTTTGATGTGAACCAGTGATCACATCAAAGGTACGCCATATTGTATCTCGAGATCAAAAGCGACAAGATAATTTAATACATGTGTTTGTTTTAATAAAATAGGACTCAACAGTTTGGGATTTATAGATTAGTCAAGTTTACTAGTGTCCATTGATTGTATAGTTAATTGTGTCTATTGTGTAAACATGGTAGTGTTTTCACCATATAGGGGGTGAGTCTATTGCAATATACCGAGCACAATTCCAGACTCCGTGCTACTGCTGCGATTTTGAAAAAAAAATCAATAATATAGTATTATTCTCTCGACCCGGGAATCGAACCCGAGACCCCTTGCTCGGCAGTCACACTTGCAATGACTCGACTAACGAGGTAGTGTTTTAATTTTTACGCTTAGGTGATATTTTTCACCACTCAATAATGCAAAAGTAATCCAATCATTTTAACAATATGTTCTCATTTCCACTTTTATATATCAATACAATCTTTTCTCACACACAGAATAACCTATTTCACACCACTTCGAAACCTGGTCCTATGTTCCGCAGCCCGCAATAAAAGGATTACTTTATTGTGCTTTGACAATGGTCGAGGAAAGCTCTTATGTCGCTTCTGTGTAACTGTACGAAGCGACTGTAGTTTATATATAATAATTACAATGAGAAACGTTAATGTATTCGATGTATGACGCAAATGCTTAAGTGTAATGGAGAATGCAGTCGTCAATTTATAAAAAAAATCAAAGGAAGTAACATTCTACTTTGTTGATAATTATTAAAAAGTTATCTTGAACACATTAAGCGGTATTTGAGTCATCGGTGTCCGACGACGTTAGTGGAAGATTTACATTCAACAGTTTTGTATTGGCAGTCAAACCGTAACCAGTAGATTGCTTCTACAAAAATATTATTGGAACTTTATGTTTACAAATAAAGGAAAAACTTTACTTTAAATGTGGGAGAGCCATGCTTCGGCACGAATGGGCCGGCTCGACCGGAGTGATACCACGGCCGAGCAGAAAACCGACGTGAAACAACGCTTGCGTTGTGTTTCGTCGTGTGAGCGCGGTAACTGGAGGCCCAATTACCCCGCTCCCTAGTCTCCCTAGTCTCCCGAATCCCCGTATCCTCCACAATCCTCAAATTTTCAATTCCCAAAAGGCCGGTAACGCACTTGTAACGCCTTGGTGTTTCGGGTGTCCATGGGCGACGCTGATTGCTTACCATCAGGTGATCCGTCAGCTCGTTTACCGGCAGCTATAAAAAAACACTTATCGTGAAATTTTAGTTTTCGGTTGTCGGTTATGGGCCTGGTTATAGTTAGAAAATTAGTCGAGTATTCTCGTTGAATAGTTACGAGACTAAATTGTATCACTTGATTAATTTGATATGTCTCGCGGTATAAAATCCACGTAATAACTACAATTAAGTATCACAATAGAAATCCATTTAAACTGTCAAACACCAAGCGGTCACCGGCGACCGCAACCTATTGTTCTATAAATGTGTCTATAATGACGGTACTCGACGAGTTAATTAAGTAAATAACACGGCCAACGTAGATGTAGATCACTAACATTACACTTAATATCAATTCGATTATCACTAATGGTTGTTGTAGTTCCATTGTTTTACCATATCATATTTATTGAGTAAATATTGTTTTCCAATCAACTTAATTGTTAAAAAAAGATAGGAGAGGTGTTATTATGATCATATCTATTTAGGTAGTGAACTGCCTCGTTGGCCGAGTGGTTGCAAGTGCGACTACCGGGCAAGGGGCCTCGGGTTAGATTCCCGGGTCGGACAAAGTATTACTGGGTTTTTTAAAAATCTCAGTAGTAACACGGAGTCTGGAAATGGGCCCGGTATATGTCAATAGGCTCACCCCCTATTACGTGGGACTCATAACATAAATAGTGAAAAGTGGGTGTTACATTGTACAGTAACATAATGTACCTACACCTCTGCCTACCCCTTCGAAAATAAGAGGCGTGATGTTATGTTATGTAGTGACCGTAGCTGTGAAAAATAGGGTGGATAGGGATCGAGAGAGGAATAGAGACAAAATAGGGGTTAATAGATATTGGGAAATTCTTCATAGTACCGATTCACCTCTCTTCTTTTTTAGTAAGTAAAATTCATTTATTTTAGTTAGACTAGAAAGGCACTTATGAACGTCAACAAAAAAAAATTAAAAGTGAAGCTATTTGCTCATCCCAAGGTGTAGATTCCTATGGAGAAGAACGAGCTAGAAACTCCCTAGGTTACTCTTTTTCAATAAGGTTCAACATACAATTCTCTAGTTACATAGTTTTATTAGTTCGAACAATTCAACAAATTCGGTCCCTATTCACCTCTCGATCCCTTTTCACCTTCACACATCGTAACTTTTAAAATCCAAATAAAATATTTAATAGAAACAGTTCATCGGTGCCCCGGTGACTAAGACGGGGAACATTAAAATGCTTAATTAGCACGCTCAAGACACTCTTACACAGTGGCATATAAAATATATATGTATAGGTCATACAGAAGTACTATCTTCTACCTACAGGTCCTACAATCGTACTTCCAGACTCCTGTTAACAAACTACACACGCCGTTTGCCAGTCGTAAACCCGCTGTAAACTTGAGACAAGATCACCCATCTCGTTTTATTTTCCTTCTATCGATTTATATCACACATCCTTGTATGCTGATATAATAAGAAGTAACAAAGAGACTTACGCCCGAATACTGAAGAGTTTTTCAATTTTTTATTGTCCTTAAATATCGTGCGTTTTCTGTCCTTATACAAAGAATTGCTAGTGACAGAACTAGTATACTTAAGCGCGACTTAGAATAGGTAGATGCCTAATTTTTATTTTAATGTCCGTCTGGTAGATTATTTTAAACCATTAGACACGTATTTTTTATTTTCTTACAGAAACGAATACTTTCGACGATATATTGATTTAAAATGTCGCGTGACGTCATTTCTATGTGCATTTTATACGTAGAAATGACATTTTAGCCCACACTCCTAAACTTTGATTCGTTTTATCTAAGTATTGTTTTATAATACGACAAAATAAGAAAATACGTGTCTAATAATATTTCATTACCTAACTTATGGACTAATTATATTTATTAACATACCCTGTCATCATCCCAATTGAGTAGTTTTTCAGCATTTGGGTAATTGTTTAAAACTCATTTGATGAATTTTAAATATAATATTCTTAAATAAAATAATATTAAGTACCTATAGGGAATATAAATCTATAAATATTTTCATCTAATACTTAATCGCCACTACAGTATAAAAAACTATTAGGCTTTATGTACGAACTATTTATTTTAAGAGCTCCTGTTCACACGTAATATATTATCTCGAGGAAAGGGGCGTTATCTAACTCCAACAGACTTGTACAATGTTCATTCAGTAAATGTTTACGATTCGGAAAAAAAATAAGTTCAATTTTCTTGTCACACAACTAAGTCTTACCTGTCCTACTAATAATATTATAAATGCGATAGTTTGTGTGGATGTATCTATGTGTGTTTGTTACCCTTATACGTCAAAACGTATGAAGGAATCGAGATGATATTTCTAACAGTGGTAGGTTATGGTCTGATACAACATCTAAGCTACTTTTCAGCAGGCAAAACCGCTAGTAGAAACTAGTTTTAACTCGTCGAATACCGGTTTTGTAGACACAATTATAGAACAATTTTTTTTTTTTTTTTTAAGGGGGGAAAATCATCGAATGACTTCTCCCGCCTGGGTGAGGCGGGAGGGAGTGTCAGACTCTTACTGACTAAAAACCACCCCGTTCCTTCTCCTGCACGTCGAGCCGGAGCCCCGGTTACCCGTTAGGTTCTCCGCGACTCCGAATCGGCATCGGCCGTATTGGGCCCCATCTGTGGTGGTCTGATGGCTCTTTGAGGCGCGCGCGGAACGCGACGCGCCGTACGCTCGGGTCTGTTTCTGGTCGGACGGGGAGCCACCCATGCTCGCCGTCCGCAGGCCCGCGCTTACGGTGGCCGGAGATCGTCTCGCGATCCCCGACGCCCGGTGTGTCCTTCGCGATGGCTGGGTTGCGAGGAGGCAGCGCTTCGCTGCCTCACGCGTCCCGCCTCCTCCTTAGCTAGCATCACTGCTTCGCAAAAGGAGGAGACGGCATCCCAGTCCCCCTCGCTCCGCATCATGGCCTGCACTAGGCCCGGACGCGAGAGGTCGCCATCGCCGATCACTTCCCTGAGGACACGGCGGTGCTCAGCCCACGAAGGGCTTCTCCCACCGTGTGTTCCACCGTGTCCTCAGGGCGGTCCTCGCAGTGATGACACCCGGGCGTTTCCTCCCGCCCCATCAGACACAGGTACCTCCCGAAACTTCCATGTCCGGTGAGGACCTGCGTCAGGCGGTAGGTGAGGACGCCGTAGCGTCTCTCAAGCCACTCCTCAAAGAGGGGACTTACCGCTGCGATGGCAGCGAGCCCAGCCCTCGGTTGCGACAGTCGTTGCTGCCATTCCGCCATGAGATCGCGCCGGAGCTCATCCCGCCACGCACCTATTTGGCGCGGCAGCGGGGTTTCGCCCCGGCGACGTGCCTCCGCGCGCATGCCGTACACGCGCGCGAGCACCTTCGCCTCCAGATCCCACGGCGGTAATCCGGCAAGGAGGTTCGCCGACTCCCCAGAGATCGTGCGGTATCCGCGGATCATTCGGATCGCCATGACCCTCTGTGCCATGAGCAGCGTCCGAGCGGGACGCCGCAACAGGTTTGGCGCCCAAACAGGGGCGCCGTAGAGGGCCATGGACCGCACGACCCCGGCGTATAACCTCCGGCAGGAGGCGTTTGGCCCCCGAGGTTGGGGAGGATGCGTTTAAACGCAGCCCCCGTCCTCTCCAACTTTGGGGCCAAACGTCGGAAGTGTTCTATGAAGTTCCACCGACTGTCGAGGACGAGTCCTAGGTACTTCATCGTCGTCTCGACGTCGATGGTAACTCCTCCCGCCGTTATTTGGGACCCACCCGGAGGTGGCGCGTTCCCGCGGCCATGAAAACACATGGCCTCGGACTTGTGGAGCGCCACCTCGAGTCCCAACTGCCGGATTCTCTCAACGACTGTCGCAACCGCTGTCGCCATTAAGTCGGCCGCCGCCTGGTGTGACCTCCCGTGCGCTAGCACCAGCGTATCGTCGGCGTAGCATATTGTGCTAACGCCGTTCG
>JAZHFQ010000487.1:0-20279 GCA_038387885.1 Spodoptera picta
TATTTATTTATTTATTTATTTTACACTTTAATGCACACAAAATAAGGTACATAAGGCGGACTTAATGCCATATGGCATTTTCTCCCAGTCAACCTTTGGGTTAAATGTAAGCTCAGCGAAAATGGGCCTGTGTAATATCCAAAAAAAAAAAACAAAATAAATAACTAATAGTAATAATAAATACTGTATAACATACTGTATAAAAAAATATAATAAACACAAAATATGTACATACATAAATAACTTCATATATATAATTATAATATAATATAAATTGACGAAGATATAAATTAAAGAAGACACGAACTCAGCGTTGTAGCGCCTTTAAATAGGCCT
The DNA here is from genome assembly GCA_038387885.1 of Spodoptera picta. Lineage (NCBI taxonomy): Eukaryota > Metazoa > Arthropoda > Insecta > Lepidoptera > Noctuidae > Spodoptera > Spodoptera picta. The sequence continues at coordinate 337 of JAZHFQ010000487.1, forward strand.
CACGAACACTACGTTTAAAAGCCATTTTGTTTGGAGCCATTTTTATACTATGGGGTAGTGCATTCCATAATTTAATTACACTAACTCTGAAGGAGTTAGAAACGAAGGAAGTGTGGTGAGACGGGATCTCTAGAAGCAAACTTTCAGCTGAACGGAGATTTCGGCTGTGAGAGCTGCCCAAAATCTGAAAGCCAGATTTTAGGTATTCGGGAGCACAAGGATCATTTAGAATAGAGAAGAGCATGCAGAGGGATCTAAGGGATCGCCTCTCACGGATAGGAAGCCATTTAAGCTGAGCGCGAAAGGAAGAGACATGGTCGTATTTACGTAGTCCGAAGATAAAGCGGATACAATTGTTGAGCATTCGATCCAATTTGTTAAGAAGGTCTTGGGATAGGTCAGAGTAACAAACATCAGCATAATCAATCACAGGAAGCACAAGAGACCGAACAAGCAGCGCTTTTGTATTTGGTGGAAGAAAGTTCTTAAATCTGTAGAGAGATCGCAGCGTGGTAGTGACTCTTTTACTTACCTGAGTGACATGGTGGTTCCAACTGAGCCCTCTATCCAGGTACAGTCCCAAGTCCTTTACATGAGGAGACAACGGTATGGTCACTTTACCGAATATGATTGGCTCAAGGTGAACAGTATTTAAACAACTCAGATAGTAGGAACTACCTAACACTATGGCCTGACACTTACCAACATTTACTGTGACACCATACTTTTTAGACCAATCTTCCACAATGAGTAAGTTGGCATTGAGTTGTTGGATACAACTCCCCATATCCGCAATCCTAGCTTGAGCATATAGTTGCAAGTCATCGGCATACAGATGATAAGAGCATGTGAGAAGACTAGTAATAGAATTTATAAATAAAGAAAACAATAGAGGAGAGAGTATACCGCCCTGCGGTACACCAGCCGTCAGTCCGCCCCAGTCAGAGAGTTCCTGACCAACGCGAACAGACTGCTGGCGACCACGAAGATATGTTGAGAACCACTCCCGCGACGACGACGAGACCCCAGATTGAGTTAATATGGCCAAGAGAATATCATGGTCAACTGCATTGAAAGCGTTGGAGAAGTCGATTAAGATAAACACAGTTAACCTCGAATCCTCCATACCACACCTCACATCCTCAGTGACTTTGAGCAAGGCAGTAGAAGTGCTATGGCCGGGTCGGAAACCAGATTGGAAGGAAGACAGTAGTTTGTGTTTTAAGATATTATATGAGGAGATTTGTCTATGGACAACTGCTTCGAGGATCTTAGATTGATAAGGAAGAATAGAAATGGGTCTATAATCGTTGGCCCGGCAGGGATTAGGAATTTTTGGAAGCGGGATGATGTGCGCTTTTTGCCAAGTTGTGGGAAATACACCGTGAAATAACGAGAAGTTTATTATGTGGGTGAAAATAGGAAGAAAGTGCTCATGAATTAAGGAAATCATGGTACGACCCACCCCATTACAGCCCACCGCCCTGGATTTGATCGATGCGAAAATTCGCTGGATCTCGTTTTCAGTCACTGGACTAAAAGTGAAAGTGTCGGGGAGTGATATAGGCTTGGAAGTAATGTCGGCGATAGTGCTGACTTTAATGGCATCCGCCAAACCAGAAGATGAAGCAAAATGCAGGTTAAGAGTATTTAGAGAAATATTTGTGGGTAAAACACTGGATGAAGTACCACAGACACCCAGCGTTTTTAGGAACTTCCATACATCAGCCTGAGAAGAGTTTTGAACGTTATCGAAAATGTATCGGCGTTTAGCAGCTCTCACCATCTGGTTACACCGATTTCTCGCCAACCTATACAGTCCCCAGTTCTCATCGCTACGATCCCTCTTATATCTACAGAACGCCCTATTGCGACGTCTCATAGCCATTTTGACTCCCGGAGTGATCCAGGGAGCCGGTGGACGCCTAACACGGACTGCCTTTAGAGGCGCGTGCGCGTCCAAAAGCTTATGGACAGACTCGTTTAGGTAATGGACCTTCTCGTCAATAGAAGTCGATTGATATACATTGGTCCAGTCAATGGATTGTGCTTCGCTGTTTAGTTTGATTTTATCTATCCTCGCAAAGTTTCGAAGGTATACAAGTGCAGGACGTCGCCTAGGTGGCCTAATTTTGTATGATAAATAAATTAAGTCATGTCTTGACAACCCCGGAGCCGCAACCTGACCATGATTGACCACAAGTTCCAAGGAGGATACGAGCATGAGGTCGAGCCAAGAATCATCAGATCCAACATTACAATGGGTCGGATTTAGTGGGAGAGGAGAAAGATTCGAAGACTCAAGGATCGACCTCAGCCCACGAGACCTAGGAGACGACTTAATGAGATCAGTATTAAAGTCTCCCATGATAATGTGGTGTTTGTACTCTGTGGAAAAGGTTTCGAAGAGAATCTCTAAATGAGAAAAATAGTTGATTGCTGGTGGGCAGTAAACCACTCCAAGAATAGCCTTGACTCCTCTGACGTTCACTTCCAGCATAAGACCCTCTAGAGATCCGCTATAAAAAGATGGAGAAGAATATAGAATTCAATCTTTTGTGGAGAGTGAGGCTAAGGACTCACACCGCGATCTACTCCGGCGGAATGGAGGCGGAATTATGAAAACTCACGACACTACAGTTTCCCGCAACCGCCGCGACTGCGATTATTGCCCGCAAACTTAGCGGTTGATAATCGCAAGTCGGGCGGGCGCTTAAAAAGTCAGTTGTGTTCCAGACCGGCTGCCCCATTACGATCGCCCGTCATCCGATTGCAGAGGACGCGGGTGCTAGCCGCCGGAGGCGCAAACCATCGCAACCGGCGCGGGCGTAAAACGCGCCGTGAAAATTGCTTTTAATTTTTACATGCATATTTCTAAAGGCTGCGAGTCCTTAGCCATAGACTGATTGATAAACATTTACAAAACTATCATTCTATTAAAACCACACAAAAGAACGACTGTATCAGTGACTAATGCTGACAAAGTCTTCAAAATGGATTTCCAAAACAATTCAATATAGCCACTGTAATTTTGGAACCTGTTCTGTCAAACCGGTAAGACTAGGCTTTGATCGTGTAACTGTTTCATTAGCAAAACATGCACGACATGCCGCCATAGCTGCACAGCATGGGAGCAGATGGCTATTGACTAGGTCTTTAGTATTGGCCAAGCAATTGTAGTTCTAATAATCTATGGTGCACAATGTCTCTTTATTCTGACTTTAGATGAATATTTGTTGCGCTTGGTTCTATTTCTTGGGGATTTTCTGTTTGCTTTAAACTAAACAATATTAAGTGTTGTATACTATCTAAAATAAATAAAATTGTCCCCATTTATCTTACCAAAATGAACTTTTTAGTAATAGGATAATAAATGAGAAACATTTAGTAGCCGCTCAAGTAATAAACGTGAGCAAAATTCTGAAAATTCTTGGTCCGAATATAGTTTTTACTAAAAAGGTCGTCGTTGGTTACGACATGTAATTATTCTTTGTTTTTGAAAACAGTTTTCTCTTAATATTATATTTTATTGCGTATTAGGAGCGTATTTAATATTTGTAAACATGTTTTAAGTGTTCTATTTAGATTGGTTTATTTTCCGAACATTTTTTGAAACTACTTTTTTATTGACTTCTAATTGTTTACCGTTATTACCTGGTTTGCAAATGACAATACTATCATAAGATTATTTATGAAATGGTCTGACTCCAAACCAAAAGTAAAAAAACATAACAGAAGAACGAAAGTTTATCGTATCGTATCACAAAACTACTTCATTAATAGCAATTTATGTCTTAGAAGCTTTACATCCATTTCGTTCCCAGAAAGATTACAAAACAGAAAAGGAACAAAATTGAATGAAACAGAAATTGCAAAACCGTACCTACCTTTGCGATTATCCTTGACTTATTTTCGTTATCATTGAGCAAATGTTGGCTCCACATCCCTTGTAATTTCGTTAAGGGTTTGCTCCTCACGTGCACAGATGTACTTGAGTCGGTACTTTGTGACGGCCGTGCCGGTCACCAGATGCGTAAATGGATGTACCCTTATTATTATTGGCGTGGCGTATTGTTACAGCTTTGTTTGTATAATTGGTTTATACTAATTGGAGTTTCTGTTGATTGATTGAGACCGTCAGTCGAAAGTCTAATGTTAAGGGTTTGGTACATATTGTTGGCAAGAAGTAGTAAAATCGGTGAGTTTTGTTTTAACTTTGAGAATAAGTAAAATGTCATATATTTTGCGAATGTTTATTGTGTGGTTTACTATTATAATCAGATAAAGATCGGCTAAACTTAAGCTAATAGCACTCGTTCTAGCACCTAAATAAAACTAACTAAATATACCTTTCAAGTGCTAAACAAGTAATAGCAGTCACTTGGAAATCAAAACGTTTCCCATCCTTCTTTCCACACAAAGCGATTGTTAGAAAAATACTTCTTCTTTGTATGTATGTATGGTATAAAAGGTAGTCATTATCCGTTTCGCACTTATTTCACGGCTCGCTGAGAACACGTCGAGAATTGATCGTCGTCTGCCGAGACATATTTTACATCAATGAATAGAACTCTAGATTTATATTTTTCCTAACGTTTTCTGCGTGTCTTAGGATTTTATTGTCGTATTTGCAGAAATCTCTGTGATTGTATGTCGAACAAAAGGTTGCTGTATTTCTGCTAATATTATATTATAAAGCCGAGCAGATTGTTTGTTTGAACTTATTATTCTGTTGAGCTAGAGATCTTGAATTTTGGAATAAATATAGAACAGCACTTAATTTTCTTGAAATCATTAACGTGCGTAAGGAAACTACATATTACAAGTCCGGTTTATAAGAGTTTTTTAACTTGTTAAGAGAGTTTAGGTTAAAATTTAGCGAGGTTGGAAACTTTATATCAGGTCTGCACTTTTCCTATACATGGTGTAACGCAGAATGCTCCCGAAACGCTGACAAAAAAAAATTGTTTTTACAATTTTAATCGTTTTTGTTTTCGTATTATACATGCAACATCGGCTTAAGCAGTTGATTACATTTATTATTACATAAAAGAAACACTGAATATCTTACTCCTATGAAAATAAAACTTGTTTTTGAGCATCACCTGTCCACGTTTTTTAGGAGCGTTCCGTTTGCACAGTAACCAAGTTACACTTATATAGGTAGGGCCGTCTTAGACTACGCTTGGGCCCTTGACCACACAATAATTGGGATGGTGACAGGGTGTTATGTTGGTGGATTAATGACTTGTAGACGTATTTATTATACTTGGATTTATTACAACAATGTGCAGGGCGCACGACATGTACACACACTTAGACTATGACACAGGTAGACAGTGGCGTTAATCAATAGTGTTCTACCCTATATAACACATTATAGTGAGGGGGCGACTACTTACTAATTAGTGATGTTCATACATGTAACACAGGGTATGAAAATTAAAAATCTAATTAGTCCGTAAGTTAGGTAATTTAAAAAATATTAGACACGTTTTTTTTATTTTGTCGTTTAGTAAAACAATACTTAGATGAAACGAATCAAAGTTTAGGAGTGGGGGCTAAAATGTCATTTCAACGTATAAAACGTATGTACGTTTTAGCATTAGATGTCACGCGACATTTCAAATCAATATATCGTCGAAACTATTCGTTTCTGTAAGAAAATACAAACCAGACGGACATTAAAATAAAAACTAAGCATCGACCTATTGGGGTCCCTTGTGATTTTATCTTTGACATTGCAACACACTAGAATTTTTTGCTGTATCGTGGATGTATTTACAAAAATACAAGTTAACATACAAATGACACGCAGACCCGAAACAACAATTTGTGAATCACACGACGATTTGCTCCGTACGGGAATCGAACCCGCTCCACGTTGCGGGGCAGCCGGTTGCCACGCAGCATGTAGCAGGTGTATATTCGTCGTAGAAATTATCGTTCCGTCGGGGCCTCCTAAGGATGGGGCCCTAGGCACGGGTTCCGTATGCCCATAAGGTAAAAACGGTACTGCATATAAGTACACCAAAATCAATACCTACTAATTGTAGCGATAGCTTTTATTTAGAAAGTAATTTTCCAAAACATATCACAGATTTATTACCTTTACTTTGCACAAAGAAAAAAAGCACTGTGACATAAATGGTTTTTCGATTAGTCCACACAATGATCTATGGTATTTAGACTGGCAAGATGGATGGTATACCGACGTAATTAGCATCCCTTCGATTAAGGCCAGGAAGACCCCACGTGTTTCCTGTGACCTAGTATTTGATGGAATCGTTTTATTTTTTTTTATTTTTAGGTTGGATAATTGAGGATGCTTAGAGATAATATTGAAATTGAGTATTCGTGTTGTGTCTTGTATTTACGAGTAGAAATGTTTCAGTCATGTTATAACATAACGTCATGCCTTTTATCCCCGAGATAGGTAGAGGTGCATATTATGGCACTTAATGCCACTGGGCAATGTAGCACTCACTTTTCACTATTTATGTTATGAGTCCCATGTAATAGGGGGTGAGCCTATTGCCATATACCAGGCACAATTCCAGACTCCATGCTACAACTGATATTTTTTTTAGAAACCTATTAGGACTTTGCTCGACCCGGAAATAAAACCCGAGACCTCTTGCCCGGCAGTCGCACTTGCAACCAATCGGCCAACGAGGCAGTCATATTATATGAAAAAGAAAATCAGTCCACTGTAAGAAACCTCGGCGTAAGTGTGTAATTCCTGGAAGGCTATCAAAAACTCCATGACGTCATGAGTATTTGTAAAATAGTAAATCCTAAGCTGGTGGTGGTTGGTCCATAATTTGGCGCCAGTTTTGACTATGAAATTATCGTTCGTAATTTGCTTGGTACATGGTTATTATCATCATCAATAGCCTATAAATGCCCACTGCTGAGTAAAGCCTCTTCTCACGCAAGCTCTCAGCAAGCGTGGCATCAATCACCGCGCTTGCTCAATACGGGTTGGCGATTACAAACGTATTAAAAAATTATATACCCACGTTTTCTCACGATGTTTTCCTTTATCGTTCGTATCTAGATAATCTTAGAAAGTAACATATAACTCGGAAAAAGTCACATTCGTACTTGCCGTTGGTAGGTTTCGAAACCGCCCCCATACCGCACCGTCTTAAACCCCCAGGCAACCACGACAACAAGGTTATTAACCTTATCTCAAATTACAAGTACCTAACTCAATACCGCAACCAGTATCAATAGCTATAGTCCTATAAAACACATCTATAGACGTACAAATGGCGTTGCATGTTCGCAACTAACCCAACTTCATTAAACAACGTATTTAAGACATTATTTACGAGGCAAGTGACTGCCTGATTCCATTAGCCGGGCTTTACAGCCTGCACGAGTAAGCAACACGCTATTCCTACTTAATTCACAGACTCACATCAGCGTAAAAGTACGATTACATCTAATTCTGTCTGTGTGACGTAAAGTCATGGTCTTGTCACATTTGATTTTTAAGATTGTCGTATAAAGAAGTCGGTTTAGGGATCTTTTTTTATTTTGGAATACGTAATAGATATATCACTGTAAAGAAGGGCTTACCTATAGCATCCAGTCAATAAATAAATATTATTGAAGAATAAAATTTCGAGTTTTAAATACAGTTTGAGTGACTCGAAGTTTGGTGTTGTAATTAATTTGACAATTAATTATGAAATTATGTTACTTTAAAAACAGTTATTATTGATAATTCAAAATAGGTTGAATGTAATCCAAACACCCAAGCTATATTCTAGTTACAATAATTTGATTGAAACATGACCTGTCTATCAACTAGACTTATAGCCTATATTTTAAACTTACTCAGAATCACTTAAGTTTGAAATTTTTGCTATAAATATCAACTTTAATTCGATATATTACTCGATAACTCGATTACTCGATAACTCGATTCCTAGCATCGATGAGTTCTTGGTACTTTTGACTGATGTCCTTTGCTGTATCTAGCAACTTGCTGTTAGACAACCTATAAACATAATGGGATTATTTATTTACTAGCTTTTGCCCGCGGGTAAGTATGAATAAACTTTGTATCATTCTAGACTATAATCTATCGCCGTTCCAAATTTCGTCCCGATCCTTATACCTGTTTTGACGTAATTGAGTAACAAACCTACATTCAAACTCATACATACATAACATCACGCCTTTTATCCCTGAAGGGGTAGGCAGAGGTGCACATTATGCCACAATAGGTATAATGTAACACCCACTTTTCACTATTTATATTATGCGTCCCATGTAATAGGGGGTGAGCCTATTGCCATATACCGGGTACAATTCCAGACTCCGTGCTACTACTGAGATTTTTATTTTTTTGATACCTCACTAACTATCGCATTTATAATGTTAGTAAGATATGTTAAAGGACACAAAATCCTCTATAATTACAGGTCCTAGGCTCATTAAACCTAAGCCTTGTCAATTTTCTTTTCTTATAAAATTACTTTCTTTTTTCAGTTTTATGTACTAGTGATTAAAGTATATTCCTTTTTATGGAAGACCCTTCAAGTCATTAACAGCGGCTTAGCAGTAATTTCGTTACTTCTTAAGATTTCTGAACATTAATTATTTTGAAGTTTCAAAAGAATTTAGCGCGAATTATTACTGTATGTATTGTAACTAAAGATTAGACTTCCTGAAAATATATTTTAAATCCACAAGATTGAGAAATTTTTAAACAATGTCATAAATTTACTCTGGAAGTGAATTTAGATTTAACAATAATTATGGGTCTTTTGTTTATTTAATTGTATCTGCTATAACTCGACCGCGGTCTATGATTGGTTTTGAGAATAATCTTGACCAATGACCGGCGAGAATGCGATCGAGCCAACTTTATAGTTCGAATGACAGTTGTAGAATAGCGTAGCTGTATACAGCGTTATTCATACTGAAAAATTGAGTTTAGTCTCAGGCTACTTCAGAAACCGTCAACCTGAATATAAAAAAATATGATCACAAAGACTGTATTTATAAATTGACCCTTCCACTGTTAGAATTCACGATAGAATTCCAGTCAAACTGGGGTAAATTTAATCATGAATAGTTACACCATTGTCTTAGTTGAACGGTAGGTATACATCGGTTCGGGGTGCGGTGCCAGAAGACCTCCGCGTGGTGCACCCTGGGTACAGGTGATAGTCTCCCTAACAGAGGCGATAGGGTTGGAGTGGCTATTGCCTGTAGCTAACTTCTGGATGGGGCGGGAGAACCCAGGATGGGTTCTGGAGGCGGCGGGCTTCGTGCTGGCACAAAGCCTGTGCTTCCGACGGGTAGTTTTTCCGCTCGCTTCTCTGAGCTGAACAGAGAACGGGTTGGATGAACAAGGGCGGTACCCGTTGTTCACTTACCCTGCCAACGGGTAGCATCGGGGCACGGGTTGTCCTCGATCGCAGCCGTCAGAGTCGTAATCCGGGAAGAGTTCATAGTTTTATGACTCGGAACGGGACGAGGGTCTTGGCTTGGTCGCCCGGACCGCGAGGAAGATAACCTCTATAAAAAATTCCTCCAATACCAAGTTCTGGTGCGCGGCGAGGGTATGCATGGCTGAGGAGATGTGTCAGTCGCGAGCGCACCCCCAGCTAGGGTACCGGTGGACCCTCTAGTTGGGTACTAAATGTACACTTACCTAGGGACAGGGGGCACTCCCTAGGTGGACCTTTTATATCCCCCATTCTCGTGGGAATCTTATAGATACTTCAACAAATAAAAAACTAAAAGATGATGATAAGGAGGTGAAAAATTCGATTTCGAGCAAGAATAGTTCGTGTTCAGGCACGAAAGGAAGGACAACGCGGTCGCATTTTAAGCGACCAGCTACACCAATGGGAGGATTAGCAAGTGACAGTGGTGAGTCTGATTGCTCGCAAATGTCATCGGTCTCTCAAATGTCGCCGGTGTCAGTAACGGCGCGGGCACGTAAGCGTACCCGAACAACGGCTAGGTCGGCGGAGGCTGCCGTAGGAGTCGAGGCTGGATCTGATAAAGACGCTTTGGAAAGACTGGCCAAAGAGAACACAGACCTACGATCTCAGGTAGCTAGCCTCAAAGAAGCTGTTGCTGCACTACAAAACCAGCTTAACTTACTATCCCAACCGGGAGAAAAACCAAAGTCGTCGGTGCCTGGTCTAGCACCAAATGTGGAGGCTGAACTTCGACGCTCCATCGCCATAGAGATTGGCACTATGATGGACGCGAAGCTAGCCGCTCTAGAGGGCAGATTGCTGCCAGAGAAGTCGGTACGCCCAGCTCTCGCCTCAGATGTCAGGAGACTTGTTGCCTCTGAGCCAGTCCAGACGGAGGCGACAGTCGGAAAGAAGAAAAAGAAGAATAAGAAGAAGAAAACTATAGCAATCACACCAACTGTGACTGCAGCATCACCTGTAAGAGAGTCAACTTCGACTGCAAAAGATGGACTACCGGGAGCAACAAATTCCCAGGATACAACCACGTGGTCATTAGTGGTGGGACGCAAGGCCAAGAAGGCAAATACCCTACAATCGATTGCTTCATCCGCCTCTGCTGCACCGGCTAAGGTATCTAAAAGCTGTCAGTGAAACTGACAAAAGTTCCCGCTTCTGCAGCGATCACTGTACGTGTAAGGGAGGGTGCAACCATAGGTCTTGGGGAAATACTTGCTGAGGCAAGGAGACGAATCAGTCTCTCAGAGTTCGGTATCACTAGTGACTCATGCCGTGAGAAACGTGCTGCTGATGGTGGGATTGTTTTCATGATCTCAGGTGAAGATTCTTCTTTCAAGGCTGATCGTCTCGCAAGTCGTATGCGGGACGTCCTTAGGGAATTTGAGGTGCAAATTGGACGTCCGACTAAAATGGCTGAGGCAAGGGTTATGGACTTGAACGACGCTGTAACCCCAGGGGAGGTGGCAGCGGCCATTGCTGAGGCGGGTGGATGTTCCACGGAGGAAATTAAAATGGGTGAAATCCGACGTCCCCCTTCTTCCTTGGGGCATGTATGGGTTTGTGGCCCTTTGGTAGCTATGAAAAAACTGGCGTCTGACAAGCGCATGCCATTAAGATGGACGTCAGTTAGAGTCGAAGTTCTGGAGCCACGTCGCATGATGTGCTACCGCTGTTTTGAGCCAGGACACGTCAGGCGTATGTGTACCAATTCTGTGGACCGGAGCTCCCAGTGCTATGCCTGCAGTGGTGACCACAAAGCTCGTGAGTGTACCTCGCAAAGCTTGAAGTGTCCGGTATGCTCAGACCAGGGTCGCCCTGCAAACCACCGTCTTGGAGGAAAACAATGTAATCCTCAAAAGAAACGGTCGCAAAAGAAATTGCAAGAGACGTCAGCTGCACCTCAAAGTGTAAGCACCCCAGAGGAAATGGACACGTCACATTCCCAGCCCTGAAAGTCCTGCAATGCAACTTGAACCACTGCCGCAGTGCGCAAAATTTATTCATGCAAACCGTTGCGGAGTGGTCGGTTGCATTGGCGGTAGTAGCAGAGCCCTATGCTGCCGTCCATTAACAAGAAAGACGTTAACCCTCAGAGGGTCGATTTTGAGCTTTCAGCGCCATTGTATGTAGAAAAAAATTCTCTATCGATCTGTCTAAGTGTTATATTTTTAACATTTATACTTTTTGAAATAATTTTTACGAAAAGGACGTTAAACACTAAAATAATAATAGTTTACGTAACTTAAAGTACGTTAACCATCCTTATTTAACTAAAAGGGCACATGTAACCCTTGACGCCATAATTTTTAATATTTTTCCTAAGTTTTGCTTGGCAAAAAAGACGTTTTTTCGACGCTGCTACACTAAAAAGTCTTAAAGATACTTTAATTACTTTTAAGCCAAGAAGCAGTTTATTAGTTTCTATAAATATCCCTAGCTAAAAAGGAGTTTAATAATATTACTACACTAGAAGGACGTTAACATCTACTAACGACGTTTTAGCATAGGACTCGTACAATAATAATCAAGAAATACTTTTCTTACACCTCTAACCACCTTTAGTTACTCATTATATGGTATAAATACTCCGCTTAAAAGACACTAAGCCAAAATACTTGGCTAAAACGACGCTACGTGCTCTCGCCTTGAGAGGGGTGAGCCCCCGCGCAGTTGTGGCCCTAGTCTCTAAGTCGTCGTCTTCGCGGGAGGACGTGTGTCATTCGTGGAGCGGAAGGTTTCCCGCCATATTTACAATGACTGACCAAATACCGAGGTAAGTAAATACTATTTTAAAGTAGTTATTGCAGTAAATAAATAATTTATGGGTCTCATAAGCGCAAAGCTTCAAAATGGTGCCCGGGAACGAAGACGTTTATAACGTTCTACCGTGCGCCATGCCAAATACCTACTTACCTACCAAATAGCTATCGCGGTCGACCGTGGGTTTGCCGCCATAATTTTTGCATGATCTTAGATGTAAGTTAATTATTGATTAGGCAGCTTATAGTAGACGGAATTATTCAAATTGGGCTATTTTATTTTGCTGGCTTAATAATTATTATGTCTGCGTCCTATGCCGACACCGTACGACGTATGCCGTACGTAGTCTGGCGGTCCAGACTACGTACTCAAAGGTATTCGAATATCGCATGGCCAAAACGTGAATATGATACTTTGAACTTGTTATTGGTTTAAGTTTCTCTTTCTTTAGGTGTATTGTGTGCACAGAAATAAATGAAAAATATAGATATTTGTTCTTAAAACATCGTTTATATATCCATTATACAGTTTCAAATTTGCCATAATAATGTGATGGTTAGTTTATAGCTAGATCATTTCATTGGCGTGAATATTGACCAGATCAGACTAACGAGTTTGAGCTTTATCTGTCGCTCGGTGTGTCCATCTACATTTTAGCATGTTTTTTTTAACAGATCCAGAAGATCGGTGTTTTCGTCACGAGCAAAAACAATACTTAATATGGTAGGTGCTGAAAATAATTGTGTTACCACAATTTCGACATCACATGACAGCAAAGAAAGAACGAAAATAAAAGTGGATACAAAAATTGAAAAGACAATTAATAAACTTTACGCACGGCCATACTCCATGACTTCCCAAGTGTTTGACAAATTCTGCGAGACTCAAACCACATTACGTTCTCACTACCTTCAAGATCTAGCAATACATGTAGATAACTTGAACGAGACCTTTTCTTCACGTAATACCGCCTGTGAATCATTACCTTCACCAAGTAAACCACGTATGCTTGAACTCAAGGATTTGACTTGTTATGAAAAAATGCCGTCTATATCTGAAGAACAACAACTGTGTGAAACTAATAATTTAAGAAGTCCGGCTGCACACTTTACCAATAATTTTATGCCAGAATCACCATTGCCAAAATTAAATAGTCAGTTATCCCTTGATTTCGATTCTGATGACTCAGTTCGCGACAAGGACTATGTTCCCAACTCAAGTGATGATTCCGATGAAGACTTTTCCACTACATCTTCAAGTCAAAAGGTTTTGGTCAAAAGTAACTTACAGGCATCAACATCAGCCAGACATGCACCTCTCCAGCTACAGCAACCGGTCAAAACCATTTATAATATTATTTTGTCAAAGAAAAGACTTGATACTGTCAATGAAGCAATACACAAGAGTATAATTAACAATTCCGACTGCATGTCATCTAAAAACTGTCATTTAATGCCGGTCGATTGTGATCGTAATGACTCATTTGTTGACAAGGATAATACATCTGAAGTAATTAATGATTTTAACATTGACCTTACAGCCGCAACTTTAGATCAAAATGCTTTGATTCAGATCAACTTAAATTCCTTAGAACTCCAGTCGGAGCATCCTACCGAAAGGGCTTTAAGCAAGAAAAGACGTAGCAGTATCGATTTCCGTGAAGTAAAATACATAGAATTAGAAAATGTTACACGTAAGCGTCGAAATACCATCGGCGCCATTCAAGACAGTGGAAATAATAACCTCAATTGCGTCCCTTCTAAGAAACGTAAGCTTTATAAGACCAGTTTAGCTGAGAGAATTGAAGAAAAAAAGCAAATTAAAATGATGGAATATACTGTAAAACCAGGATGTAACGAAAAATGTCTTAAAAAATGTTCCAAGCATATAAATGAAGAACAGCGGAATAAACTAAATAAAGAATACTGGAGCCTTACTTGGGAACAGAGACGATTATACATTCGGCAAAGAATATCTATAGCGGTTCCGAAAAGAAAATATACTAAAGAGCCAGTTAGAAATGCAAGAAGGTCCTTTACACTTAAAACAAGTGACGGAAATGTGTGTGAGGTATGTAAAATTTTTTTTTAACTACATTTGGGTTTAAAAAAAATAATGACAAAGTTTTACGATTTCTTGATGATGTGAATGATGTTGACCACCGAGGCAAACACGTAAAAACACCCGCATATGATCGACAACTACTTACCCAACACGTCGAATCTTTTCATCCATACGAACCGCACCACAGAAGAGAGCATGCGCCTTTAAGACGCTACTTACCAAGTGATATTAATATCAGGCACATGCACAAAAATTATTGTGAAAAAAATCCAAATGTAGCAGTGTCATACGAGCTTTATCGTAAGCATTTAAAAAGCATGAACATTTCATTCACACGACTTGGCAATGAAGAGTGCGAGATGTGTGAGTCATATCACTTGCACAATAAACAGACTACGCATGATGCAATTGCCCACTTGCAGGCGGAATGTAGCATTTGTGTACAGTACTACCAGCACCATGAGAAATATACAAAAGCAAGACAACTTTACACTACTCATAAAGGTTTGCCACAAAATGAAAAGCAAATATTTTTTACTGCTGATTTGGAAAAAGTCATTATGCTGCCCCGGATGGAAACATTTAAGTCAGTTATTTTCTGTCAGCGCCTTATTGCTTTCAATCAAACTTTTGCGCCTGTCGGAAAAATAACCAATAGTAACAAACCAGTAACTGTTATTTGGCATGATGGAATAGCGGGACGCAAACAGGATGACATAATGAGTGCATTCTATGCCTTTTTGATTCGTAATCGTGATGTTGATAATGTGAACATTTGGCTTGATAATTTTAGTGCACAAAACAAAAACTGGTTGCTATATTCATTGCTGGTTCATATGGTCAACAGTAATTTAATATCTACAAACAATATCACGTTGTATTATTTTGAACCTGGACATACTTTTATGAGCTCAGATCAAGTGCACCATCAAGTTGAGCTAGCAATGAAAAAAAAGGGGAAATTGTATGATTTCCAAGATTTTGTAGATGCTGTTTCGTCCATTAATAACAGCAAAGTAATAGTACAGTCTCTCAAACCAGAAAACTTCATAAACATTCCAAATTTGATATCAGATAGGCGCATTCAAAAATCCAACCCTAGAGCATATTTAAAAAACATGGTACAGGTAACATTTAAGCGAAACGATTTTGACCTTTATTATAAAAATAACTTCGACGACGAATTTACTGCATTGCGTTTCATGAACGATAAATACCTGAAAAGTCCTCATATCATGAGTATTTCTTATCGTTCAACACCAAAAGGGATTGACTCTTCGAGAAAATCTACCATCATAGATAAGTTAGCTGCCATAATTCCTCCACACAAACTAACATTTTGGAACAATTTACCAGTAATTGATGTAAGAAATACAAATGAGACTGACAAATAATATATAATTCAGAAACTAAAAGACTGATTCAAGTGCCATTTTTTAATTTTAAGTAATAATTGATTTAGAATATTATAACGTTAGACATTAAAAATGTCAAATATTCATAATAATTTTGTTTAATTGTTTTGAAAGGTTTTGTTAATTTTTATTCAGGTGTTTTAATTTTCCAAGCCAGGATCTCATTTTATGTTTTAAATATCCTCTTATTTTTAAGTTTTATAAAATGTTAATAAACGAATTGAAAATATTTTGGTTTTTGTTATCGAATATTCAGTCCTTAATGCATAACTAAAAAGCCGTTAAGATAATAGTTTTAACGGTTAACGACCTTTAAGCGTAGTAAGTATGAAAGAAAATGTTCCTAAAAAGACACTGAATTCAAAAAACTTACCTACATGGACACTAAAATACTATAGTTGTAATATAGCTAAGACTGAATACTAAATGGAAATCGGAAATACATAAATATAAAGCCGCTAAGTAACTAAATGCCTTTTTAGCTAAGTAATTTTGAATAGTTTTTGTACACAAAAATAAAACACTTCAAGTATGTCGAAATCATAAGCTATAAAGTCGCTGAGGTGTACTTAGTGCCTTTTTAGGTAAGTATTTATTTAAAAATAACCAATTTATGCACTGCTGAAAGGGAAAAGGTGTTTTTTTTCTATTTAAAACAAATTGTATTTAAACAAGGTTATGGCTATTAGTTTGTAAATTTAAAAAGCTATCTTTGAACGTTTATTATAATGTTTTACGACCAATGGTTTTCAAGTGGCATAGTTTTGAAATATTTACCGCGTTTTTCACTCATATCTCAAAATTTGATTTTGTGGCTTTGCGCCCTTTAAGTTAACGGACGGCAGTATGGTCTCCAGGATCATCCTCGCTGGTTCCGTGATACAGTAGACTCGGTTGCAATTTACTGGGCTGGAGGGGGTGGTGAGCCTCATTGTACCTTGTTAGACAGGGGCCAGGGAATTGTGGCTGTCGAGTGGGGACCAATAGCCGTGGTGGGATGCTACGTGTCTCCAAATATCTCTCTCATTGAATTCGAGAGATACTTGGATGGTGTAGCTAATTGCATTCGGCACAAATGCTCACCCCGTCCAGTATTAATCCTGGGCGATTTTAATGCTCACTCCAGAGCATGGGGTAACACTCGGGATAGGCCTAGGGGACATGCAGTTCAGGACTGGGCGGCTTCACTTGGCCTTTGTCTCATGAACCGAGGATCTATTGCCACCTGTGTTCGGTGGCAAGGAGAGTCAATTGTAGACCTAACATGGGCGTCTCCTTCTCTAGCCTCCAGAATTATGAACTGGAGGGTGGCTGAGGAGATGGTTACGCTTTCCGACCATCGCCACATTGTGTTCGAAGTGGCATCCAGTCCATCCGATAGGCGAAGTCGTCCCAGTTCTAACCCACCGGCACGCCGTTGGGCCCTCAAAAAGCTCGATCGCGAATTACTCATTGCAGCTGCCAACGTTGTTGCCTGGCCCGAAGATGGTTCCCAAGGGATCTCGCCCGATCCAGAAGAAGAGGCTGCTTGGTTTCGGGACAAAATGACTTCAATCTGCGACGCTTCTATGCCCCGAGTCAAGTGTAGCCAACGTCCTGGAGCGGCTTACTGGTGGTCAGCAGACATTGCACAGTTGCGTGCTGTCTGTCTGAGGCACCGACGTCAGTTCCAACGCACCCGACGCAGAAGACAACCGAGCGCCACGGAAGAGCAAATCATTAGAGCCTATAGAGCATACAGGGAGGCAACTATGGCTCTCCAACGTGCCATTGCAGATGCCAAGTCTCGGTCCTGGAGGGAACTCATTGAGGGGCTGAATAGAGATCCTTGGGGAAGACCGTACCGTCTGGTGATGGGTAAACTGCGCCCGTGGGTTCCCCCCCTTACGGAGACCATTGATCCGGTTCTACTGGAAAGGGTGATAAATACACTCTTCCCAGTGGTTATAGACAGTCCCTCACTACCCCAACCATTATCAGATTGGTCCCCTGACTTAGGGGTAACAGAAGGAGAGTTAGACCGAGCTGTGCGTAGATTGAGTGCGCGAAACACCGCGCCTGGCCCGGATGGT
Organism: Spodoptera picta; assembly: GCA_038387885.1. NCBI lineage: Eukaryota > Metazoa > Arthropoda > Insecta > Lepidoptera > Noctuidae > Spodoptera > Spodoptera picta. Next base: position 18,118 of record JAZHFQ010000487.1, read on the forward strand.
GTCCCTGGCCGTGCGTTGGTATTGGCTCTAGGTGCTCTAGGGGACCGTCTGAGGCGGTTGTTCAATAGCTGTCTTCAGTCAGGCGTGTTCCCCATCCGTTGGAAGGAAGCCGGATTAGTCCTCTTAAAGAAGCAAGGCAGGCCCGCGGAATCACCCTCTGCATATCGTCCCATTTGCCTGCTCGACGAGGTTTCCAAGCTCTTTGAAAGAGTGATTGCTGAAAGGCTCGTCGGGCACCTGTCGCGAGTTGGTCCCGATCTGTCTGAGAACCAATATGGCTTCCGGCAGCAGCATTCCACAATAGATGCGATACTGCGCGTCCGCTCGCTGTCGGATCAGGCAGTGTCCCGGGGTGGGGTTGCGTTGGCGATAAGCCTAGATATCGTAAACGCCTTTAATTCCCTACCCTGGAAGGCAATCAGGGAGGCTCTTGTTCATCACAGGATTCCTTCCTATTTGCAGAATATTGTCGGGGCTTATCTGCGCGACCGGAACATTCGATATGTGGGCCGGGACGGTAGCGTCCAGCGAAGGGAGATTACATGCGGAGTTCCACAGGGATCTGTCCTCGGTCCTTTATTGTGGAACCTCGCTTATGATGCGGTCCTGCGTGTCGAACTTCCCGCTGGTGTCCATGTCATTTGCTACGCAGATGACACGTTGGTAATGGCCAGTGGAAGTACCTTTGAGGAGACTATCCGGCTTTCAGAGCTCGGGGCGGCAAAAGTCGTGGCTTCAATCCGCGAACTGGGTTTGGAGATAGCGCCTCATAAAACTGAGGCTCTATGGTTTCATAAGCTGCCGAGGACCAAGGAGCCACCCAGTTCGTCAGTCCACGTTGGAGATGCGCAGGTCCAGGTTGGGCGATACATAAAGTATTTAGGCCTGACCTTGGATGGTCGGTGGGGTTTCGAAGAACATTTCGAACGCCTGGTCCCTCGAGTTGAGAAGGCTGTGGGTGCTCTGCACAGACTGCTGCCTAATATTGGGGGACCTCGAGAAGAAGTTCGCCGCCTCTATGCGGGTGTCGTGCGATCAATGGTCCTTTATGGGGCGCCTGTTTGGTCAGCCCGACTGTCAGGCGCCCGACGCTGTAGAGCGAAAATTTATCGTTTGCAGCGGAAAATGGCCATCCGTATCGCACGAGGGTACCGAACGGTGTCTTTTGAGGCGGCAACTCTCCTGGCTCGCTTTCCGCCATTGGATATCCTGGCGGATATGGATGCGAAAGTTTACGAACAAATTCGTGCTGTCCGCCAAAATGGCGGTAGAGTGCCAGGAGTGGCGTTCGTTAGGCTGAGGCTGCAGGAAAGGCGACACGCGCTTGAACGGTGGCGTGAGCGGCTACAAAAGCCGGAGATCTCACGCAAGCGCGTTGTCGAAGCCATTCTGCCGCATTTCGAAGCCTGGCTGAAGAGAGAGGAGCGCGTCTCCTTCAGGCTTACTCAGGTGCTGACCGGTCACGGTTGCTTTGGTGAGTACCTAAATAGGATTGGGCGAGAGGCCACGACAAATTGCCACCACTGCGGGGATGACCTGGATTCCGCACAGCACACGCTCGAAGAATGCTCAGCATGGGCCTCTGAGCGGCGCGTCCTGGTTGCCAAGATCGGGCGAGACCTGTCTCTGCCAGCGGTAGTTAAGGCTATGCTGGCAGATACAGAAAATTGGAGGGAAGTGGCCTCCTTTTGTGAGACAGTAATGTCACAAAAGGAAGCTGGTGAGCGGGGTCGCGAGAGGACCGATCCTGCACGTAGAAGGCGTCGAGGAGGTAACCACCTTGACGCCTAACACGCCGAAATCCCGCCTGCATAAACTTCAGGCGGACCTTTGGGGCCACGGGTACGTAGAGTGGGGACTCTAGGTGCCCACCCTGTGGTCTCAGGGAAGACGGTGGCACAGTGGTCACGTGCCGCCGTACACAGCAAGGCTCAAAGGAGACACCCGTCTCCCTAGGGATGTGTCGTAACAGGCGTTGCACAGTGGAGGCGCCGGAGCAGGTATCTTTTAGAGGACCCGGTGCCTCTACTCAGGTGTTGAGGGTGGCCACCGGGGTGGTTTTAGTGAGGTAAAAATCCCACACTCCCTAGTCTTTTATCCCCAAAAAGGCTGGGCGCCTTTTGAAGGTTTCCCCCGTCATAAAAAAAAAAAAAAAAAAGAAA